>JAQFVV010006602.1:300000-660631 GCA_028023455.1 Epiperipatus broadwayi | reverse complement strand
AAAAATCCATGAATCAATAAAGATAACTTAGGCTAAACAGTCCATCACTCACCCGGTATATATATGTAAGAACTTGGAAAGAACAATATATATAAACCTCGGAAATATCAGTGTAAATGCATGTATATAAAAATTATTAATGTAACCTGTTTTCTAGATTGAATAAAGTTCCCCTTTTTGAAACATAATAATAATAATAATAATAATAATAATAATAATAATAATAATAATAATAATAATAATAATAATAATAATAATAATAATAATAATAATAATAATAATAATAATAATAATAATTTAATAAAAACAAATTATTAAAAGCAATAATTAATTTAATTATTACAGTCATTTGTTATAAGCATGAATGACAATGAACTTATATTATATTTTTATGAATAGGAAGATTTTTTTTTTCACAATTAACAGTCACTTTTACTTAATGCTAAATTTGATACTTTGCTGAGATTCAAAAATACTATCTAATTTAACTTCTTTGTACAGTTATTTAAGTCAGCTATCAGAACAGAATGTATATATTTTATTATTCTCAGCTTTATGCTAACTTTAGACACTTTTGACTTTTTGTCAAGGATGATATATATTAATAAAGCACTATCTAAAACATAATATTTACTAATACAACTATTACATTACACTTTTTCAGGAGATTTTCTGGTATTACATATACATAATCAAATTTTATTTCATAAATGACTCGTAATCAATATTATTTAAACATCACACAACTGAACTTTAAATATTTATATTTTCATAGTAATGATAGAAGTAGCATTTAATAATTAATTTGGCCATTTTTCTATCATTAAAATGAAAACTATTGTTTATTGTTTGTTTGATGTGTTTTAAGATATTTATTACATATGATGTTTTAAATTTATTGATTATCATTGTGATTTATTTTATTCTAATAATATGCAAATTCTTAATTTTTTTTCAAAATAATATAATGATTTACTATTTCATTAATAAAAACAACAATTAATTTTGAAAAAAAAAGAAATTTAATTAATGCCAAAATTGACATCTATATACATTTTTTTAAAAGACAGATATTGAATTTATTGTTCAATTTGGAGGAAAATTAACTCATTTTTAATGTCTAAAATGGTAAAAAACATAAAACATTGCTAAAATTCTATAAAAATTATGTTTTAAATTGTGTGGAAAGAAAGAAAAAACAAACAAACAATGAGAACTAGAATAGAATTGTAAGAAATAATTGTTGCCTATTTTTTAACTTGCATGCATTTAAATTTAAACCTAGTAAATGTTTTCAAAACATTAAATTAAACTCTAAATAATTATTATTTTTTTCAATGCTAAGTCCAATTTCTAATTGAGCTCAATTGAATGTTATTATTTTAAGAAATTTATTTAACTTACTTTTGGTGATCTTAATTTAAGTTATTTAAAATAGTTTTTTGCTGAGCAATTTTATTTACTAAATGCAATACTACCAAATAATAAAATATTTTATTAATATTTATTCTGAACATATTTTTATGTTATTGTGTTTTTTGTTTCAAAAAGGCTAACTACAATTTATTTTTATAAGTTCTTTTTTTATATATGTTCCTTTTAGTTGTCTCATGTAAATCTACATCTTGATATTTTCAACTAAATTAGTCTTTGTCTTCTATTTTTTCTATTATTTTTTATTCCTTTTGTAGTCTGTTATGTTTTAACTAAATTATTTAATTTTCCTTTTTATGTTTTTTTATTAAATTTAATAAGTTAAGAATAGGATATTTCATCATAGTGTAATATTTACTTCAGTTAAATTAATAGTATTCAGGAATGTTATTCTGAAATTTTTTGTGTGTAAATGAAGCATGAACTCTTGATCAAATGCAAAAATGTTGGAAATTTTTATTTAAGGATGCTTCTTAATATATTTTGGAATGATAATGGATGATGATTCTATTCATTTCAGCCTTCAATTTGATATTTAAGATGATATTAAAGATACTATTATAAAGGTAAATTTTAATGGATTACTATATTATGCAAATCAAAAGTGAACTCTCTAAAAAATATTTGATGATAAGCATCGTTTTCATGAAAAAGCAGACATTTTTTTACACTATTTATGTTACTCATTGTTTTACCTATTGAATAAAATGACATGAAAAGTTTCATTTTAGAAAGATACTGAAATCTTTTAGTAAAATAATCTTGCTGCAAAAAAAGTTAAAAGTCTACATGATATATGTAATAAATTGTAAGTTTCGTGGATTAATCTGCATAATTATTACAAAATACATTTTCACTTTTTTAACCTCTTTTTTTTGTAAATGAAATTGCCATATCTGTTTATGAGTGCTGGTAATGAATAATAAATGATTATCAATGAACACTAAATTATAAAAATTAGTTGTTGATTTTTATTTTTCTCATAACAATCCAATGATTAATTTTTAGAATGATATGTTTACATTTGAGCATCATAGGTGACAGATTGAGTTTTGACCTAGGGATCTTTGTTCTTAAGTTTGTTTCTTTGCCACTGCATTGAACAAAACAGGGATTTACTTATGATTGGAGCTCATTAATAGATTATTTTTTTATTAGAAGAAAGAAATATTAACTTGGATAAGGTTACATATAAATATTTTATTTTAAAAATATTTGTATTATATTTTTTTTAAAAATTGTTTGCTTTTTAAATTATAATTTTTTTAATAATAGTCCTTTTTTAAAATAATATTAAATTTTTTAATTATTTTTATAACTGAAGGATTAATCATAATTATAGATAGAATATTTTAAAACCTATTAATTTGAAACAAATTTTAAATTAACCACCATGGTGTCAGAAAAAATTATTTAAAACTACATTTTTTTAGTTCACTCAATCAAGAAAAAATTAAATTATTAAGAATTCAGATCACAATGTATTTATCTGTGACTTATGTGAACATTTATAAAAATATTATTTCACCTGTGCATGACATATAAAAACAATATATTTACAATTCTGTACTAATCTTTACTTTTAAAGCAAATGAGAACTAAAAAAATATAATTCTTCTAAAATATGTGCATTTTTATAATAGCCATTATGATGAAGCAAGAATATATACTTGAAGACTATAATTTCCATAGCATACATTTTTTCTAAAAATATTTAAATTGTTAAAAATCAGGTCAATGTAAATAATTTAATGATGTGCTATGTAAAGAATATGTATTGGTTTCCAACTTTATATATCATGTAAAAGCAAAATTTGCAATTCTTTTATAAAAGTTTATCCTTAAAATAAATGATGACAAAAAACTAGTGGAGCTTTTATTATATGAAAACTTTTACTTTTATATCAGCTTTTACAATATATAATAAATATGTGCACAAAGATTTTAATTACCATAGCATTTTTTATGACAAAGGCAATTGCAAATTATACATAATTTGCAAGTTTATTCTAAACATTTATTCTCAAGTAAATGTCAACATAAAAATAACTGTTAGAAATCACCTAATATCCAGTCACATTTGCAAGTAGAAAATATTCAGAGAAACTCAGTTATAAAAAACTTGACTTCTTAAAATGTTAAGTTGGTTTATTTTTTATTGATTTTCAACTATGTATAAAATGAAAACATAAAAAATTTGCAATTTTACACTAAATATTTATTTTCAAAATGTTTACAGAAAAACAATGTCAGTGTTTGTCTAAAATACAGTCATTTTTAAATCTGTGTGAATAATCAAAGATATCATTTTCAAAATAGCTTAAAAAATACAATTTTCATTAACAATTTTTTTTTAAAATTTTCAATGCACTTTTTTTGTAATCAAATAATTATTAAGCAATGAATTTAAATGTATTTTTTATTTAATTTTTTAAACATTATTCACTTAAAATTACTTTTAATAAATTATAATTATAAATTACATTTAAATTGTGATAATAATTACATTTAGTTTTGTTCACTTTATTTTTTTAATTAAAATTTTAAATAGTATTTATTAAAAAATTATCTTTAATAATTTATATTTAAATAAATTACTTTTAATTTTTCACCAATTAATACAGTTAAAATTAATTTATTTTAAATAATGGTCTTTTTTAAAAAAAGAAAAAAAAAAAACAAATGCAAAAATACTGTACAAAGCATTTTTCTTTTCCACTATTGTTATACTTAAGTGATTTTATTCATATCTGTAAATTTTCAAAATCTAAAAAGATCAAAACCAAAAGTTTCAGAATAAAATGCACTTAGTTAGAAAAAAAAGATTTATTTTTAATTATTATTTTTTAAGTATTTTGTTAAAAAATGTTTTTGATTACACTTGGTTAAAAAAAAAATTATTTTTAAATAAATTATTTTTAAAAACATTTTGTTAAAAAATGTTTTCAGTTACATCATTTCAAACAGGTTAAAATCTTAAATTTTACTTTGACATTAAAAACGAATAAGAATATTTATCTTTTGATATTATAAAATATATTAACTAATTTTCAACATGAAATAATTGTTTTACAAAACTAGCAATCTGTTTTTTTAATAAATCTTGATGTCAAAATACAAATTCATTTTAAAAGCCTTATTAAAAAATATATTATCAGAAATTAACAAACTTTCACATTGTTAGAAAAATAAAATATATTTAAATGAATAATAACAGTAGCATATGACATAATGATCACATAATGTTTAAATGAATTTCACTTGAATTTTTATATGCATTCAAATGACAACCTGATCAAAAAAGCTAATTAATACTTTTATTTTTTCTTACAGAGATTAACATAGCATTTGTCTTAAGGTTAGTGATGATGAGTACTATTAATTATATTTTGGACTATATCCATCATCTAATATTAAATATTGAATATTTTAGACAACATTTTAAACTTTATTTAAACTTTTCAAATACACTCACCTCTTAATAAGTATATTACACATTATTTCAAGTGATGTTTTCTTTTTTACTTCAGTTGCTGATGGCCTGATCAGGAATTGAATCTGAACCTTAAAATTTTATATTTAGATTCAGTTCTCATGTTAGTAATGTTACTAATCAGATTAGCAACATTTGAAAAGAGGGGAATATAATATTCCTTGAAATGTTGTCTTATATACTAACCTGTGGGCTAATGCTAATGAATGAATATATTTGAAAAGTTAAAATAAAGTTTCAAAATGTTTTTAAGACATTTAATATTTAATATTAGATGATGGAAAGAGTCCAAGAGGTTTGTATTTCACTGCTAAGCAAAATTAGACATTTTGTTAACACAACAATTATTGATTTACATAAATAATCATTTATAATATTTACAACTGTTTACTTATTCAACCGGAATCTAGCCAAATTATCAAATGGTAAAAAAATTAATATTACCATATTATAATTATTATATTTTATTAATTTTAATTTTAAACAATTGCAAAATGAAAACTTTTTAAATTGCCATTAAAATATTTTTGTTGCTATTCTTTTTACCCAAATTCTTATGAATTTTTTATAAAACATGTAAAAAAAAATTTAAATAATTTACTATTTGAAAAAAAGTCTTAAATTCACTTTTTAAAGAAGGGTGTGTGGACAAGATGGGAATGACCATAACTAGCTGTACATTATATTTTTACATATACATGCATATGTATGAAATATCATTTTCATTTATTATCAGTTGTGTGATGATGATCTGAATTTATTTAAGATGATTTCTTCTTATTCCTCTTTTTTCAAGATTACTGTAGTAAATTTTTTTTTTCATTTATCCCATTACCTGTGATTTATTTTTAGTTTTTCAAAAAACATTTAAGATTCTGTTTTAAGACTTTTATTTGCTCATCTACTATTAATTTTTCTATTAAAGATGGTACTTATATTCAATCATGTTAAACTGTAGCTTTTTATTTTTTTTGATATCAATGATATATTTGTTTTCTCATTCATATATCTTGTTAATGATCTCTCCTTACTAATCCCAACATATGTTTCATTTTATATTTTCCTATGTGGTCTCTCTATTAATTTATTATTAAGTATTTATGTGGAGGATTTTAATAACTATTGATAGATTTCTTGAGTCATTATTAAATATATAGTTTTTGTTGGCAAAACATTCTATCAAGTTTTCCTATTCATTATTATCTCTCTCTCTCTCTTATAAAATCTCATTCAATATAACTTTAGTCCTTTTAATATTTATATTTTATCCTACTTTTTGTTTTTATTTGATAATTCTTGTAAATTTTTGTGAAGATATGAAAACATTATTTGTGAAACTATATAATTTTTGAAATCTAAGTAATGGGTTTTGAGATGATATTTTAGATATAGTGTCTGAATATTCTAGCTTCTCACTGAGGTGAGCTGTAAACCCAAAACCAATTGGTCAGGGGATAATAAGGTTCCAGATAGAGATTTTAAGTATTTTATTTTACCTCACTTATCAATTAAGAGCTTGTTTGAGCTATTGGTACACCTTCTGTATTATATTTTTGTAAATGCAAACTTATAAAAGCAATGTCACATTACATATGACTTGCTTTATTGATTATTATAATTTTACTTTTATGTTTTTGGCTATGCTGAGGCTATTAATATATGGTAGATCTGAATTTAGTTCAGTTCCATATAGCTATTTAAGTTAGATAATTGGAGTAAAAGACATTTTCATGTCTGAAAACTTCACAGCTTCTACATAAATATTATGTATGAAATAAGTGCTGTGTTTTGAGTGGATATTTTAGATTTAGTGTCTGAATATTCTAGTTCCTCACTGAAGTGAGCCATAAGCTCAAAACTAATTAGTATGGAGATAAGAATGTTCCAGATAAAAATTTTAAATATTTTCTCTTACTGCACTTATCAATTAAGAGCTTGTTTGAGCTATTGGTATGCTCTCTGTATTACATTTTTGGAAATACAAGCTTATAAAAGCAATATCATGTCATATATGACTTGATTTATTGATTATTCTAAGTGATTTATGTAATATTCATTAAGATTGGAGATGAAATCATGCTGTTATATTTGGTCTATGTCATAATGTTTCAAAGCCTTAATCATGAGAAAAGTTTTTCTTCACAATATAAAAATTCAGTGCAAAGTGGAACATACTGAATGGATGATATTTTTCTAACTTTTTTAATACTTGTATGGAGACTATAATATTGAAATCACTTATAAATTTATTTTACTCCATGAGTTGTAGTGTTGATAGTAAATATGTTATATGTAACTGATAAAGATTGTTAAGACTGTAATCTCTAATTTTTTTTAAAATTATCATTACATATTATTTCAGTCATCTAAGATGTAGTATTTTTTTAAGCGTTTTGTGTAATTTGTTAACAATTTTTTATTTTCCCATATTTATTTTTTAAAACATTTATAACAATTTTATCATTGTTTAGATATTTCGATATTTTATGAATTTAATTGCTTGACTTACTACATTATTTAAAGCACATGATATTTCAAATAATATCATTATTGTATAATTTTTTATTTTTTATTACTATATAGTTATTTGTAGAATTTTCCACATACTTTGTAATATATTTTGTTTTTTGTAACTATGATATAATTTTATTTTATTGAAGTAACTTCTTTCAATATCAAGACATCGCAGATAATCATATTATATATAATATCCCTCTCCACTGACAGAATCTAACTCATTATCACCAAGAGTAGAATTTATTTTTCAGTAAGCTAATCACATTTCATCTGATATCTTATTATAAACTGATGAGAGACCGTCTTTAAAATAGTTGTCCTGGTTACAGAGAGCTTATATTATCGTTAATATTATAATCAATATATCGTTCACACTGGCTGTGAGACTAAATGGTGGCAGAGTATTTATATTTGATATTTCGCTATGTATAACTGTATTAGGTGTGTACGTATATTTGAGTAATATGTATAATATTTACACATATATGAACACATTACCTATTTATCGTGATATTTTTTTGTAAAAAAAAAACTATTTAAGACTATTATGTAAATTTTTAAATATTATACTCATAAAAAGATAGCTGTTTTTATTTTATTTGCATTTTCTAGGAATATTCAGTCATTAACAATTTAAAATGCTTTTAGAGATTTTATAGTTCCTATAATTGATTTTAAATGAATACTGAGAACTGTAGTCAATTTTTTTTTATAAAAAAAAATCTGATTCTAAAAAATTAATGTTTAAACTACTTGTAAGATTTTAATCACGCTTAATGCAATCTAAGCGAAGAAAACCATTTACATTTTCACATGCTCGAACTTTATATGAACTCCGAACATCAAATCACTTGATTTTTATCTATAAAAATAGTGGCATATGTATATGTCAAAGACTATACCTATAATATAGACGTGAGTACTAACTATAATTAAAGACTGTACATATAATATACACGTAAGTATTAGCTACAAAGAACACACAGACATTTGCTGATCATGATCATTGTAGATCTTTTTTCCCATAAATTTTGAAAGCAACATATGGACCTGACAAACGGTATTACAATCCTATTATTAAATTCAGCAGTGGCCCACTTTTATGTTGTTAATAATATTTTAAACAGATAGAAAAAGTATTTTAATGATATTGTGAATAGGTGAAAAGAATATTTTGATCATCTTTTGAATAATGATATAAAACTGATATCATGACGTTTAATTGCATATACATTTTATCTACTCATTTAAAAGGTTTAAACAAAGATATCCAGCTTAATCAACTCAAAACAGCTTCTTGCAATCTTAAAAATTAAAAAGCTGCAAGTCCTGATAAAATACCTGGAAAAATTTGTAAAATATGGTGGTGACATGTTTGCTTCTAAAATATTAGATTTTTTAGAAATATCTGGATCCATGAAGTTATACCATGTGATATTAAGAATGCTGTAATGGTTTCAATTTTTAAAAACAAAAGGAATACACAAAGTTGTAGTAATTATTATAAGATTATCATTATTATCCATTACAGTAAAAGTACTTTTAAAAGTTTTGTTGAATAGATTGCTTTTAGTTATAGTTGAATAGTTACCAGAGACTCAATGTGGTTTTAGAGAATCAAGAAGCATTATAAATATGATTATTGTTGCCAGCAAGACAAATGCAAGAAAATAATAGAGAACAAAAGAATAATTTATATATTGCTTTTAATGATTTGGTCAAGGCATTTGATTCAATTAATAAGACTGGTCTATGGCTTTGTTTATAATTAGTTGGTTATCCATCAAAATTTATTCATACTATACACCTGCATGATGGAATAAGTAAAGGGGTTATTATTACAAATGAGAAAATCTGAGACATTTGAAATGAAAACTTGTTTTAAACAAAGATGAATGCCCCTACACTGTATTTTCAATTTTTATGTCAGTGGTCTTTGAAATTATTTTTGGCAACTTAATCAAACAGAGATCATAATATAATATAGATTTTATGATAAAATTTTCCATTTGATTTGGTTAAAAGCAAAAACAAGAACATATTTTTGAATTCTGAATTAGTAATATGCAGATGTCAATTTATAAGACAATTTACAGAATGTTTTTAATATTTTAAAAGCAATTTATAAAGATCTTGGTTCATTAATTAATATTCAGAAAACTCAAGTGCTTTATCAGCCAGTAATGAATGAATGTCAAGCTATTTAAATGCCTTGGTAGTTTTATAAGTAGAAAGATTTACTTAAATGTTAAGATTCAATACAGATTCCACTGTGATTATGCTTTTATCAAGTTAAAAGATAGAGTATTTTACCAAAGGAAAATAACTACTGCAACTAAGTTAGTTGTATATAATGCTGTTATTTTACATAATTTATTGCATGGATGTGAAACTTGGACACATTATTGATGCAGTATAAAGACATTACATAGGGTTGTTTTAAAGACACTGCAAATTTAAAAAAAACAATGGCAAGACTGTAAAACCAATCAATATATTCATCAGCTTGCAAAATTTGGTACTATTGAGTCCACTATTGTAAACACTAAACCTTCATTGAATTGGACATATAAAATGAATGAACAATGGAAAATTTAATTTAAACAAGGTTTTTATGATGATATGAATATAGGTTTTGTAGGAGATGTAGATCCTGTCTACATTATAAATACTATCCCAAACACATTCTTAATAGGCAATGTTATATTGTTTCCATTGAAAGATATGGTAGAGGATACAATACATTAGAGGACTACAATTAGACATGCTGTTGAAGTATTTCAGAAAGAAACATTTTCTGTTAAGGAAACTTAGATCATAAATTAACAAGCAAACAGAAAAGTGGACTAGCAGTAACTATTTGTAGTTGTATTTGTGTTTCACAGATTGGTTTATATAGTCACCAAAAAACTCATTTTAAAAGCAGCTTTCCCTTTTTCTATCCTTCCTTTTTTTTGGAATTGCAATGGCCTTATTCATTTTTGAATGATTGTTTATTAGTATTATTATTACTAACTTCAGGCTATTGGTCATTTACAGTTTAAAAAAATTTGTGAAATAAAAGTTATAATGTCAGCTATGAATATCTTCTGCTATCTAGTATAATATAATATCTTATTAAAGATTTAGTCTTAAATCTAATACAAGTAAAAAGTAGTTGCTGCTTTATACAATATTGATTCATCAAACACTTTAATGCTATTTATAATCACACAGGCTTTAGTATGCTGTCTTTCTTTCATTTATTTTTCTTTTTTTAAAATTTATCTCCTTATTTTTTATTTTAGCATAAGATCCAGTGAGATTTTTATACCATTTATTATATTTCTGCTTATTGTGACAATAAAATTGTGTATTTGTCTAACCACATTTGGATTTTTTAATTATTCACATATGCCAATTTTGATTCCAAACCTTTCTTCTTTCATATACCAAGAATATAAGTGAACAGCTTTTAAGTATCCTCTCTTGGTGTTAAAAAGCAGGGTCTTTAATTATTATGTAATACAATCCAAAATAAATTACTTCAAACTGTATTTGGGATAAAAGTTTCATTAATTAAAATAGTTGTTCTTTTTCTCCAAATAAGAGGGAATTTTTCGAAAATATCTAATATTATTTTTTCTTGCAAATTTGGACTAGGTAACAATGTTTTTTTTATTACATTGCAGTAATAATTGAAATGATGATAGTGTAGGAGGTAATTTTAGTAATGATGGTTAAGTACTTGAATTTTTTTTAAATATTGATATTTTTAAATACTGAAGTGTCAATAATTCTTTAAAATCTGAATGTAAGACTTAGTGTGTAACTAACTACCATGAATAACAATGGCATCTTGTTGATTATAATTAAAAGTATAAAGTAAAAGATGTTGATATTATATGAACGATTTAATTGATAATAAAGTAATATATTTGAATGTAAATTATAATAACATTACTATTTTGCAATTATAAAGTTGCAAATTTGATATTACTCTTTAAAAATTATAATTTATGGTAATTTTACAGATACTAAACACCAAAAATAATAATTTGTATTTTTAAATTAGTTATGTTACTTGAGCATGAAATTCTTTTAAATGGTATGTTAAGGGATATGAATGTTAATTTTTGATTTTATTTTTAAAAATTCTAATTGCTTTTCTGGCAATGCATTATTAGTCAATTGAAACAAAACATTGTCATTCTATGTTTAATTTTTATTAAAAAATAAATGTGGAACTTCATAACCAATATAATAATTTAAATATAGAAAAGTACTTTGATTAATAAAAAGACATAATTTAATCATACTGATAAATTAATCTGTAAAAGAAATACTTAATAAGATCGTTTTTGTATCTCTGTGTTGTAGGAAAATTAAGATAAGTTTCTCAAAAATGATATCATAATTGTTATTATATTACTTTTTAAAATAAAACTATTTCCACTCTTTAAGTAAACAATCTATCAAGTGTATCAAATTAATCATATTTTTCAAGGCAGGCCATTTAAAATTACTTTTTAAGTACTTTCATGATTGTTTGAAGCAAAGACATTGTTATGTAAAGTTGATGAATTATATAAACATTTTTAGAATGAAACTTTTATTCCATAACCAATTCCAAGTAATTTATTTATTGTACTACCTTTATGGAATATGACAATTTAAGGCAAGTAGTTTGCTTTAACCTATCCATATTATTATCATAACTGTGCAAATGGTATTTTTTTTGTATTTATTTATTTAACATATATATTTTTAAACTGTTTAGTTATTAACAGACATTGTAAATAATCTACAGAGATTCTAACTAAGATGTAGATTCATTATTGACCTCATTAAATTTATTAATTGATTCTGCCATTTATCCATAGATTTGATAGCCATGGTTTGACCACATCTGCATAGATCAATGGTTGTTACATCCCATTTATAAACCAAATAAATACTATAATCATGAATTATTTTAAATTTGTTGATGAGAGTCCAGAATTGTCTAAGAATATTATATTTAAATGGCTTTACTATAGAATCTGATATTATATATATATATATATATATATATATATATATATATATATATATATATATATATATATATATATATATATATATATATATATATATATATATATATATGGAACATTATAAAAAAATCAATTTTATAATTTTTTAGTTGTTTGTAAAATAATCTTGATTCTAATTGAGTCATATGATAAAGTTATATCTTTAATTAATGGTAAATCTGATTTATGGACCCTTTATTTATACTCTCGATATGATATTTTTTTCATGATAAGTAAAAGAATAGAAAGCTACTCTAAGTAAATATGTTTAAGAGGTCAGTAATATGTATCATTGTAATATTTAATTGAGTATTTGGAAATTTAGTATTGACATTTTTTTTTATTTTACTGGCGATTACTCTTTTTCTGTTTAATGTTAGTGCTAAAAAAATTGTTTAATATGTTTTTATTAAATCTACAAGTAATGTTAACTAGATTTCCAAGCATGTTGTTCCTAGAAAATATTTTAGATTTATAAATATGCAATAGGATAGTATTATTAAATAATAGAGTTGTGTTTTGTTTATTGTGAAAAAAATAAATTCAAATTGTGTCATGTTTTTTTTGTTTAGATGAAAAGTTGGGCATAGTTTCTTAGTGAATTAGAATTAAGTCCCATGTTCATATCCCTAAGAAACCTTTTTATTTATTTTGTAAATCAAAATAAGATCATCACCATAGATGAATTTTTTGCATTAAAGATTTTAGAAACTTTATAAAAATCATTTTTTCAAAGAGAATCATAAATTGAAATCAGATCAATAAAAGTAATACCAGTTTTTATTTATGTTAAAATATGTTAAGTGAAAATTGTTAAATATAATTTTTTTACTAAGTTTTTTTTTCTGATCTGAATCCATCTCATTAAATAGCCAACTGGCTCTCAACTATTGGTATAATTTTTATTGATATGATTCTTTCAAACAACTCATAAGAAAAAGATAAAAATGAAAATTTACATACTTTTTTGAATTTTGCTATGTTTATTATGTTTTAATATTGCTGCAGTTTAATCTTTAAACCAAATTTTGAAATAGTTTTTGTACTAATAATATATCTTAATAGTTTAGAAATTCTATAAATATATTATTGCTTTCCTGGACTTTGATGAATTTAAACAATCAAGATCTAGCTTAAATTATCTAATATCTACTAGTTTTATTAAATTGATATTAGAAGAATATTATAAAAAATAAGTTTATTGTGTTTTTCTAAGGATTCTTTTCTTATTCTATTAATCTTGTGTTTAGAAATCTGATATATCAAATCCACAATCTTATCAGTAGTGACAACAATATTTTTTAGAAATGTTTCTATATTTACTAGACTTATGTAAAAATGGTCAGATTAAATCTCATAAAGTTTTTTTTAACCTTTATTTTAAAGTTTTCATCCAGATAAATTTTATAATGTATTAGAAATTTCCAAGATATCTTGTATGCAAATATTGGATATACAGAGCACCGCTAATTTTATTTCTATTTGAAATAAATTATTTTCAATATCATGAAGGATTTATTTGCAGATATTGTCATGAGTTTGTTAAACCCTATCATATCAAGAGAGAATGGTTGAGATTATTTTAATTTCATTCAAGATATTCCATATATGTACTTCCTTAAATTTCATTTCAGGTCAAAGATGAATTGCAATTAAAGGAATGTAAATTTCAAGAATGATTGGACTTGGTTTATATTGTGAAAAAATTACTTACTATTAGTAGATAATAGTTTTAACAAAACATAAGAAATTTCTTCAATTCCCTATCTCTTTGTTTGATGTATTTAAAGAATGAAATTGTAGTTCACCAAATATATCGTCACATTATCACAATTAATGTAGTAAGATCAAAATGGTATTAAAAACTTGTGATGGCTAAGTTCAATACCAATTTAATGATTTATTATTCTAACATAAAAAAGAAAGAATGAGAACAAAACCAAAATAGTAAATAGAAAAGAATTCTTGCATCACAAACAGTATATAGACTGTCATGAGCCAATCTCATAAGCAGCAGAAGATCAATTTTGTTGGAAACTAAATATTTATAATTAATCCAGATTAAATTCATTACCTAATAAAAATGAAATATTTTTTATGTTTTATTTATCAATCTTTACATATAAAAAATTGTTTTCTTTTCTTTTCTCAGATATGTAATTTTTGGAATTCATGAAAATTTTCTAGCAAAATCTGTATTAAATTATCTATCTTACTTTATCATCCAACTGCTCAGAAAATGAAAATGAAATTACTTTTCACTGCTTTTTGACTTATAATTAAGATAGCATATATAGATAATAACTTCTGTGAAATTTAATATCAATTTTATGGAAAGGTTATTACAGTTTGATTTAATTTAGTTTTAAATACTATTCAAATGTGAAAATCTCAATGTACACATTTTAATACCTTATGAATTTTCAATTTATCATAATTTTATAAATAATATAATTAATAAATGCTGTTTAATTATATTAATACATATTAATAGTAAATTGGAAATCACAAGGGGATAAAATGAATTCTTCAGGATTTTATCTTGTCAATATTACTTAACACTAAATTGATTCACGCTGTAATAATATTTCATTGTGTATACTCTCCTTTTAATAAGAACTCAAAAAATAGTCAAAATGATTGCATTTTTATCTATCAAGACAATTGGATAAGAACATAAGTCAAATAATTTAATATAGACATTATTAAAAAGTGTATAAGCATTTAAAATTATTATGTAAAATAGTTTAATTATTAGCATTATTATCTAAGT
Organism: Epiperipatus broadwayi; assembly: GCA_028023455.1. Lineage (NCBI taxonomy): Eukaryota > Metazoa > Onychophora > Udeonychophora > Euonychophora > Peripatidae > Epiperipatus > Epiperipatus broadwayi. Next base: position 645,360 of record JAQFVV010006602.1, on the reverse strand, counting down.
AATACATAATTGGAGTGCATTTTGAAAATTATAATTGTAGTTTGAAAATTATAATTGACTATTTGTCTGCTCTCAGAATAGGTCATTTTTACCTATTTAATGAGATTTAGTTACACTTCTTTGAATTAATAATTTTATTTTTGGTAGTCAAGTTCCAATTTTTGACATCTGTATAAACATACTAGGCCATATATAAAGGTGGATTTCCATCTTTATTGTTTAAATGAGATTGCCTTCACAACAGATTGAAATTATTGATATTGGTATTATTTATGTATTGACTGCTTTTGTAAATATATATTTTGAAATATTTTTAAATGTGTCAAAATTTGTTATTTTTATATTTAAAAAATCACAGCCAGCTGTGAATAGGCAGTGACCAATGACAATTGTATAATGTAAACACTTTTTACATCTAAAAGGGGATGGGAAAAGGATATTACAGCATATAATTTTCATTGATCACTGCTTATTAACTTCTGACTGATTTTTCTAATATAAAAATAACAGAAATTTTCATTTATTTAAAAATATTTTAACAATTATATTTGTTAAAAAATAAATTATATATATATATAAAAGTTATAATTTATCTATATCATACAAGCATGAAAACATTAAATGTAGTAATATATATATATATATATATATATATATATATATATATATATTGTAACCTTTAGCTTTATCAGTAAAACTAAATCTCCAGCTATCTAATTGTTTAGTATTTGAAAAACAAATTCTTTCAATAAGTTAATTTCTGTTGTTAAGACTTGATATTTAAATGATAATGCTGTCTATAAGTTATTATGTAAGAGCTTTTGTAAGAGTTAATTACTTCATAAGTTATTTTTAATATCTTACTGTAATGTTTTGAACTCATATGTAGTTGTAGATAACTTTCTATTGCTTAGTTCAGAATATTTTTACTCTAAATATTAATGAGTTAATAGTGGAAAAATATTGAGAGTTAAAACTATTTTATTATAGATATTAGTGTATAAAAATCAATGTTGGAGTTAAACTTTAAAGATAAGTTTGAATGCTTAATGCTCATTATTTGTATTTAAATTACTTGCTTTTAAAAATGCATTTTATTAAGTTGTTTTCTAATAAAAATTATATTCATATCTATGCCAGTTGTAATAAATATTAAGTCAATTAAATAAGTTTTAGTTAAGTAATTAAAAAAATAAAGAATTAATATACTAGTAAAAGCTCTTAGTTTTAAATAAAATAAAGCATTAATAAAATGTGTGTAAGGGTGCTTGGATTATACACTTTATTTTAACTTCTTGTTGCAATATTAAATGTTACTTTTAAATATTTTATTTTAAAGTCTTTTTTAAAAAAATATTCTGAGAAGCTTCACATTTATTAAATATTGTTTAAGATTGCTTAAAGGAATAATGTAAACCAATATTTTATTTAAAATAATTTAAGGTATTATTAAATATTTTATTTTATTTTCATTGTAATAATTTTTAGTTTTATGAATAATTGTCTTAAAATGTAACATTTTTAAAATTTAAAATCTAGACAATTATGTAAATGCATTTATTTTTAGAAATATCTCTCAAGATACCAGTTAATCTTTAAACTTTAATGGATTAAGATCAAGAAAGAGTGATTTAAATGTCAGTTTTAATCATAAAAATCAGTCACAAAATAGTATAAATAGATGGAAAATTGTATGCATGTACTTACTTGAATACTTTCTACTTGACTTGGGTAATTTTACTGGGGAAATTTACTTGATTAATAATTATTTTTTATTCAGTTTAATTGTTTTAACAAATTTTTATTTGCTTAAAGTTGAAAATGTACTGCTAACTAATTTTCTCCAGGCCCAGAAATTCTAAACTGAAATTACTAAAAAAATTTAAAATCTACATAGCCAAGAAACATAATAGAAATTTTATCTAAATATTTAACAATAATTGTTAAATTATTTCTATATAAAATGTACACTTCAAGAAAATTCTCCATAAATCATCATTATTATGTAAGAACTTTTTTGATTGTTATTTTGTCATTAATAGTAGACAGTATTATCAGTATAAGATTTATGCATGCTAGACATCTTTTATTCTCACATAAAAAAACATCTCTTTTTGACACAAAATCTGTCCATATGAGTCTATCCCTAAGTGTCCTATGTCTATGATATACAACATTCATTGTTTAGATGTTTTTCCCTATCCACCTAAAGTTGTATATTGTAGACATAGGGTTCTTAGGGATTGACTCATAGGAACATATTTTAGTACTAATTTTGTTCCACAAAAGAGATTTTTCATGTGAGAATAAAATATTTTAACATGCAAATATATTATTGTTACAAAGATGGTTCAGGGAAACACCATTAAATAGTATATCCTCAACTATGTCAATTGTAAAAGTATAAACTTAGTATATTTAATAAAATGTAATAGGTGCTTGAGTTATTGCACAGGTGAATCAGAAAACAATCTACATATTAGAATAACTATCCATAGGTTTGATGTTTTACATAAAAATTAAAGACAGACCAGTTTCTAAACATTTTAATTTACCAATCACTCAATTGATGATTTAAGAGTGGTTATATAGTTTTATATAAACCTTTTACCAAGATAATTACAACTCATCTACAGAGAACATTGGATTTTTACCAACCAAGAGAACAAGCTATATTTAAAAATGGTTTTAGTTCAGTACATCATATCCAGGTATAGAGAGAAGTTATAGAAAGGACAATTAAATATGACTTGCCATTATGCTTTAGATTTGTAGATTATAAAAAGGCATTTGATTCTATAAACATTTCTTCAGTGATTAATGTATTGGATCATCAAGGTATAGATCTAGGATATTGTCATATTTTAAATAATATTTATAAGAATGAAACAGCAATAATTAGATTACATAATGATACTAGGAAAGTCAACACTGAGAAGCGTGTAAAACAGGGTGACTCCATATATCCAAAACCTTTTACAGCATTGCTGCAAGAAGTATTTTGTGGATTAAAATGGGAAGCTAAAGGAATGAAAGTAAATGGAGATTTTTGAAGTGATTTAGATTTTGCAGATAATGTAATTGTTTTTTTTTCAAATAATGCTTTAGAACTGCAGGAAATATTGCAGGAGTTATGAGATGAAAGTAGGAATAAAATAATGTTTAATCGATTTTCTCAAAATATGAAAATAAAGATTGATTATGATGAGTTAGAAGTTAATAGCTAAAAATACCTTGGTCAGATTATTAATACAGATGGAAACATAATGGAAAAAAATTAATCATAGAATTAAACTTGGTTGGAGAGCTTTTGGTAGAAATAACTTGATACTAAAAAGAAATATGCCTATATATTTGAAAAGAAATGTTTTTAACAAATGTGTTTTCCTGGTTCTTACATATGGATCTGAGACTTGGATATTTAATAGAAGAGCAATACAGATACTTCAGATCACTCAAAGAAGTATTGAGAGATACATGCTGGGAGTAACAAGAAGAGATCAAAAACATAATATATGGGTAAAAAACAAGCAGGTGTTACTGCTCTCATTAAAAAAATTCAAATATTAAAGTGGAGTTGGGGTGGACCTATTGCTAGAAGAGATGATAATAGATGGAGAATTAAAATCTTAAACTGGATTCCAAAAAATTGTAAAAGACTCAGAAAAAGATCACATGTGAGATGGATGGATGAAATAAGAAAGTGTGCAGGGGTGATGTGGAGAAAAGAACCTAAAGATTGGAGAAGATGAATTGAACTTGGAGAGACCTTCATCCTGTGGTGGATTGATAATGGTTGTTGATGATGATGATATTGGAAGATAATTTTTCTTCCATGTGAGAGAGAAAGAAGAATGAAAGTTTTTTTTTATTTTTAAATTTAAGACATTACATCCTTTTGGTATAAATATGAATATAGGTACTATCACATCCTTGAATTATCTATTTTTTAGGGATTTGTTTATTTGTTTTTCTGTTTCCTAGTGAACTGTTTTAGCGTTCTATTTTTATTGCTTTCTTTCTTGTTTTCTATTTTATATATGGACTAGTAAAAATTATAGTGATTTTTTATATATAATAGTATATGCATGGTTTATATAATAATAATAATAATAATAATAATAATAATAATAATAATAATAATAATAATAATAATTTATTATTATTATTATTATTATTATTATTATTATTATTATTATTAAACCACTAAACATCACATGATCACTATCTCATACTAGCACAATAATTGTTATTAAACAATTCAAAATACAGCAAAACTCTCCATATAGTAGTGCCATCTTGTGCTAACAAGAGCAATCAATGGATGCCAGAAGGCTTGTGCATAAAATCCCTATCTAGTGCCTACTCATCCAATATCCCCAGATCCAAGGCTCCTCACTGATGAAGGCCACAAGCCAGAAACTAGTCTGGGGATATTGGATGAGTAGGCACTAGATAGGGATTTTATGCACAAGCCTTCTGGCATCCATTGATTGCTCTTGTTAGCACAAGATGGCACTACTATATGGAGAGTTTGTTAAAAGTAAGTTTTTTTTAAATAATTTTTTTGTAATTTTTTGTACAAGGTTTTTGTATAGTTTTGTTGTATGTAATTTTTGTACAGTCATTTATATTAGTAGTACATACATGTATTAAAGAAATTTTTAATTTGTGTTTGTAAAGTTTTTTATTTTTGTAGGGTTTTGTAAAGTTTTATAAATATTTTATAAGAATTTTATAAAAATGTAATTACTGTTGTTCTTGATGGTTTAAACCAATAAGTATGAGATATTTATCAGTTGCTTGATTGATAAAAATTGTTATATAAGGAATGTGTTATAAGAATAGGAGATTTTGTAAGTAAAATTTTAAAAAAAAAATTAAAAAAAAGATTTATAAAGAATTTTAAACGATAAAAATTAATTTTATCTGATATGTGACTGTTTGTAATTTTTTAATGTTTACATTCTGGAAGTAGACATTTTGCTGTGCTTTCTGATGAAAACCATCTGCTAATGAAATATTAAAGAAGTTTCATAGAGTAATAATTGTGCTTTTTCTTTTATTAGTATTTTTATATATCCTTGAGTTAATTCATATATATATAATTAAAATTACCCCAAATATATATATATATATATAATTAAAATTACCCCAAATCCAAAACTCAACCAGACTAGCCAAGAAAATAAAATCATAAACACAACCAATGGTTTCACAGCTACAGGAAGATATCTCAAATGTAAAAAACTACAAAACAACACCATATTTATATTAAACATTACCCATAAATCCATTTACTTCCCATCCACCTTTAATATTAAAAAAATCTTTTAAATAAATTAATTGCTTTAGAATAATAAATTTTCAATAATAAAGATTCTTTAACCATTCTGTTGCCCAAAATTTTGTTTGGCTAAGTGAGTTAAAACTCTAAACTTTTGATTGGTCAATTACAGAATGAGCAGTAAAAATATATTCATCTTTTAATATTATATTCATTTTTGTTTCATTTGTAAAAAGCTAATTAATGATTTGTCAGAATATGAAAGTGAATGAAAGTTTTTTCAAAAACAAATTTCTGTTTATTATAAAAATATTCTATAGCAGAGAATTTAAAAAGAACATTTGTAACCTATTAGAAAATGTTGCTTACATCAATGATTTTCTTTCTCAATTTATGTTTGTGTAAAAGTAAATAATTTTTATTAAAATCTTAACAATTTTTCTAAAATAACTATATTCTCAGTATATTTTATGAAAATAAATCATAATATGTAAGAAAAATAATAAAAAATCATTCTAAGACAATTTTCATTTTCAAAGTCAAAACAGAAGCTGGAGTGGTGAAAATTATTGACAAATGGTTTTCCATTGTCAGAAATGCAAACCAGCCAATCAGCATCTAAAAATGTCAGGCTTTTGTCTTTGTTGTAGCTTTGAACACTGCCTATATTACTGATTTTTTACTTGTAAAATAATTCAAGAGAGGGCAGAATCCTACAGTACTTTTTGAGCTTTAAAATAATCCTAAATATGCTACAATAAAGTACAAATGCCAAAATAACAGCAAGTTAAAACCATATGTGAGTTTACTTAAAGCAATCCACAAACTGGTTAATTCTTCTTTTTATTACATTTCTCTCAAAGAAGACAACCTTAGCTTCATCAAAATTAATAGTGTGGCCTGTATCTTTTTCCTGGACATATAAAACAAAACTATGATATTTATTTTTAACTCTATTTTTAAGTACCTTTATTCTTTCATTTAAGCTCAAACTACTCTGACCTATATAAACTTTCTTACAAAATCAAGGGATAATATACACTACTCCAGGAATAGTCTTTCTCACCAGGAATAGTCTTTTTAACAAAAATTTCCTTTGTATTATTTAATAAATTATTCAAACTAATACCCTTTTCCAAGAAATTTTCTTATTTTCAAACAAATTACTATTTTTACATACAATTTTATGAGAAGACAATTTAAATGGCAAAGAAATAAAATCATATTTTTCTTTATCCTTTACATCCTTACAAATATTACTATTAAATAAAATAATTTTAACAAATTTATCAGAGTAGTCAACACTCAAATAATCTTTATAAAATTGGCCTTCCTGAAGTAATCTACCCTATTAGAATTATTTAATTTTTTATTCGTATAGCAATTATTTCTTAAAGCAGTTACTTTATGAGATACAGATTGATAGCTATCAAGTTTAGTTATAGACTTTAATTTTTTACTTTTAACAAAATAACTACATACTAAACAATTAGTCTTTACATTTCTAATTACCAAAAGATCTAAAAATTTTAACTCAACAAAATCTAACACCCTCCTTCCACCACATATATTATAGTAGGATCAAAACAAATAAACTCATTTACCAATTCCTTTAACTTATCATTCTCAACTACAAACAAACAATCATCCATATATCTAACAAATAACTTTAAATATACACAATTCTTTTTAATAATAATTTCTTCCAAATAATTAACATAAACTAAACAAACTAAAGGAAAAATAATATAACCTATCATCCACCCTTCCTTAATTTATATTATTTCTTAATTATACTATTTCTCCTTTAGCTTGTTCAGTTTATATTAATTATTTGAAAGAGAAAATTATTATTAGAAATAATTGTTTATATTTAAAGTTATTTTTTTAGATATGTGGATGTTTGTTTGTTTATAGTTGAGAATGATAAATTGAAGGATTAGTAAATGAGTTTAATTGTTATGATCCTCCTATAAGATATGTGGTGAAAGGAGAGGGTTAGATTTTGTTAAGTTAAAATTTTTAAATCTTTTAGTGATTAGAAATGTATTTTTTAGTATATCATCATGTTGTTAAAATTAAACCAGATAGCTATCAGTCTGTATCTCATAAAATAGTTGCTTTAAGAAATTATTGTTATAGGAATAAGAAATTATATAATTCTAGTGGGGTAGATTTGTTTCAGAAAGGTCAATTTTTTAAAGATTATTTAAGTGTTGGCTACTCTGATAAATTTGTTAAAAGTATTTTATTTAATAGTAATATTTGTAAGGATGTAAAGGATAAAAAAAAATATGATTTTATTTCTTTGCCATTTAAATTGTCTTCTTATAAAATTGTATGTAAGAATAATAATTTGTTTGGAAATAAGAAAATTACTTGAAAAGGGGGTATTAGTTTGAATAATTTATTACATAATACAAATGAAATTTTTACAGGAAAACTATTTTTGGTGTAGTGTATATTATCCCTTGTCTTTGTAAAAAGGTTTATATAGGTCAAATTAATTTGAGATTAAATGAAAAAATAAAAGTACATAAAAATAGGGTTAAAAATAAATATCTTAGTTCTGCTTTGTACATCCATGAAAAAGATACAGTCCACATTATTAATTTTGATGAAGCTAATGTTGTCTTTTTTGAAAGAAATAAAATAAAAAGAAGAATTAAAGAATCTTTATTATTGAAAATTTATTATTCTGAAGCAATTAACTTATTTAAAAGTTCTTTTAATATTAAGGGTGGATGGAAAGTAAGGACTTGTGGGTAATGTTTAATATAAATATGGTGTTATTTTGTAGTACTTTACACTTGAGAAGTCTGCCTGTAGCAGCAAAGCCATTGGTGTTTTTGATGTTATTTTCTTGGTTAGTCTGGTTGACTAGTTTAGCTTTATGCTTGTAATGTTTATATATATGGCAAATAAATATTTAAAATGTATGCATATGTTTCTATTATACTTTATGCAATAGGTTTTTAATTGACATTAACTTTTTATTTAAATAGGTGACTGCACATCAATCTCCACTTTTAAATACAAACACATATATTTATGTAACACAAAAAAATGTAGTAGAATATTTATACTTTCTGAAATATAAGAGAGTTAAAGATTTTTTTTTCTATATTTCATATAAAAATTTAGGTAATCAATATATATATATATATTATAATAAAAATAATAGATATGGGGAGCATGAATTGTTATATAAATGTGTAAAAAATAAAAATAATGGTGATTTAATGTTTCCTTCAGTTTTCTTTGATCATGAAAAAACATGTAAATATAAATTTAAATTTGATTTTGAAAATGTGAAAATTCTTCATGAAGAGAGAAACCATAATAAAAGAAAAATTAAGGAGGCATTTTTTATAAATAGGAATAAAATGCATTTGATAAATAGACAAGCTGCTAACATTAAAAATGGAGATTTCTGGGATTTGGATTGAGGATGTTTGCTTCTGCTTTGTTTTTGTTTTTTGTTTTGTTAAGAAATTAACAGAAAGTACTTCTGCAGATTTAAGGATTGTTTATAAGAGTTTATTACCGTTAAATTTATATTTTTATTATAATTACAATTTTGTTTTAATTAACAGACATTTTATTTATATTATATATAATGAATCTACTTATTTATTAATATAAATAAAAAAAGTAAATATTTTAAATTAAAACAGTAATTACTATTCTGTAAAATATAAATTTAAACTTAGGAAAACATAGATCTTTTATATTTACATATATAAATAAATCACTACTTAATCTAAAATTATACCACTCTTTATACCAATAAGTAGTACATGTATTATATATATATATATATAGTCTGAGTAATAGTTTTAAATACAGCCGGTCTAAAAATAGTACTATAGTTCTAGCATTTATTTTTCAAATTGCGATCCAACAATGTTTTGTTATTCAAGAGAAAGTAGAAATATCATGAAAACTATAATATTCAAACCACATTTTGTTAAATCCAACATTTTCCAAATAAATTATCTTTTCATTCAGAAGATATTTGATCGATATAATGTTATAAGTGTGAAAACACTAATTTATACCCATGATGATGCAATGTAGATATCTTTTCATTCAAGTAAGTAATCAATTCATAAAACATTATAAGTCAACAGATTCTAGTTTCATCCATGGTAATGCTATGGAAATTCAACCAAATTTTATCTGGTGTATAAACTATTCATTAAACTTATAAAATTATATTATTAGGTGACCATAATCTTTGTGTACAATTTTCTGTTGTTAACATTTAGATCACCTCATTGAAAAGTAAGTAATATTTGTTTTTAAAGCAAAGAAACATTCTAATTGTTTATAGCACAATGAATCATTTCCAATTACTTTTTGTTGTTATAATAAATTATTGTTCCTAATAAATCAATGACACACTGTACAGTGTCTGGATAAATACTGTTCCTTTTTACCCCATCATTTTATTCATTTTACAATTATATGTTTTTATAAAAATAAGAAGTGACTTAGATTTGCTTCTATTGAAGCCAAAATAGAGAGAGAGTTTTTTTTTTTTTGATTGATGTCAGGGAAACTATAGCAATAACCTTTATTAACTCTTCAGCCAATTTCAATCAGCATCTCTCAAATAAAAATTTATTATACTGTTGGACTAGAGGATATAGCAGGTGGGCACTGGGGCCACAAAAAAAAACAAAATACTCCAATACTAATTAACCAGCATGGCACCAGCATCACTGGATACTACATGCTCGAAAAGATTAAACTACACTTTGAAGACAAATTTAAAAAAACACAACTCACCAATAGACCATGATTGGACAAGACATTCATCCCATGATGATCATTTGATAATGGACCAAGATATTAAAAACAAACTCTGCTCCTTTCCAGACAGCATCCATCCCAGAATGCATGGGATGTCTAAATTCCTCCTCTCCCACTTAAGCAATTTTACAGTCCCAATCATTGACCACCTTGCACAAAAACAAAGGTTCATTAAGAATTTGTATCCAGTTACCTTGGTGTCTTTTATAAAACATAGCCAAGATCCGACTGATATAAACAACATAAGGCCCATATCCATGTCACCACTCCTAGTAAAAATTATAGAGGGAGTCATCAAGGATAAAATACAACATAAAATCCTGAGCCATATCATGCTCTCACAGTATGCCCAGAAAGACTCAATCAGCACTCCCAGCAATTGCTAAAACTAAAATCCTATTGGGTTACATCAGAAACAACAGAAAATCCAAGCCATTGCCATACAACTTGATATATCTGAGGCATTTGACTCAGTCAATATCATCACACTACTGAATATTTTGGAAGGCCTTGAGGTTCTCTCCCAGATAATTCAGATACTGGACAATACTACATAATAGGGAAATACACATATTACTCAATGGTGAATATACAAACAGTTTTACTCCCAATACTTTAATCCCACAAGGATATCTGCTCAGTGCACTCCTGTTTGCCTGCTACATTAATCCACTTCTTAAAGACATTGAAGACAAACTACCTGGAGTATATATACCCAGACTCAAAAGAATGATCAGAGCAATCGCTTATATGGATGATGTCTTGGTCATTCTTCCAGCCCAGAAATATCTAAACACACTATATGAAATACTGAATAAATATACCAAACAATCAGACCTAAAAATAAATACAGGAAAATCCAAATTAAATTGCACTTCCAAGCTGAACCACAGAAATTTTCTGGGATTTAATATTTCAAAATCACAATCAGCAATGTCTAAAGAACTTCAAGCAAAAATCCTCCAGTCCACAGACCAGATCACAAAAACCCTCTCAAAAGTATACCTTTAACTCTATGGTAAGGTCTTACTGCTAAATATTAAAATATATAGGAAAATAGCATACTACCTACCAATGATAAATGCAAATAAAACATTTATCAAGAGAATTGAGCACTATTTCTCAAGACTGCTATGGAAAGGGCACACTGTTTCCATCAGCATGAGAAACATGCAAGAAAATAAAAGATTAAATGGAATGTCATTACATTCCATCCCTGCAAATTATCAAAAATTGCACACTCTGATATATAATATAGTACAAAAGTATGACCATGACCAGATCACTGAATCCATAATTCCTACTGACACCACCCCCCTCAAAAAATTAAGCTGACTTGATCACCTAATCATGATAAGCCAACAAAATATAAATCCACATAACAACTATCAAAGCAAGATCAAGCTATGGGATGCCCACCATATCCTAAAACAAAATATTCAAAACTCTACTCCAACATTAGGAATAACTAATTTATAAACTAATTATTCTATTCAAATATTGGGATCTAGAACCAAAATACTTAGATTACTTACTTAAAATTAATCTGGATGACCTACTGGTCAACTGGTTCTTCAGATATAGAAGATGTAACACCAAAGTCCAATCAATTTGCCACAGCTGTGGCAGGGATGAGGAAACATTTGACCACATAATTAAAACATGCATGGGTCTAGATAATATAAAAAAAAATATTTGATAACACAAAGATAGATTATTACAAAATACTTAATATCAAAGAATTCATCTGTGGAAGGGATATTCCTACAATCAGGTTAGCAGTTTTCATCACCTATGCCATATTGATTGTTAGGTGCAAGGCACAATACAGCTTCCCAAGCCAGATGAGAATGCACTATTTAATCAAAGCATGAAAAAGATTAAACAAAGAAACAAAACTCTTGGAACAACATTCATTTTTCCAAGAGACATATCTGTCAATAGAGTTAACAATGAACTTAACCTAAATATCTAACCCTATTTTAACTCAATAATGTTAATCCCATAGCTTATCCATTATTGTAAATTTTCATTATCCATATTTGTAATGTACCATCCATATTTATAATTCATCTCATAATTAATGTAACATAGGTATTAATTAGTTTAATAAATGTTTTGAGAAGGAAACGGTTCTGAAAATTTATTTAAAAATAATATATATATAACTAATTATTTATTTATCTAGTGCCATAATTTATTTAAAATATTCATAAGGGAATCACCCCCTACATATGTGCTCAGCATTATAAAATTCATACAATCCATGTGTAGGGAATCATTCCCTTATAAATATTAAAAAAAATAATAGTAAAATATTGAGATTACAAGAACTGTAGTTTATTAGATAAACCTCTTTTTAAAAATATTTTTATATAATCAACAAAGAGTTAATAAATGAATGTAGTGTTTTTAAAAATAAAAAAAAAGTAAAAATTTGAAGCATTAGAAATAAATTTGAGCAAAATGGAAAAGTTGTTGGAAAGATAAAATTATAAATAATATTGAAGTGTTATGATAGATGATATATTAAAAAAAAAAAGCACTAAAAAAAATTTTTTTTCTTGCATGCCTCCCTGCAAATGAATAGATGTAGTTTTACAAATTGTATATGTGAAAGTATATTTATTTGAGAATTCAGTTTCATGCTACTATGTATACTTTTTTCCTCTCATATGTCAAAGCATCGTCCGGGTGGTGAACCCGCAACAACCGTCTGCAACCAACTGCTTGCTTGCAAGGCGGCTGTGCTGACCTCTCGGCTAACAACGCGTGACTACTATGTATACTTGATTAATAAAAAACTATAAATTATATTATTTAAGTGGATATTAAAAACTGAAAGTATATATTGCTTATATACTATAAAATAAAATAAAAGAAATACAAAAAGGAGAGTAGCCATGAGCTTGTGAAAAAAGGTCAAATAAGAGAGACTTGAAGATAGCGATAAAAATTAGTTGCCGTATGCATCTCTATATCAAATCAGTATTATAGTCAGTGTTAAATTCTCTGAATAAGAAAAAGGAAACAATTTATTTAAAATACTTGATCTTTTAATGTTAAATCTGAAGACCGTAACTTCTTTAATTGTTATTCATGGCATCTGTCCCCCCCCCCTCTATTTTTTTTAACGATTCTTGTGACATACATTCTATTAATTTAAAGACTGCAAACTCCATTTTGTGTGTTATGGATTGCATAATCAGAATCATTATTTTTATTACGGAGTTAATTTGAATCGATTTTTCTCGCCTTGATTCAAGTTAATTTTGTGGTTAGAATCATGAATAAATAATGACTTTTTTTTAAAAAATGAAGTTGATTTTTTTTCCTCTCTGATATTAAAATGAGTTTTAATAGCTGGAGAGAAAGTCCATTTTTTTTAGACATAATATTTTAATAATGATGATATTTAAATTACACTTAATCATTTAAAATAACCTTTGTTTTAGAATCAAAAAACTATATCTATACAATTGTCATAATGTGAATTAATGAGATGTGTCTGTAAACCATGGAACTAGCTGTTTATAGCAAACAATCATTAAATCTAATTTTATAAACATGGTTAATCAAAACAAATCAATAAATTTCACAAATGGTTAAGAATTTGAAGATATGTCAACTTTTCAGCTACAATTAAATATTAAATAGCAATCATATATTTTTACTTTCATTATTCTTCGTTTAACTTGGAAACTGAACAGATTAAAAAAGGAAGTGGAAAATAAGTCGTGTTTGGTATATAAATGGATACAAGTCATTTAATTTTTTTATGTAAACATTAGTGATGATAATATATGCAGGTAGGCTTCCTTGGCAAGTGGAATATGTGTATCCTCTTCTTTATTCATTATCAGTAGGTATTAGTTGATTAATTTCCAAGTATTAAGGAATGATAAAGATAAATCTGATATGTCCAATAGTAAATAAATTTTAATTAAATTTAAAACATCTTAAAATAAATTTTAAATAATTTAATGTCAGAAAACAGCATTTCCTTCCACATACATTCCATTGATGCCTTTGGTGTTTATCTGTTTGCTCACCATACCATTATGATTCTGAATTCATGCATGAATTTGAGTGTTTATTGTTTGTTTTTCTAATATATTAGTTTTCATTCTTAGATAAGGTGACTATCATAATCAAATCATAAAAAATAATAACACAAACAAATTTTATAATAATGTCAAAATTTGTATGTGGATTTCTATTTTTATATTTTGATTTCTATTTTTATTATAAAAATAAATAAATATATACACATAGTTTAGATTTTGCATTTTGATTTTATATGAAACTCTATGCTATTTATATTATGTTAGTTGGATGGCCTGGACAGTCATAGATATCAAGGGAAAAAATATTATTTCCTCGCAATTAAAAATATATACAAATATTTTGTTTTAACTTTTAAAAAAAATTAATGAAAGCTTTGTTTTGTTTAAAAGTGAGAGATTGTATTTTTGGTAAAATATAAAACTTTTATTGCTAAACATTTCACTATAAATTTGTAAATAATTAGGGTTTAATATACAATGGGGGCTATCTCTGAAAACTTAATAGATCTAGAAATGGTTAAAAAAAATTCAAATAAATTATTTATCTTTTAACTTAAATAGATTGATAAAACTTGGAATTTTACAATATAGCAAAGTAAGTGTATTTTTTAAAGAATTATCAAGTAATAATTAAAGAAAGAAAAAATACAACAAAAAAACATATTTTTTATAACACCATATATTTTTTTACTATGAAAGAATGTAAAACAAAATTAGAAAAAAAAATTAATAATGTAACGTTTTCCGTTTTGCTGGTTCATTCTCATCCGCGACCCAAACTCCACTTCTTCCCCATCACAGATAATCTTTTCATCTTTATAATTCACACACCCAGTTTTGTGCATAAAATCTGACCCCAATATGGCTTCAGGTACCAACCCTTTTAGAATTAATAGTGTGTGGGGCATAATTTTATCCCCTATCTTAATTTGCACCCAAACCTAATTCTACCGTAATGAGAATTAATGATTTTTACGATTATTAGTCCTGGGCGTATTGAAACATATTGGCAAAGGTAACTTACGTTTAAATCTTATTACACTAAAAATAAATTTAATAATAAAAAATAATAACTATTATTAATAACGCACAAATGAGAATTGATAGTAGAAATATTTTTAATTTTGACAAACTAAAATACTTCATGTTAAGTAGCTAATTAATACCTTGGAGAGAACATATTTAATTCAGGTGGGAAATATCCAGAAAATATAAATATCAGTTAAAATAAACAAAAAGTTCTTGGTTAAATAAGTCTCTCATATAGAAAAATTAAAGTCACTATCGGGATTCTTTTATACGTATATTTTTACGAGTAGTTTTAAATAGTTAACTTTGTCACAATCAGGATAATTATTCTTACCGGTAAGTTTCATGAATTCAGTAGTAGATAACTATGCATAGTTTTTTGGTTATAATGAGCTCGGCCTTTTGGTTATCGCTTGATCTTGTGGTCCATTTCCCCAGTCGGTCATGAAGGCTTTTCCTGGTGTACATCATTAGGTCCGATGTCTTCAGAAGCTCCGGTTCACTGCGACATGCTGAATTCCTTCAGCGAAGAGCGATCTTGGATATATCAATGTTATCCAAGACCAACTAGAGAAACAAAACGAACAAGACGTTCCTTCAACCGGATCCCTCCTTTTTATATCCAGTTTTCAGGACTTCTGCGCATGCTAGTACCATGCCTTTTTAATCTTCTCCAGTCTTTATAAATTTTATGTAATAAAGTCTTTATTTTCTTCAAGTTTTTGGCCATCTTTAATTAATTTGAGTATTTCTACTTTCAGCTTATCTTTTTTTACTTGCTTTTGGAATTCTTTTGTTCTCTCCAATTACTGTTATTACTAATCACATAAAAAAAAATAAGAAGAATAATTCAACCCTCATTGTACATTTTTTTTTTTTAAAAAAAAATTACTCAACAAAATTTTAAATCCACTTTTATCTTTTAGTTTTTTTTTACCCAATGCCAATATATTTGTAACGTATATAAATAAACATTACAATACCACCAGTGCCAGGAGATGAGAATAAAATAGGGGTTTACACTAATTTTATTCTTAAGTTTTTAAATTCATATTCGTATTTTTTTTTCTGTAGTAGCGTGCTGATATATTGTGTAGACTCATTCACAAGTGACGTTCGGCTTTAATGCCCACTTTTAGGTCTAACACAGCGGGAATGGAAAATATTTCAACATTCATCTGTGTCCTATCCGCTTTAGTGTAATATTAATGATAAGAAGCCCAAGTTATAAGCACAAACGAGCTTTGCTCATCATTCTGAGTCTTACAGGCTCGTGGCAACTTGGTCCAACTTGATCCGCCTTCCCCTTTATTGGGATCTCTGCTAGAAATAGTCTGACAAGCATTTAAAGACGGTCTTATGTTCATATACTGTGGATAAGGACTCGGGGCTATGTTATTCACCTCTTCAGTAACCGCCTACCCGGTCAAATACTTGTGACTTACGTCTACATCAGCCACGATCGTGTTTTTAGACATATATAAAAAAAATATACATATATATTTTTTCTTTCTGGAAGTCATATTAAGAAAATATCTTCTTTCATATTTTAATAATCTGGGTTTAATTAGTTAGTTTTTTTTTTTATATTTTTTTTCTTTTTTCAAAAAAATCATAATTTATTTTCCAGCTGTGAGTTTCTTTGAGTCATCATTGTAATGTTCTTTATCATTACAACTCATCTCAGGTTGTAGTTGTTAAATCGAAGCCTGAGTTGGGTCGCCATTGTAACGTTTTCTGTTTTGCTGGTTCATTCTCATCCGCGACCCAAACTCTACTTCTTCCCCATCATAGATAATCTTTTCATCTTTATAATTGATCACACACCCAGTTTTGTGCATAAAATCTGACCCCAATATGGCTTCATGTACCAACCCTTTTAGAATTAATAGCGTGTGGGGCATAATTTTATCCCCTATCTTAATTTGCACCCAAACCTGTTTTGAGCCCAATTGTGCCTTTTTGTTATTTGCTAATGTTATTAGCGTGCTTTTCACTGGTAGAGTTGGTATCTCTATGGGTTGGCTCCGCATGCACTCATATGTTGTTTCTGACATTACCGATATCTGGCTGCCAGAATCCCACAATGTCTCTACTTTGACATCGTTTATTTGCAAAACAACCTTTGGGCATTCTTGAGATGTGTACTTAATCGATTCGCCATCCCACTCACAAATAAGATTATCTATCCTCTTTTCTTCTGTTGTTCTACTGATCACTTTATTTCTTTTCTTTTTCCTTTTTTTTACTGGTTCTTTTATTTCTTCTTTTAATTCTCTGACCATCTCTGCCATTTCTTTTTTTATTTCTTCTTTGAATTCTGTCATGCATTCATATAATAGTTTTTTTTTATTAAGGGTTCCATGCCCTCTTTTAATTCTTCCGCACTTTCTGCCATATTTTGTATATTTTTATTACTTCTCAATTTCATATATGGCCGTGTTGCTTATTTTTGCTACCGTAAACAAAATCTTAACGCTATCAATTGTTACGATATAAATACAATATTTTATTTTGTTTTGCTAATAAATTCGTTCACCGACACCCCTCTCTTTTATCACCCTATAATCTCCCGTCCCCTTCTACCTTTATCGTCACTTCTTACCTTTGATCGGTTTTATTTATTATTTAATAATTTATACGCTATTATTTTCTTTCAATATAGCCTTCTTTAAAATCCTACTCTAAAAAAAACTTTTGTAATCGTACGCAATAACTTTTTAGATTTGCGCACTATTTGTGGTCATATTTATTTTCCAGCTACGGACATTAAATTCTCAATTTTATGCCATTTTTAAATTTTCTCAGGTCGTGGTTTTTTTTTCTTTTCGTTAGCCTCGAGTTGGGCAAGCCATTGTAACATTTTTCATTTTGCTAGGCCTCTTACACGCTAATATAAACTGCGTGTGAGTTGATCAAGCTATGTCAAAAAAGAAGAAAGTTGTATTTCTATTCTAAAAACACAGCTATTTTTCCTGATCAACTTCAGCCTATTAATTGTTACAAATTGTGCTATTGACAAAATCAACTTTTAATTTTATTTACTATGGGCGCCAGAATTCCTAAGAATCCGCTGAAATATGTCACCAGCACCTCTCGCAAGCTGTAAAACAAAAAAAAATAAAAAGATTTTTATTATTTTTTTTTTTTAAGGGGCGGTAATTCTACCGTAATGAGAATTAATGATTTTTACGATTATTAGTCCTGGGCGTATTGAAACATATTGGCAAAGGTAACTTACGTTTAAATCTTATTACACTAAAAATAAATTTAATAATAAAAAATAATAACTATTATTAATAACGCACAAATGAGAATTGATATTAGAAATATTTTTAATTTTGACAAACTAAAATACTTCATGTTAAGTAGCTAATTAATACCTTGGAGAGAACACATTTAATTCAGGTGGGAAATATCCAGAAAATATAAATATCAGTTAAAATAAACAAAAAGTTCTTGGTTAAATAAGAGTCTCTCATATAGAAAAATTAAAGTCACTATCGGGATTCTTTTATACGTATATTTTTACGAGTAGTTTTAAATAGTTAACTTTGTCACAATCAGGATAATTATTCTTACCGGTAAGTTTCATGAATTCAGTAGTAGATAACTATGCATAGTTTTTTGGTTATAATGAGCTCAGCCTTTTGGTTATTGCTTGATCTTGTGGTCCATTTCCCCAGTCGGTCACGAAGGCTTTTCCTGGTGTACATCATTAGGTCCGATGTCTTCAGAAGCTCCGGTTCACTGCGACATGCCGAATTCCTTCAGTGAAGAGCGATCTTGGATATATCAATGTTATCCAAGACCAACTAGAGAAACAAAACGAACAAGACGTTCCTTCAACCGGATCCCTCCTTTTTATATCCAGTTTTCAGAACTTCTGCACATGCTAGTACCATGCCTTTTTAATCTTATCCAGTCTTTATAAATTTTATGTAATAAAGTCTTTATTTTCTTCAAGTTTTCGGCCATCTTTAATTAATTTGAGTATTTCTACTTTCAGCTTATCTTTTTTTACTTGCTTTTGGAATTCTTTTGTTCTCTCCAATTACTGTTATTACTAATCACATAAAAAAAATAAGAAGAATAATTCAACCCTCATTGTACGTTTTTTTTTTTTAAAAAAAAATTACTCAACAAAATTTTAAATCCACTTTTATCTTTTAGTTTTTTTTTACCCAATGCCAATATATTTGTAACGTATATAAATAAACGTTACAATAATAATAATAAACAAAGTAATTATATTTATTTTAGAAATTAACTTTTAATTCTGGTGATATGTTTTTTTACATTGTGTAAATCTAACATTATCTACAAATCTTGAAAACCATGTTTAGAAACATTTAATCAATAAAATGTTTAATATACTATAGCATATTTTAAAAACATGTGTAATACATATAAAATAAAGACAAGAATATAACTATAAATCAAATAAACTTATAAAGTTGGAGAAGAAGCAACAAGACAAATTTATTTTAGCCAGTAATATACGTAAAAGCATAAATGCCATATTAAAAAGTGAAACTTATAAGCACACTCTAACATCATTAACACCACTAATCACACCTTACATTTACCTAGAATCTTATTTACATAAAGCAGATTTTGTTTGCTAAATTAAAATTTAAAAATATGTAATATATGTTAATATTAAACATATTGTTTTTGTGTTAATAATTGCACATATAATTATATTTTATCAGAAAAAAATTATAATCACACTTCCATTTTTATAAATGTGGGTACAATTGGAATAATGAATGATAAACTTTTAATGTAAATGTGCTAAGATATTTCATATGACATCCTCCAATGTTATAGTTGTGATGCAATAAATAAAAATAAAATAATTTTTATTTATTTTTAAATTCTTATAAGGATTCTTTAAATGAATTATATATGACACTGGCAAGCATGAAATTTAAATCAATGGTTATATCTATGCATTCTCAATCAAATCAGCTTACAATCTAATGCACAAAGGCAGAGTTAATTGCTATTTATTTTAATAGTTGTTTAAATAATTAAAAAAAACTATCACTTATATGCAAATTAAATAGTACAAATAATCCAAAATATAGTGAAAGAGATAAAACACTTAACAAAAATAAGCTGAAATATTTAATGCAACACTTTCCAGTATCCAAGTCAATTCCAGTTTTCTTAACAATGCCTTAAAATGTATTTTATACATATTACATTTATTAAATCTGTCTTTGTATATTAGCTTGTAAGCCAATTTAGATGAAATTGCATGGACATTACCTTTCACAAATGCCTCAATGATATAATATGTTTGATTGTTCTTATAAGAATTTAAAAATGAATGAAAGTAAGTTTATTTTCATTCATTATATCACATCTCTGACATTGAGAATGTTACATTAAATATCTCAATGTATTTATATTAGGAATTTATCATTCACTGTATTTTATAGTTTAATACTATTTAATTTACCTTATATCTTCATCAATGCTATTTTGTATATCTTATCAATATCAATTGCTTTAAATATATATAAATAGCTTTACAAATTATTTTAAACCATTAAACATCACATGATCACCATTTCTTATGCTTACACAAGCTGTTTATACATACACTAAACTCTCCATACAGTAGTGCTACCAGTGCAAGCCAGAGTAATCAATGGATGCAAAAAGGTTTGTGCATAAAATCCCTATCTAGTGCCTGATCCTCACTACAAGCTGGAAAATAGTTTGAGGATATTGAATGAGCAGGCACTAGATAGGGATTTTATGCACAAAGCTTTTTGCATCCACTGATTACTCTGGCTTGTACTAGTGGTGCTACTGTGTGGAAAGTTTAGCATTTATGTTTATAAATTATTATAGTATATTTTTAAATGTAAGCAAGTCATTTTTACATTGATATTACATTGCTAATAGAACATTCTTTTCAAGTAGCTTTTTTTTTTATGTATATCATATTTTCCACATAACTATAGGAGATTAACTATTTCTTTTCTTTATTAACCATTATTGTTCTCTATATTAGCATTATAGGGAAATTATGGAAGAACTTCATTAGAATATAAAAGATTAAAGTCTAAAATTGCAAAATAATTAAATGGATATTCATTGGCAAGAAGCCCATGAATGATGGAAAGTCTATAAAAATTTTATCTTATTAAGCAGTTGCCGTCATAATTTTACTTTTATTGATTGAGAAGAAGGCTAAACACTTTAAATAATTTTTTTTTATTTTGATAATAACTATATAACAGGTAATATAAATAATTTGGATCATTTTTTTATTATTTTTTGGAGGGGGGGAAGTTAATATTGTATTGTATCAAGAATTTTTAAATATAATAATTTATTTATTTGATAAAACATACTTCTGAA
Organism: Epiperipatus broadwayi; assembly: GCA_028023455.1. Classification (NCBI taxonomy): domain Eukaryota; kingdom Metazoa; phylum Onychophora; class Udeonychophora; order Euonychophora; family Peripatidae; genus Epiperipatus; species Epiperipatus broadwayi. The sequence goes on along the minus strand of JAQFVV010006602.1, from coordinate 623,778 downwards.
GAAAGGTCTTTTCATGTTTAAAATATTTTATAAACCTAGATTATTTTAAGTAACACATTGGTGTTTTTGTATGATGTATATTATTAAATACTATTGATTCTTAAGTGGTAAAACGTTATGGGTTTCATAATATAATAGTTTGTATTTTATGGTTTGAATGGAATTTAGTATTTTTTTAATAAATTTTGAAAGTTTATCGCATGACAAATATACTAGAATATTTGTTTTAGGTAGCTTATTGCAACAAATCCAATATCCCATCCAGTATTAGTCTGTACATTGTTATATAACTTTTATTAATTAGAAGGTAAAATGAGTTGTTAAATGCTAATGTAAAAATAGAAAATATTTTTGTAATATGGTGTGGCAGTTATCATTGGTAGGAGAAATTCCATACTTTTATGACTGAAAACATGATTTATTTTTACTTTTTTAGTTCCAATTCATAAGTTCTTTTTAATTTTAAAAATTTAACATATATTTTAAAATTATATAAAATATTTTTTAAAAAAATACTATTGTTAGAATAGTTCATTGCCATTTACGACAATCAAATATTCTCACATTATCGTAATATCTAGTTACTTCAACCTATCTTCATGCTGACAGTTTAAAAACTTAACATACGTAGCATAACATGTAATTGTGATTTTGTTTTTGTTTTTTTTAAATACATTATGTTTTAAAAAAAGCAGGTTTATTTAACTGTGGTTTAATTATATGTATGTATTTATTTATTCTTCTTTTTTTTTTAAAGTTGAAACTTAGGATAGAATCCCCAAGCTTTGCTTTACTTATCTCAGGTTGTTTTAAACTGCGTCTGTCAAAAGTACAAATTTATTGAAAGCGTGATAAATATATATTAAATTGTCAAGTAAAGATTTTTTTGTTTTGTTTTGAAACAAAAATCAATATAATGAATCCGCAGTGTAAATAATGTTTAATATGTTAATTGTCTGATAATTTAAACTTAAAGCTTTTATTGATTTTTCTTATATAATCTTTGTTAAAGTTGAAAAAATGAATTTTATAAATCAGTTATAAGAATAATTAAATTATATAATTGATTTAACATTCAATATATTGAATATCCTGCATAACAAAAATTATAAAAATTCTATTAATGAAGATTGTTTTGTCATCAAACTATTGTAAATCTAAGCCAAAAAGGAAATTCCGCTTGAATATGACTGAGTATTTATTATTTTTGTAAACATATCTTTGATAGAAAGTAAATAAATATCGATTGTATCAATTAAAAATAAACTAAAAATAGATTTACATTATTTTATTTGTAAAGTCAAAAATTGGTTTGTAATATTTTATCTGTAGATACAATTTTTTAAATAATATGTTATTGTTATATGTATATTTTTGACTAGGGATGTAGGTAATGTATTTAAGCAAAACAATAAAACTTGGTCATCATTACTGTGCTATAAATTAAAATTTTTCAACACTACTTAAATTAGAATTTTATATACAGATCTACAAATGAGTAACTAGGAGTAGTGATACATTCTGATGAGCAAAAGTTCTTAATTAAGGAAGGGAAATGGGAATTATCTCCCATTTGTAAATTTGAAATGAAATTAAATGCTACTATGATCATAAAAATTCCAGCCATAGTCTTTGCTTCTTATAATCACTCAAGTTGATCACATATCATGGATATTAAGAGTCAGTTTTAAAAAAACCTCTAATTTTTACTCTGCTGATAGAGTAATTTAAACATAGTATCAAAACAAAAAAGAATGCATGCAAACAGAAGATTTTCAATAATTCTATTGTAATGTGAAAAATAAAAAAAAAATCTTTCATTATTATTTTTAGTAATTGATAATGTTGCATTATCAGATATATAAAATCAAGACTTGAATTATTAAAAAAGGAAAAAAAAACAAGTCCCTTCATAATATTTAATATTAAACTCTAATGCTTGGAATTCTATCATAAAATAATATAATTCTTACATTATTATGCAAAGTAAATATTCATTAATTTTTTTCTTATAATTATTGTTGTTGCTATTGTTTTTATTATTATTGTGACTATTTGTTTTATTTGTTAAGTTTTCCACTGAACAGATATAAGATTAATATAAAAAAAAATTCAAACATTTGAATTTTGATTAAAATTCACAATTCTATCATATCAAAATATTTTATTCTAGCGGGTTTTTGTAATTAAGAAATTTTATATTTTGTTATTAACTTATGGGAAACTATCATTGTACAAGTTTTAAAAAAATGAGTAAAAATCTCCAATGAGTTGCTGCTGTTTTAACAAGATAAAATATAGGACATTTCATTTAATGAAATTTCTGCAATTAAATCATATGTATATAGAAATGCTATTTAATTTGCTGTATGAAAGCTAGATATGGATAGATTATAAAAATAATGTAAAAAGTTTTTAAAAAATTGCATTTACTGGTGCTTTGTAGGGCTCTAAAAATGTGATGCTAAGACCAGTGTGTTCTTTACCTTTCTAAATATTATACTACAAAATTTACTATTGTAAAATCACAACTTTGGATTGGATTAGATTAGTAAAATAACTAAACAAAACAAAACTTTTTAATATAAGTATTTAATAATGAATTCAGGGAAGGTTATCATGTGCAAGCAACACCCCATGTACATTATAAAGATTATTTCAAAGACATTCTAAAGAAGGGGGTATTTGTTGCTTTCCTTAAAAATATATACTTGAAGATGAAGCACACAAAGAAGAATTACAATTACATAAAGTGTTGAATTCTTCAGAAATAAAAGTTTATAATCTTAGAAGTTAAAAAATAGCATCATAAAATTTCACATAAAATGAATAATGGACCAGTGTGATTTTATGTAGACATGTTTGTGATTCACAGATTGGTTTTATAGTTGCCACAAAACTCACTTTTAATGTATTAATATTGTTTTATCTTGATATCCTTTATACCTTTGAAATTAGAATGTCCATACCCATTCATAAATGGTATTTGTATGTGTGAAAAGAAAATGGTTATATATTATAGGATATTATGTGACTAATTTGAACTGACTAAGCAAAAAGCCTGAAAAACATAGACAAATTTTACATTCTTTATATAAAACTAAACAATAATAAAGATATAAGAATTTTGTATTCCAAAATTAAACATAACAATTATAATTGACACTATTTAAGTCTAAGAAAAGGAGAGTATTAAAAAATTTTTCAAAAGATTTGGTCACTATTTAGATATATATATATATCAGTACTTAGTTTATATTAAGATAGCAAATATACATACTTTAATGGACGGGCTTCCTATTATTGAAAAAATTCTATTATCCAAACAAAATTCTAAAAAGATTATTTGTAATTTTTTACAATAAATAAATTAGTTTATATACACATTTACAAATAAAATTGAAGAAAAAAAATCAATAAATAACTATAAATTAATAATACTAATTGTAGTAATTTGCCTGTTCTTTTATCTTAGAAGAGTTTAGGTTTACAGTGAGAAAACGAAAATCTATTTATTCTTGAAATCCCAAAAATTCACAAATGTAAAAAAGCTCTAAACTTAGACATTTTGAAATAATTTTTTTATTTGTAATTAAAAGTCATTGAAAAGTCAACATCAAAATAATGGTATAATCAGAATGAGAGACTAGAATATTGTGATAGGTCAATAAATTTTGAAGATAAATATTAGAAAAAGTGAAAGTAGTAATTTTTTATAGAAAATAATATGCCAATAATAATCAATAAATTTAAAAATTACAAAAGAATTTACATATGGAAGACTTCAGATAATAAGAACAGATTTTAATTAAATTACATTTTGACTTCAAATTCATTTGGAAACAGAATTAAGAGTGTATGGGTACATCATGGAGTTGATAAAGAATCAAATCATAACTTAGTAGGAATAAAATTGACATTAATTTTTAAAAGAATAAGAACTGCCTTTAAAAAGTGATAACAATTAAGAAATTTAAAAAGATAATGAAAAATTTAAAAAAAATAAATGTAAATAATAGAAATCTAATTAATAAAGTAAATTCAAATAAAAGATATTTCATTTTATAAAAATGTAAAAAATGTTGCAATAAGGGAAGTGGATTATAAGATAAATAAAAAATCAAAAGAATCTTGAATTAGTATTGAAATGATGACTAAAATGGTGAAGAAAAGAAGATGAGAAAATGTAAATTTATTGTTAAATTAAAATTATATAGAAAGTTTAATAGTAAAATGAAACAACAAACTGATAAATAATAATTAGAAGAACATAATAAATTTAAAAAACTATAAAAAAAAAAGAGATAAATTTGATTTAATTTATGATAAAATAAAACAATTTTGATGAAAAAATGTTGAGTTTCAAAACAGAAAATCAATGGAGATGATAAAATATTTTTTAAAAAGTAAATGCTTTGAAAAAAATTGCAAGAAAATATCAATGATTTATATATTATAAATAATGAGATTTTATTTATATTAATTGAAAATATTATTTAATAATAAAGATGTCATGGTTATTTGTAAATGGAGAGTGATAAGATAAAATTATTAAATAAAACAAAATTGCAAGGCACATGGAATTGTTGAGATTCAAATTAAATTATTGAAGATTTCAATAGGAATATGAGAGAATTAATATATTATAATATATGACTAAAAAAATGATTGGTAGATTTTTATTTAGTAGGTATAAAGATTTTTAAATAATTACTTTATTTTCTTATGTGTCCTAAATTTCACTTTAGAACTTGAGCAGATAAATTTTAAATAGATTAAACAAGTTTTTATCTAAAGAACTGTTTAAGCTTTAAAAATGTCAAGGAAAATGTTATTAGAAAAGTGAGGACCACTGATGAATAAAAAAAGATTAATATTTGTTTATTGATCTTTAAAAAGCATTTCATAAAGTTGGTTATTGAGTATTTTGTAGATATATTTATTTATTTATTATAGATTAATAGAGAAAACTTGTTTAGCTTCATGAAGAATATCACATTAATAGACAACTGACAGTTTTCTGACAAAATCAAATAGCAAATTATCTGCTTGCATGAATATAATCTTTTAATTTTCATTATTTATCACACTAAAAATCTGTGAAGAAGCATAACCTAATATACATGGGAGAGAGAAATATTTTGTGTGTGGAGATATTCATTTATAATTAAATAATTAGAAAGCTCTTTATTTTAGATAATAACTAATCAAGATTAACTGCATCATATATATTGTGATATACACATGTCATCATTTATAGTTCCCTTTGTAATTTATGAGTAACTAAATAAAGAAAAACAATTAAAGGTCTCATGTTCAAAAATATGTTATATTAATTTGGATAAATGTAAAGTGAATGGATACTTTATTTATTAAATTTAAAAGATAAAATATTTTAGTAAATTATATCAGATGACAACAATGTCCTATTCAGATTAGAAAAAAGATAATCATATATTCATGAGCTAGTGTAAAAAATGAGTGTGTCATTATTTTTTTGTCATTTCAAAATTGATAAAAACAATCTCAGCAAGAAATATACATACATTTTTTAAAACAAACATTTTTTACTTTTGCATATTTTATCAATAAATTTTGAATTTGTAGCAAAGAAATGATATACTATGAATAGAAAATTACTTAAAAGAGAAATAATACAAACTTCCCCTCATTTGATATCTTTATAAATAAAATGGAATGATTAACAAGAAATATATGCTTAACTGCCATGGAGCTAAGACTATTAAATTTACCATGGATTATAATATCAACAGAAGGAATAATTGGATATTACATAATGTTTGAAAATGTTTATGGATCCCTACAGTTGTATCTGCTAACACAGAGATGCCAAAGAAAATGCTGCAGGATAAGGAAACTTAAATTGAAGTTACATATGTGCTCAACTTGGTAACAGATGCTCACAGACTAATTTCATAGAATTATCTACTTAGGTGGCTTTCAATCAAAATAGTTAAAAATATGATATATTTATCATAAGTCTTTTTTCTTTATTAATAATCTTAATTATAAGGTAGTCTTATGTTTGTTTATCATTCAATATGCAATTCAATAAAATAATAAGAAGAAGAAGAAAAAGAAGATAAATTAAATAAATTAGACTTGAATTAATTTTCAATGTATTACTTTTATAAAACCATCAAAATTTAAAAATATAACTAATATTTCATATAATTTAGTTCAAAATTATAAAATAAGTACTTATTATAAAAGTATTACTTGATTTTGAATAAGATGACATGTTTTCTTTAAAATAAAATAAAATTAATAACGTTAGAATTTTCATAACATTTTATATTGTTTTGTGTGTGAGAAAATCTCTGTAGTTAAGCCTTTATGATTTCATTGCATGTGTTAATAATTTTAATTATCAATTATATATTTTTACTGTGATCTGGCACATATACATTGTATAATATTGCTTTAGAGTTATTAATTAAATTATATTATTTGTTTTAACTACCTCAATGAGTTAATGTTTACATTAATAAATTTAGATTTATCATTAATCTAAGTATCTGTTGATTGACCTATTAAAGAAGTCATTCTCTTATATAAAATTATCTTATTAAAATTTATTTTATTATTCAGATATTTAATTGTACATCTCATACTATATCTTATCAGCAAATAAATTATCACTTATTAAATTTATAAGTCCTGTAGTTTATTTTGAAATATATATATTTCAATGATATAAAAAAATATTTTAATAACTTACATAATTTTTTTAAAATTATATGTGCAATATATTATTTTACCACTATATTCTCATTGTGAATGATAGTCCATTCATTTTCAAATTTTTTGGCCTATGTTTGTATAGCAAACAGGTAAAACTTGTAATATTTTTATACTTCAATTAGGCTTACTTATTTTCCAGATAGGGAGTTTCTAATAATCCAGCTATTCAGAATACATTTATAGATAAATGGGATATCTAGCTATTTTTATCTAAAAAATTAAATGAGAATAAAAAATAAAAAAAACATTCTAACCATCTGATTATTGATAAGCCTGGTAAGTAAAGCTCTTCTTCACTGTTTTTATGAGAACTATTAAATATTTTTTATTCTCAAATCGGCTATTTAAGTTCACTTTTTAACTTTTCTTTATATGTGTGTGTATAAAAAATATTTCACCCATGAAGAATTGTTATTAAAATAATGTGCTATGGTTCTAAAGATAATAAGTGCTATAATTTTTTTTAAAAATGTTACTGGCTTTTAAAACTTTTTATTATTATATTTTCAACTATATACATGATCACATTTTAAAGCAACCCATTTATATATTTATTTTTAAATAATTACTATAAGGACTTTGTAGTGAATGACAGCACAAATAATTATTTTGTTCAAAACAGACTTCAAATGGTTTAAGATTTTTTTTGATGTGGCTTACATATATATATATAGTCACTCTAGTTCCCCATTTGATAATATAATGTTCTACAAATGATTAATTAGCTACTCTTAGCTTGTGAAAAAAAGTCCAAAGTAATTAATTTTGATGCATTGACTTTTCTATATCCTGAAAATATATATTTAATACCAATTATGCAGTATTTAAATTTTAAAATAAATTTAAGTACAACTTTGTGGAAACAAAATAAATTTATTTAATATCAAAAAGAAAATAGGAAAAGAACGAAGAGTAGAAAACAACTAAAAATGTATTAGAAGTCTCTACAGTCTATTAAAGCTTCTGCCTATTTATATATCAATTTCTACACATGCTTAGTACATAAATGTAATCTATTGCAATGCATCTTAATTGATGAAAGTCCTTTACACATCCATTCTGGTATAACTGCAATATATATATATGTGTGTGTGTGTGTGTGCGTGTTAGGAACAGAAATCAATTATAAACTATATCATCATTATTCAGATAATCATTTTGCCACTGTAATATGCAAATCATTCTTGTAATTATTACATCTCCTTACAGCTTCATTTTACATTCATGGCTCACAAACACACAAAAAAAAATTAGAAGGCATTTTTATACAAGAGTCCATTTATGTATGATTGTATACGTTTAAAAATATTATTGTCATATGCAGATCTTTTTGAATAGATTGATAATAATAATAAAAAAATAATTTATTCATGTATTGTCTGCACACATTTACATAGTAAAATAAGTCTTTATTTACATAGATGTATATATACATACATCCAGACAATCCATTCTCACCCATTCCTATTCTAGTAATAATGCTCTTATTCACATATGTAATCCTCTAACCAGATTTTTTGCATACACAACTCTTCTAAGGAAAAGTCTGCTTCCACTTCTTGTGAGGTTATTGTCCCTTCTTGTTGTTGATCATTATATGTAACATGATCTTTAACTAGTTCATTAGTTTACTTTAATATCAAATCATTTGTTACAGTCTGATCTATATCCAGAAATTTGATACTTTTTCTTCTCAATAAAATTTTCATCATCATTTGCTGACTTAAATTAATACTATCTGCATCTAATGACTTAACATTAGAATACCTTAAAGAATTTATATGCCTCTTAAATATTTTTTGTTATTCACTTAAATCAATCTAATTTGGTGAGATAAGATTTTTTAATGTAACTCCTGGATGTCATTTATTTTTTAAAAGTGTAATGTATCCAAATGTTTTTTCAACTTTAAAATATTCATAATTAATAGAGACTTTTAAATTTTCATTTGTTGTTGGCAATAACTTAAAAAGATAGGTACAGAATTTTGTGCATTTTAACAATTTTGCTAGTGTCTTATTAGTAGTTGTATGTACATGAAGTTTCTGACAAAACATTGCCTCTAGTAAAGCTTTTGTGATATTTTTATGATAAGTGTTTTTCATTGTAAATTTTTGTTGTTGAACTATTTTTTCTGTGACACCATTAGACTCTGGATGATACATTGAGGTAAATACATGCCATATTCTCTTATTAGTCAGATAATTCTTAAACTGCTGAGATGCAATGCCAGTCTCATTGTCTGTTTCAATAGTCTTAAGATAACTGTAATTTCCAAAGATTTCTTTTAGCATTCTAATAGTATTCTCTGTCCTAGTATTTTTGCCAATCTTATATTCCATCTACCATAAATATGAGTCTTAACTCTACTAAAATTATATAATCATTCATTGGTCCAGTATGATCCAAATGTAGATCTTTGACAGATGTGTTGATTTAGGTTCAATTTCAGATTTTTTAGTGATAGGTTAGCAATTGATTGGCAAAGTATACAAGTCTTTATCATTTGTATTCAGCTTTGGCTATCAGAAATATGGCCTAGCCAATGCTTTCATGTGAACAAGTTGTGGATGACTTGGTCATATGCTTTGATGTAAGTAGGTATTTAGCTTTCTGAAAGGCAATATCCTGTTCTTCAAACCAGGTTCAACATTGCCAATTTTTTAATAATGATGATAACACATGAGACTTTTCTTTCAGAAAGCTCTCAAAGAAGTTCAATGAGCCTGTCTAAAAATGCCTGCAATAATTTAATAATCTTTAATTTACTCAGCAGTTCTTTTTTAATTGACCATTTCTGCCATAGCAGTAATATTCAAAACATTTTTAGAGAGAAAAAAATTTGAAGAATTAATTTATATAATTCCTTGTGCAGTGCATTTTTCTGTTGCACATTTATAACTAAGATCTGGTTTACTTAATAATACATTTGTAAAGTTTTTGTCTATCATTCTGTTATTACTTTTTTTAATAAGCTGTCATTTATCTCTAGGCCATAATCGCAATCCTTTGTTAATGTCCTCAGTTCTACATCATATTCCAGATATTTTTGAGTAGCTGTTTTCTATTCTTTAATCTCAATCATACTACCCATTTAGTTATCACAAATGTGAAGTAAACATTTAGTTTTTCCTTCAACTCCTGATATAAACCTTATTTAGAGATCCTCAGGTCACAGAGTTGATTTGATAATTTCAATGTATTTCCCTCATAAACCATATAAGCATAGACACTTTTATTTTATTATCCTCAATTTTGCTTACGAGCATATATTTTTCCATATGATTCTCACAATTCTTACAAGAGGTAACATTATCTTTCTCAAATTCAAGAAGATAGCTGCTTAGTGATGCCATTTTTCTTGTTAGTTGCAACAGCTATTTGCACACCAATTTCTACCACTCCACACAAAGATTTATATTAATTGCACTATTCTGCATTTATCCTACACAGGCTTTAACAATTATCAGTTTGTTCCATTCTATTCTTTGTTTACACAGGTTCTTCATAAGCTATCAATTGCATCTAATCTGCTATAAACTTTAGGTCTCCTGTCAACTGCAGACATTCTGCTAACCATTAGAGTATAAATTTTTACCTATCATGCAGCATTTAAACTTATAAATAAATTTAAATAATTTATAACTTTTTGGTAACAAAACAAATGTATTTAATGTCAATAATAGTAGAAGAATAAAAAGTAAAAAACAAAAATTTTATTAAAAATCTCTACAATCTATTTATAAGCTTCCTCATTTGCATAATGTACATTTTTAAATGTATGATTGACATATGCGGATTTTTTAGAGTAGTTTAATAATAATAGAGATAATTTATTGATGTACTGTCTGCACATATTTACTTAGTAAAATAATAATCTTTGCTTACAGTCATAGATAGATAGATAGATAGATAGATAGATAGATAGATAGATAGATAGATAGATAGATAGATAGATAGATAGATAGATAGATAGATAGATAGATAGATAGATAGATAGATAGATAGATAGATAGATAGATAGATAGATAGATAGATAGATAGATAGATAGATAGATAGATAGATAGATAGATAGATAGATAGATAGATAGATAGATAGATAAATAGATAGATAGATAGATAGATAGATAGATGATAGATAGATGGTAGTAGTAGGTGGGTGGGTGGGGGGGGGGGGGGGGGGGGGGGGGGGGGGGGGGGGGGGGGGGGGGGGGGGGGGGGGGGGGGGGATAGATAGATAGATAGATAGATAGATAGATAGATAGATAGATAGATAGATAGATAGATAGATAGATAGATAGATAGATAGATAGATAGATAGATAGATAGATAGATAGATAGATAGATAGATAGATAGATAGATAGATAGATAGATAGATAGATAGATAGATAGATAGATAGATAGATAGATGGATAGATAGATAGATAGATAGATAGATAGATGGATAGATAGATAGATAGATAGATAGATAGATAGATAGATAGATAGATAGATAGATAGATAGATAGATAGATAGATAGATAGATAGATAGATAGATAGATAGATAGATAGATAGATAGATAGATAGATAGATAGATAGATAGATAGATAGATAGATAGATAGATAGATAGATAGATAGATAGATAGATAGATAGATAGATAGATAGATAGATAGACAGATAGATAGACGCCCTGGCAGATCAACTTTGAACAAATAAGATTGTAATATGATGTGATATTCATTGCTCATATGAAAAATAAAGTATTCCTATGACTGAAAAACTTATGGTTACCTTTACTTTTTGCTAAATTAATAAAAAAAAGTATTTACTTTACAGCCTACTATACTGAATAAATTTTGATATTACAATCTATTAAACTATTAGAATGTGATGAAAATATTAAATGCATATACTGTGGTTTTTTTTATTAATTTTCTAACTACATTTTAAATTTAAACCTCAAATTATTACAGAGTTGTAATTGAATTTAATTAAACTTTAATTCAGTTATATTTTATAATTATTTTCTAATAAAATTTTATTAAATTATCCTAAATATTTGCTCAGAAAATTAATTTTTTAAGAAGAAAAATATATACTACTAACTTTATAAGTAGTATTGCAAACATGGCTAAATTTAGATTTAGCGAACAAGCATTTAGAAAGTTTATGTAGAATACAGTCTAAGTAAACGAACTACAATTTCATTATTTTCAATCATTTTGTTTTTTCTCCTAAGACTGTAACAATTTGAAAATAAATCATATTTCCCAAAATACTATAATCTAATATATTTAAAAAAGAAAAATAAACTTATTGAGCAACAATAGTTTTTATTTTATATATGTAATGCATATGAAACAATAAACTTTTACTAATGCTGAACTATCATAAATCTAAACTTCCTGATAAGATGATTATAAATATATATATATATATTTTCACTTGCTATGCCATAAATTCAGTATTAATTTACATGGTGTATGCTTTTTGTATATTTTATATAAATATGGGTATACTATACATTTTATATGAATAAAGTATGAATTGCAGTCACAATAATGGTTTACTGTAAATGCTTTTAGCATTATACTTAGTTATTTAATTATTGCTAAGTTACTGAAATTTATTAGAATAGTTATGAGATAAAGTATGTAGCCATTCTTAATAAGAGACTATTCATCTTTTCTGATCTTAAATATATTATCATTATCTCTTTAAGAGCAAATACAATGTAACAAAATTTATATTTTTTATTCATATTTAGGACCCAAGTGAAGCAATAAGTATTGATAAATAAAAATACTGAGATTATAAAGACAATAAAGGTGACAAATCAAAGTAAATATCATTATTAGGGAAGGGGGGGTTAAAAATATCACTTTTTTTTTTAAAGTTTGTATCTTTTTTCTTTATATCGCTTACTGAAATTTTATATAATAAATGATTTCTATAAAAATGTTTGTAACCAAATTGATTTAAAAGATTATGTTTAGTGATATATGATACATTAGGTTTCTTCTTACTTTATGTATTATAATATAATTTTTTTCTAAACTTTCAGCCTGTCCTTATTATGTTATGGTTTTATGCTATGTCAATATCATTCAATAATAGCCTTAATATTCATTAAGAGAAATAGTTAATTATTTTTTAAGTTTTTAAAAGATTTATTTTTTTCAATAGCAATTAAGATTCAGAAATCTATCCAACTTGTAAATATTAACATTTATTATGCTTCGGTCTTGATTTAGTTCTCACAGTTGTAGCATGACATTTTCATCTCAAAGAATAAGAATGTGATTTGTTTTATTTTCTTTTTTTACTCCTTGCAATCAGTTATTAAACTAGAAATGTTTGTTCCACAAAAACTATTCACTACTTAATTTGATTAGTAAGTGAAACAAATTCAAATTTTAATACATTGTTTATATATATGTATATTGTAATTGTCATATTTCTACATTCACTTAACAAAATCCAGAGTTTTGGCAAATTATCTCAAGGCTGATCTAGATGAGGGGATGAGACCTTGAATCAGATTGCACCTCAGTTCCTTCACCAATGCTATATGATTTACTACCCTATGGTTGGCAGATTCGAGGTTACCCTCAGTCTTTTTAGTTCGCATACAGACAGTAGCAAAGGGTGGAGTATAAGACTCAGGGAATAACTACTAAATTAATACTAGATTAATTAAACACACATACATATGGTTTACTGAGAGAATGCATATAATAATATTTAACTAACAGTGAATAGATTTGGATAAGACTAGGGATGGGTTGCAATTAACATGCTAAATATTTTATAAGTTTTAAGATATTTAATTATTAAATTATAAATCCTTAATACAAAATTAGAAATACATTAGGAATTTACACTTGCAAATGTTATATACTGATGAGCTGGTTCAGTACAAGGTCCCATCTTTAAGATGCACTTTATAGTTTAACTTGAAAGTATATAACAATTATTATTACTTATAGTTTATAATCATACTTGAATTATGCTATCACATTTCCTTAAGGTTCACTAAGAATTAAATTTACAAGAATAACAAATAGAAAAATATAACTTCTTATCAAAATTACATACTGAGCAGTAAATATGCTCCCTATGCAGATTAAGGTACACCTGGGTCTTATTTTATGTGATAGATAGGTTCCTCAGAAAACATGTGCAAACAAAATCGTGCAAAAATAGATGTAACTTACATTGAAAAAGGGGGGATGCGGTCTGTGATTTTTCAAAATTTGTGTAAAAGCAAAGCACCAACGTAAAATTACTTTAAAATTCGCGCAAAAAAAAAAATAAGGAAATAAAATATGTCTAATAAAAAATTTCAAATTTGAAAAAAATTGATACAAGACAAACTTTTTTTAACTATAATATTTAATTTTATTCAAAATAATATATTTTTATGCATAATTTACAGTACAGTAATTTACATTTTTTATACATATTTTAATTATTATAGCTATTTGCTGAAAAACATGTTCGTTTGCAAATAACTAGCACAAACTTCACACTCATGTTCTGTCAATGGTTTTCTGGTGACAACGTAATTAGTAATTAATCTTTGAGATGATGATTTTATTAATTGTTTATGAAACTAACAACTAAAAATTAAATTCTTATTTTTGTTTTTCATTTTCAATTCTGTTTAAAAATCAAATTTCACATCACATTAATTTCAAGTTGACATAAGTAATTTTTAAATTATTAATTACAATTAAAAATCAGATTTTAATTTTTAATTGTCAAATTTAATTGTGCTCACTGCTATTACTGACCTTTTAAAAATAAACTTGTGGACACTAAATGATTAATAATTGATTACATTCTTCTTTAAAAAGCAAAATCAGAATGTGGTTTAAAATGCAAAATTAACATGCAAAATGTTTGAACAAATTTACATTATAATCTTGTAAAATTTAATGTGTGTATACATAAAATGTGGAAATCATGATTTTAATTTCATTATTGCATAAAATCTTACTATTATAAAGCACTGAAAATATTAAAATTACTAAGGTGAAAGTTAAATTTCAATAATGTGCTATTACTTTCAATATAACATAAGTGTGCGAAATTTATTATTTAAAGTAATAGCGCATTATTGGAGTTCGACTTCCGGTGAAACATGAATCGCATAACTTCAAAATCATGTTAAATAAGTCCGTGTAAAAAGAGACCCAGGTGTATATAAACTATATTTAGTGTTTGGATGAATGCTGAACTGAGAATCATTATGAAGGAATGAACTGGTAATTGTAGCATGGTGTTGGTAACCATAGCTATGACTAAATTAAAAATTATCATGCCAATGTATTGTTACTCAAGTACCAAGTACTCCCATGCCCTAAAATTGCTACATTACTAAGAACAATAAGTTCAGGAGCTCGGTTTGGTGATGCAAGTGTTCTGGCCTTAAACCAGTAATTTGCTTGTTGCTCTTAACCTGAAATTATAGACAGGACAGCCCTATTTAAATGTGGACCTATCAGAGATATAATGATGTGAGAAATTCTACATGCCTTATAAAGATACATTTGCAACATGTATTATTAATACTTATACATATTTTAATACTAAATAACTGCACATAAATTGTATATATATATATATATATATAGGTAATACTAAATAACTGCACATAAATTGTATATATATATATATATATATAGGTTTGATCAGTGAAACTACCTCACCCCAGTTTGTGGATTATCATACATAAGACATGCTAAGAAAGATTAATTAAAGTAATCTAGTTTAATGAGAAAATTTATATAGTTTATATCCTAATTCAAGAAGGACCAAAGTATATTTGGGAATTACTTAATGATCTATAATATACTTTATAATATCATTCTTGCTATTAATTAGCTAGACATAGTTTATCAATATGCAAACCTTAATTATGATAAGCTAGAACATAATAGCTTAATTATCATATATAAAGTAGGTTACAGAATGGTGATTTGTGTATGTGCTTACCAGAGAGCTTCTAATCATATCTCTGTTTTATAAGATTATCAACCTCCGAGCTGAACTATAGCACATTATAATTATCAATAAAATAAATGATAATAAATTAAGATAAAATAGGCATGACCACAGATTTGAAAAATGCAGATATAATAACTGGACACAGTTATTATGTTTAGAGAGTTATCAAATATTTAAAGTTAAAAATTATTCATTTAAAGTATAAGTAAGACTATTACAATTATTATTAATTCAAAGTTATATTTAATCATTACAGAGTTTAGCTTTAGTTTACAGAGTTTAATTATTAAATTTTAAGATTATACATTTATGAATGTTCAACATTCTAGCTAGCTTGAGAAATTATTAAAGTGGTTTAATTAAGATTTATTTTAAAGAGCTCTGTGGGAAGAAATGTTACTAGTTTTCCAACTGAGGCATTCTTGACTTCCCCGTGCAAAAGCCATGAACTTGTTTACAATTTTCAGTTTTTTAATTTTATGTTTCAACATAGTTATAATAACTTTAGAAAAGACAAAACTGAAGCCTAAGTTGACTGCATTTCTTTTAGCTTAAAATTTATTTCAGAATTTATTTAAAAATTCTGCTCATGGTTTTCATAATATTAAACTAGGTATGGATGGCAAAATAATTTCCAAGCTGATCTTTTAAAAGTTATTTAAGTTTTGTAAACATTCTGTTTTATTAGTAATCCTGTCACCTTGAGGATTAAAACTTACATGCAAATTTAAAACATATAAAAGTAAATTTGTATAATAAATTTATAACACATTAAAGACAAAATAATTTAATTGCTTTGCAACTCTTATAAAATCTATTGTATTACAGTTTTATTCATACACATTATATACAATATGCATACAGACATTAATATTTCTAAATGTACTCAAATATATATAAATATATATACATATATGTTAATATGCTTTAATACATGTTAATATGTGATAATTTTTGCAGACATGGAAGGCTTTGACTTAAGGAAAGAATACTACTATAGGACATAGTAGGTGAAACAGGATGGCAGGCAAATAATATGTTTCATATCTCTCATGGAAGATAAAAAAGAGAGAAAAAAATGAAATTTACTTATAATTTTGATGCAATCATAAAATTAAACTTTTTTTAACATATGGATATTAAATTTTGCCTCTTATAAATTTGCCTCATGAGATTTTTTGAACCTTCACCAATCCATAACTACAGATTTGGTGTACCCAATGCACAATAAAATTAATAACATATTAAACAAAACTAAGCTATCAATTATAGACCAAATTATTTCACACCAAACTTAGTATTCTATCAAATTTAATATATAAAATAGATAAAATTATAGAAGTATAAAATATAACTAGGTATATATTTACAATGGGAAATGGAAACAGATCCCTAGATAAAGCTATCTAGTTCAAGTAGGATCTGGGAGTTTTTGGTGTGGTTAACTTTTCCAGCCTAGAAGGGTTCAGATGAGCTGGCCAATGTTCTGAATTACAGGCACTCTTACCATTCTCAAAAGTATATGGCACCCCCTGGAGTTTAATAGATGTTAATTTTGGTACAGTCTTCTAACTCAGGTTTGGCTGTCAGATATATGCTTTTGGAATCTAAAAACTATGCTATCCCTGGCCATGACTTCTTAGCATTTAGAAACTTCTACTTGATGTATTTTCTTCAAGGGCTCCTTGGGAAATGGTGTATCATCAATTATTGTAAGAAATTCTGCCATCTCTTTTATGGTTCATATTCAGAACCCTATTATAATTTGCTGTACTCAGATTGGCATATTCTACTCTATAGCTCTATTTATCTGAGTTTCCATAAAAGGGACTGTAGCCAATGACCTCAGATAAGTTACCTGTCACATAATTAATTGCACATACATCTCAGCATGGTAGATGCCATCCTGTTATTTCCTCATTCCAAAAGGTTTTATCAGAGATTCTGCATCATCTAGCATACCTTTGTAAATAATGGGTCACAAATACAAACCTGATCTACTGGATCCACTCTCTGAA
Source organism: Epiperipatus broadwayi (assembly GCA_028023455.1). Lineage (NCBI taxonomy): Eukaryota > Metazoa > Onychophora > Udeonychophora > Euonychophora > Peripatidae > Epiperipatus > Epiperipatus broadwayi. The sequence goes on along the minus strand of JAQFVV010006602.1, from coordinate 605,998 downwards.
AATGAAATAATTCCCTTAAATTTTTTATATAGATTTTCAGACCTCACACATTACCTTTGAATGCCTTCACTTGGATAAACTTGGCTAAGTACATTTGGATAATCGATGGTGGTTCCACTGGAACTCTGTTGCCAACTTCTCCCTCAATACTCCCAACCCTTGGACACCCTCTATTCAAAAGGATTGTTTGTTCACTAATTCCTTCCATGGGGTTTGGTATGGCAAAACTCATTGCTTCAGGGTGTTTTTTTTGGCTCCATAACCTTTTGCACCAGACTTTCCCCTAAATGGTAATTTTATCTGGGTTTTGTGTTGTCCCCTTGATATGCTCCCACTGATTCTGGTCACACTATGGGAATGGATTGAGATGAGGAGTTGCATCCAACACTTTAAAAAAATGATAGAGAAAGTAAATAAAAAAAACCTGGAAAAGAACACAGACATTGCACAAATTAGGTCAGTAGAGAAGCATGTAAAAGAAGGGTGATAAATCTGCAAGAGTAGAAATTCAAGATAAGGTCAGGACAAGTGATTCTCAGGCTTCTAGGGATGAATTAGGAAACAGTTTGTCAGTAGGATTAGTAACCACCCACAAGGACTACATGCCAAGGCTGATCAACAGACTGTACTAGATAGTAGCTTCAGGAACTTATGAGAGAAGGTAAGGAGTTAAAGGGCACCCTGGGTCAGAGACAGATATTCATGCCTAAATGTCCAAATTTATACGAGTCAACACATTTAAGGGAGACATTGGAAAAAAGTTCAATGTCACATATTGAAAGCCTGCAAAAACTTTAAATTGCCACAAGATTGGACCAATTACTACAGTCAAAGGATATGCCAAGTCATGGTGGTGTTGTCAGGAAGAGAAACCCATCACCTTTGAGAGTTATTGTTCTGCACTGGTTAAAGGGTTTTGGAATGAAGAATGCCAAAACATGATTTATCATGCTATCCTCCTGGAACATTATGCATCAATATCCAAGAAAACTGATACCCAGTTCTTCATGAGGCAGATCACATGGTTTTAATCCCTGACTGCCTTAAGCTTCATGGACAACCAACTCATCCTCACTATTCAACAAAATATACCACCAGTGGTGCAACAAATATGACAGGATGTAGGATCAGAGTCATTGAGGAAATGGCAGAATTTTGACTGCAATTGATTATACTACCTATAATTCCTTTACTAAAGAACCACCACAAAAAGTTCATAAAAAGTGTCTCCAACATGTTACACCATGACAATCTATAACTGCTACCCACTGAGATTTCACTCCCCAAGGTGTTCAAGTCCAATGAGAGTCAATAGACCCTATATAAATGAGTCATCAGTAAACTTGAGGAAATTCCATTCTACCATTGTCTCATCAATTCACCAAGAAACAAAAGATGTTGAAAGGACTATATTCATGATCATGGAGCTAATAAATATAAGTCTGATATCCAGATTAAACCATGCCTAGTGATCAATATCAAATGTGAAGTTGAGATTATGAAAGTGCCAGCACTAATAGATACTGGCAGTCAAAAAATTTTCACATCAAAGGAATGGTTAATGTAACTGGAATAACAGAGGCATTAGTATTAAAATTACTAGTCAATGCAATACTAATGATCCTGGTTAATGGGGGGAAAGATGAAGACAGAAAAGTACTAAGTTTGTCTAGATCTATTGGTCATCCATTCCTAGTTATGGCAGGATTGGTCCAGAATGTGATAATAGGAACTGAATTTTTGAATCAGCACAATCTATGGCCAGAACAATTTTTCTCTACCAAGAGCAAGTTAGATTTGAAGGTCTAACCAACTTCCAGATATCTATATCCGGTGTTTTAAACCAAGCCAGGACAAGAAATTAATCTCTAGGAAAGTTGAAGAATTGGTTTTTGAACTGATCTGATAAAAGAAATGATGATACAGACAGTGCTGGAAGAGGATATGTGGTTCTTTTCCAAAACCCCAGGGAGATTAAAAGTTATGTACACAGGATATGGGTTAAGAAAGAAACCCATTTCTGAACACATACATACCCAATACTGTTCCAATATCAAATGGAAGTTAACACCAAGATCTAACAAATGATAGATTGAAAAGTCATTGAAAAGGGCCATCACCATACAACAATCCTATGGTAGTCATTAAGATGTGAGATGGGTTTGTGAGGCTCTGCCTTGATGCTGACAAATAATATAACCATTTCAGAAAGGGACATGCTGCCTTTGATACCAAAAATTTTTTCTGGCAGAGTAATGTGTTTTCTCAATCTTGGACTTGATATTGTCAGATGGTGTTGGATCCTAGAGAGTCAAAATACTCCATTTAGGTACCAAAGACTGGAAAAACATTTGAAACACTTGGAAAAGTTCTTTTGTGAATGTACTATAAAAAATACAACTGTCAACTTAAAGAAAAATGGTTTTACTCTTTGGGAGATTTTTGGAGGATATTCATAAATGATCATGGTATTAAGCCACATCCAGACAAAATATAGGCTTTTGAAAATTTCCCTAGAGTGACCATCCAAAGATAGGTAAGGTTCTTTTTGGGAATATATAATTGCTGCCATAAATTTTACCCAAATTTCACCCAAGATACTTTGACCCTCTTGAAATTATTTAAAAGTGGATTAACACTGGGAATTGACCAAAAGACAGGAGGTAGGAATTCCTGAAAGTTAAGCAGAAGTTTATAGAAATGGTTGTTATACCACCTGGATTTCATCCAACTATTTTACATACAAACATATAATAAAAAATAGGTCTGGGGATCATGCAATTCCAAATTAACCAACAATGACAACCCAGGATACTTTGTTTCAGCAGCTGCATTTTAAGTAGGGCAGGACTAAACTATACAGATACAGATCAAGAAACTTTAGCAATTATCTGGCCATGTAATAAGTTTAAGCAGTTTTCAATTGGGTCTGAGATTATAATCATTACTGATTATTACTGCTTAGAATTCCTAAACTAGAGTTATCTAAACAATGATTGCCTCATCTGGTGGAGTCTAACCTTACAAAAATGTAATTACAGGGTAATATTATGCTTGGGTGCTGAATATATAATTGCAGATATAATTACTAAGCATCCAGTAAAGATTAATCCTTATCATTTTATAGTAAAAAGTAGGTTGTTAACTATAATTGTTAATACAATGTATGACACCATCAAGGAGGGATCTTCAAAAACCTTGGACACTGGTAAGAAAAATATACCAAATATGAAAAAGATAGTGGATGCATTGAAATGAGAAGAAAGAGATGCATATGGAAGTGCGAAGAACCTGAGAAAGTGCTTTCAGATCTAAAGTGTCCAGAAGAAAATTCTGATACCTCCAGACTTGACAAGTTGATTAATTCACTACATGTACTGCCTTATATGGCAAAACAGACCTCATAGAACTGAGGTCATTAAATGGCAATTCTATTGACTCAATCTATATATCAATCTCTAAATATACTTAACAGATGTATTGTCTGTACTCATGTTAAGCCATCTAATAAATCATATAAAGGTCCTCTTACACCTATCATTCCCACTGAGCTGAATGAAATCCTTGCTTTTGACCATTATGGCCTATTGCCACCTTACCATTGATACAAATACCTATTAGTCACTTAAGACATATTCCCCAAATATGCAAAATCATACCCTGTTCAAATAGCAGACTCATGGTGTACTATTAGTTTTGCCAAATGAACAATTCTCTACTGTGGAAAAATCCCAAACCATCTTGTCCAAACATGGATAGCTTTTCCATCAAGGAAATAGAAGGCATGAGTAGAGCATCAAAATATCAAACATACTTTACCATCCACATGGAATCCTCAATCTAACCCCTGCAAAAGGGTTATGATGGAGATTCATTGATTGTACTGAACACACTTAGGAATGAACCATAGGAGTTTGGTAAACCAAACAAAAGTGATGTTCAAATACATTAACAACACTGTAAATGAATCCACCAGTTTGACTCCATCATGCATGCACTTTGGAAAACTGTTTCTGATATGCATTAAAACCCCACTACCAGCTGGGAAAATAACCATTAACAGGGAAAGAGATATACACCCTGCCAGGGCCAGGTGGGAGTAGATGGCTAGGAGGAGGATAATGAGAAGGGAATTCTCATTCATTCTTTGAGTAGAAGATCAAATGTGGGTTTGAACTCCTCAACCCAGTAAAAAAGGTCTCAGGCAATATAAGAAATGGCTTTCCTTTATAGTAGAGCCAACAGGATTACAGGAAAATGGGGTACATATTGGAAGACTAGCAATGCCTTGATTGGGATACATAATGCATGTAGTCTTAACCTATTTATGGATTTTTCACCCTGATCCAATATAAACAAAATGGTCTTAAACCATTTGTGGATCTGCTGCATAATTCTATATAAATAATAAAGTATTTGACCTATCACAGAGACACTAGTCTTTGTAAGAACATATTAACTAACCATACTAACCACTTCTAGTTATGAGCTGAACCAATAAGTGTGCTAGAAATTAATAAGGTAGAAATAGAGATTAGACACAGTGGGATGAGGTTGTTTGTGGTAGAGTGCTATATTAAGAATTTGTCTGGGCAAGGTAATAAGTAAGCCACTTCATTTCATTGGTATTTGACTCTACATTAGAACCATGATTGCATTTACTATTGTATATATTAAATAGATGTAAGGTATTTTTTCCTGTTTATAACTGAGAGTATATGAAATGGAATATTTTCTTTGTCATATCCATTTCACCTGGTTACATCCTATAGCCCTTCTTGTGCCACTAAGCCCCTAAAAAGTACCTTAAAAGACATCTGTACAGTTATATAGTTAAGATGGTATATATGTAGATGAGTGTCAAAGTCTGTAACTTAACAGTTATATATATATTAATTGCAAAATATGTATATATTATATATATATATATATATATGTCAAAGTCTGTAACTTAACAGTTATATATATATTAATTGCAAAATATGTTTATTTGAAAGTAATATATAAGATACAATTTAATTCAATTTATAATTCAATTTATGTAATGTAGAAAGCATACCAATAGCTCAAACAAGCTATTAATTGATGATTGATTGTTTGAGCTATTGGTATGCTCTTTATATTGCATATTGTAAATACAAACTCATAAAAGCAATGATACACTATATATGACTTCTTTTATTAATTCAATTTATTTTTCAATTTGCCTAAATTAAATGTATGCATGTGTATTATATGTACTACCATAATACATATATAGCATCTTGTTATTTGATTATTTACTATATATTTTCTAAATTTATTTTAAAATAATCTGCAATTATAAATCATGTGATGCGAGTCTGTTTGAGGATGGCATGATGATGAAATCTAAAATTTATTAAGACAATTAATGTTTGTCTAAAATATATTTTATCTTGTAAATAAAATTTAATTAACTGTGTCAATTACTAAAATCTTCTGGGAAAGTAAATGATTAAATCTTAGAAAACATCTTATTTAAGGAATAATACAAAAGACAGAAGTTATTTTTGGTACTTAAAATATAAAATTTAAAGATGCTAATTGCTTGTTTCGCTGGGAGAGAATTTGTTATTAAAAATATAACTTAATAGAAAGTGAGTATAAATAGGTGAAATTTTTCCATATAAAATATACTCAGTAAAATCTTTGAAGCGTTTGCTAACTGAACCATCCTGGTTTGATTTTTAATATGGCTGAGTAGGACAGGTGGGAGTTTCTGTTCTCCAACCCTGGGGAATTGTAATCTCCATCTCCATCCTACATGCTAAGAGCATCTAGCCACTATAGTGATGGAAGCTGTTCCAGTTACAAAGTTGCTGTGCTGATGTCCTAAGAACAATTGCTGCTATCATACCTACAACTTAGAATAATGCTAATAGACAAGCTTCTACCAACAGTTTTAACAAAATTTTAATTCCTATATCTAAAGCTATAGCTACTATATATATTTAAATGGATGTTTGAAAGAAAGTTTAGTCTCTTAAAACTTTTAAAGTCACCACATAATACTTGCTTTATTCTTTGTAATATTAAATCTGTAAAATCTCTAATATCACTTATGTTAAAGTATAAGGTTAATAATCATTTGTTAATATAAATCTATCTTTTGCTTTCATGTTTGCAATGATGCCTATACTATTCTATAAATTTTATTTATTACAGTTTTATTTTCTTATATAAGTGATAATAGCCAAATGTATCTTGAAATAATGAGTGTATTAATTTTGATAATTCTGTATCGAAATATGATTATTTCTATCTTTGATCTAATAAATATAAAATAATGCGTACTTATTCTCACTTCACTTGCTGTTTCAAAATTAAGTTATAATAATATTTGATTGCTTTGTGATCATTGCAATAATTGACATAAACTTTAAATTTGATTTTCCATATTTACTTATCCTTGTTTGCAAATATTATGATTGTAAATTATAGTTTTAAAAGTAATTTTACCTAATAGTGGAATTCCATCTGTAGAGATATATTATTAAAGTATATTTCATAGTTTGTAATTAATTATAACACCTAAAACATGCCTCCCTCTATTTAGAATCTGATTAGTGAAGCAAATTAATTGTTTATTAAATGTATTATTAATTTATTAATTTGGCCCTTTTTGTATTAGCATTAACTTTAGATGCCTAATTTATAAATTGGTTTGTTAACAGCACAAATATTAGCTAACTATTTTGAGACATGCATTATTATTTTAGCTATTTGTTTGTTAGCAGCATAAATATTAGTTAACTATTTTGAGGCACACTATTATTTTAGCATATTTATTACTTTGCCTTTGGGCATTGCAGATGTGAATTTACAATATATACATATTAATATATTTTTATCTTGCTAATTCTCATGAGTTAACAGCAGATACTGTCTCATTTTTCAGCTACCCACACCATTGTGGACATCAAGTTACACTCAGGGGGTTATATTGTTTGGATAGGACACAACATATAAAACCAGGGTAAGGATGCTGAACCTTTAAATAAGAATATACAAGTTCTGGACTTCATGTTTCCTAATTAATTAATTATTAGCAAGCTTCTCAGTTCCAAACAGACCATGCATCTTATATGTGAAATAATTATTTATCCACATCACCAACTCTTTAATAGAGTTTAGTATGTGCCTATAGAAAACCATAGGTAATGCTAATTTAGCCCATTCTCTCTTAGTAATATATATTCAGAAGTTATCTGAAACAATGATAATATCTGGTTTGATGAATTCTGATTTGCATCATGCACGAGCTTTATTATTGTGCTCAAATCTTCTTTAGCTTAATGTACATAGCCACAACATTAATGCTGTAGTAATTAGTATATGTCTTTGGCTAGTATTGTTACTTTATTAATTGGCAACCCAGGGCATAGAAAAAATATTATTTGGCATATTAAATTATCATAGGCATCAATTACTCACTATATATAAAGTTATTTAATATTCTTAAGTGATATTATGCACTGTATTACATTTAGTTAATCTCATTCCATTGTACAATGCATGTATACATTAAAGTAGTTGTATTTTGATTTATCACAGTGTAATTTATTTTGTTTTATTTTTGATTATTATTAATTATAATAAAATCATTTAAATTTACCTCATCTTCATTATCATTTTACCGTATTCCAATCTCAATTAAATTATTGATTGAATATGTTTGATTTGCATTATAGTTAAGATATTAATATTGTCTTAAGTTTAGTTTATTATAAGTTTATTAACCTGCTTATATGTTGCATATGGTTGGAATTTAAATCTCATTCCTCTCCCAGTTAAAAATGGCTTGTGAATTAAAATGAGGTCTGTGTGTAATCTCAGAAAGGTCTTTCTTAGGGTGCTAAATCAACAGCACTGGTAAATAGGTTGAAGCCTGATTGGATATGGGATCTTCATAGCCCATTTCGATCAGGTTTAGTGTATTTTATATGGAATCTGGATTATATTACATGAAGGTTCAAATCTGACTGTTACACTATGATCATCATTAAATTTCACTATAAGTTTATATTATTATAAGCAATGTTTGATTCATTAGGTATATTAGAATTCAATTGTTGAATGAATTTTTTTTTATTTGATTAAAAGGGAAATATATTTTAAACATATATAATTTTGATACAGTGATGTTTAATTTAATTGCTTTAATTTAATCTATTTTAAGTAAGGTTTGTATTTGTGGTATTTGAAGTGATGATTTTGTTTATTTTCTATTTATTCTAAATACTGTTTGAATTCATGATGCTATAATAAAGATTATCATCACTGTTTTGTTTTGGTATAATTAACAGTCAGATATGTGATTAAATAAAGGGTTATATTAAATACTAAATAATCATTTATTGATGAATATTCATTTATCTTACTTTATTTTATCCATTCTATTATGAATGATATTATTATACATGGTCATGAAAAATTCATTTGCTATACATTTTATTCAGTTACAAATGATATCCAACTTCAGGGCTCATTTTTATCCTATAGGGCAGCCAATGACTGGGCTATATTTTTATTCAGGTTATATTAGAATTATTATTTCATATTAAACATTTTCAATCTGTTAAAAATGCCATCTAAATCATTGAGTCTGTAACCGAGTTTAGAATATGCATATATTTATCCTGTTACAAATGGTGCCACAATTTGCAAGGTATAATTAAACAGGATCACCCTATCATGGTTTTGTCACATTTAATCTGTTATAAATAATGACTTAAAGGTTATTTAATCATTGTCTTTTCATTTCAGTTATAAAATGCTGCCCAAATCTGTAGGGCAACTTTTTATTCTGTTACAATATGGTTCCCAAAAATAACGCATTTTATAATAAAAATTTGCTTTATTTTTAAGTGTTATAAATTTAATATCTTTTAAATTACTATTTATTTGATGCAATACACTGATCTAAATGTGTTTTTATTTTTCAAAGTAGTCTGAAAATACTTGCAAAGTGTTGTATTTTAAAGCTTCTGATATTTTTTATCCCCAGTTCTAAGTCTGCAAAAAAATATTTTTTCATGTGAGAGATTTTAAAAAAATATCAGAAAGGGAGATAGAGTGAATACAATGGACAGACAAGCTGAATCATACTGAATTTAATTGAAAAGTGTTTTACACTCAAGGTTTTAAGAAATCACACTTTGTGATAATGAAGCTTGGAGTCTTTTCTATGTCACATAACAGGATGTTTCTATTTTACAACATCACATAAATGTTTAGAACTTGCAGATAAAATGCATGACACTAAATTTGAAAGAAAAATGTCATTTGTGTCAAACAAAATTAGCATTGATTTGACTTTGGACTTCATTTGCAATATTTTTTAGAGGTGTAATAAATTTAACATTTCAATTAAACTATTCATAAACATTGTATTTTATGAGATCAGCTTTTTTGTAATCTGTTTCAAGTATTACAACTTTTTTTCTTATCAAATGTGGACTTAATCAGTGAAGTATTGAATAGCTTCATGCTCACAGATCTAACCACTTCAGCTTCACCTATTTAAATAGAAAGTAGGTTGAAGTAAAGAAGGGTTCCCCTCTTTACTTCCATAGCGTAATCTTGTGGTTAAACACCTGTAGAGGTCCCTACTATCACATTTTACATGCATATTCTTGAGGTTATAGCCTCAGTAAATATTATCATTTTCTGTAAATGAAAACAGAATTTTACATTGGAAAACATTTCAGCTATTGTAAAAAAAATGATTTAAATGCAAAATACACTTTACAAAACAATGTGTTATGTAATTCCACAATTTCACATGATAAGTTCATTTGGAAGATTGATTTAGAATAATCTCTGCAAGAAGTATGTAACAACTGAAGCATATACTACAACTGGCATTTAAACCAGAAAACAATTCTTGTTATTTTTGCATACTCTCTCATATACATTAATGCAAAGTTTTGAAAAAAAAGTAAAGTAAGTAGTAATTCATATTATCTAAAATAATTTTGATTCATTCAGAATTTAAAGAAACAAAGTAATATTAAATAAATATATAAAATAAAATAAATATTTAAAAAACCATAGTAATAATAATTATTTTTTCATATTTAACTTCTTTATCACAGTTTTCTATGGGTTTTTTTTTTTTATAATTTTTAGTTATTACTTGTTCTTCTAATTATCCATAAAAATATTGTATAACCTTTTAGCTTTTTTTTTTACCAAATTATAGTTTATTTTAAATTTTTTACAGTAACTTAAGTGAATCATCTAGACTTAGCTAATTCTTTAATGATTTTTCTGATCTTCCAGTATCTGCACCAATGAAAACTAATTTTTTTATATATTTCTTTATTACATATTTTTTTAAATGAATAATTTTGTTGTTAGAAGTGCAATAGAAAAAATCATGCTTTTTATTAACATTAAATATTATTGTCATTTTTTTTTAAAAAAATTCATATTGATTAAAGCAGCATTTCAACTGCTTATTTTTGAACATTAATGACATGATTGTTTGACTTTTAATACAGTTTCATTATTCTATATGATGCTGCTGTTATTTTGAGTCAAATTCTCATGACCATTTCTGTTGAACATTTTTTTCTTTTAAATATGTTAATAATATATTTGGGAATCTATTATATTCTTTTTCTTCATCATTATCTATTTGGTTCTTTTCCATTTTATAAATACATTAGTTTTAAGCTTTTATTATCTTATATTGACTTTTTTAATTTTTAATTTATATTTTAAATTTTTATGATTTGCCATAAAAATAAAATCAATTTATCATGGCAGAAGGCAAAAAAAAAAATTAAAAGGGAATTTATAATAACTAATTTCTTTATTAAAAACATTTTCCTTAGTTTATTTTATTTTTATAATATTATATCTATGGATCACAATAAAATTCCATCTTTTAAAAGCACATATATACACTATTAATTGTGTTAAGCATCAAAAAGTATTGTTATAATTGATATGCAACAAAACTATATTGTGAGCTAAAAATTTAAATTTAAATATTGATATTATTATGCTACAACAACGATAAAATGTATGTGAATACAGTTTTCAATTGTTTCAATTTCAAGTGACACATTATTGAAATGTAAAAATCCTAACCAGAAATATTTTGGCAAAGATAGAATTCTTTCAGCCAGTTATTAAATCATGCATAAATTGAAATTTAACAAAATTTATATAATAAATAATCAAAAGATTGCACTAATATTATAAAAATTAAATACATAAAATTATTATATAATATGGAAAAACATAAAATTATAAATATAAATAAATATAAATTTTTGTATCTTTCTTTTTATGAAAACTCATGTATTTTTATTAAGAAAAGCCCCATAAAAATAAGAATTCATTGGGATTACTATTTAATTTTAGTGACTTCATTGTATATAAATTTTATAAATATTTAAACAAATAGATAGCAAATATTATTGGTTATGGGAAATTTTGCATTAAAAATACAAACTTTATCATAAATAAATTAAATAAGATACAACCAAATAGAAACCAAGGTATTTTTACAATGGATATCAAGAAAATGTATCATAATATTCCAAGAATTAAAAGTGTAGAGATATTAAGAAAGAAATTGTCTATTTATATTAATGATACAAATATAATGCATCTTATAGAAGAAGGTTTAAAATTAATATATAATAGTGTATATTTTAAATATAATAATGAATATTGGAATATACATAAATTATGGTTAATAGTTTGTGTAATTAGTGGATTAATATCAGCAATATTTATTAATGATTTGGAAATTAAAATAATTAAAAAAATTATAATAAATCAAGAAATAATATATTATTCTAGATGTGTGAATGATACATTAATAATTATTTAAAAAAGAATTACAAATAACATTTATAAAGAATTTAATAACATTTTATATATTAAATTTATAAAAATGGAATTTGATGTTAAAATAAAGATATAGAGATTAATACCGGTAATGATAAAAAAAATTATATTAAAATATTTCTTTAAAGATAATAAATTAAAAAAGATAATTTCTATAGATTCACAGCAAGCAAGGATACAAAATGTGGCAGTTATTACAAATTTTAAACATAAAAATAATAGATATATATATAAAAATATACCTAATTTACAAAAAGAACAGTTTAGTGAATTTTACAAAAAATATGTATATAACCCTAACAATTTTAAAAATATACTTTTTAATAATAATTCACCTAATTCAAATAATAATAATATTTTTTGTTCAAACAGGCAAAACTATCTATATGTATTGACATTCAGTGCAAGCCAGAGTAATTAATGGATGCCAGAAGGTTTTGTGCATAAAATCCCCATCTAATGCCTACTCATCCAATATTCCCAGACTAGTTTCTGGTTTGTGGCCTTCATCATTCAGCAGCCTTGGATCTGAGAGTACTGCACCTAGATCTTAGGATCTAATGCAACTCTCCAGCAGCCACCTTTTATCTCTACTTAACTACAAAATTTATGTGACTTAAATTGAAAACACCATAATATTTTCAATCCAAGCTCATTAGCTTATATAGTCATATAGGTCTGAACTCAGTTCAATACTTATATATTTTAGTGTCTTTGGTTCTTTAATAACCATATCCACCACTATTCTATTATACAGGAGTGGCAATACATATAGAGAGTTTTGCCTGTTTGACAGTTAAAAGCAAGCACAAGAAATGGTGATCATGTGATTTTTATTGACTTAAAACCAATCCTTCCTAATAGAATAGTGGTGTCTATGGTTATTAAAAAACCAAAGACACCAAAATGTATAGGTACTGAATTGAGTTCAGACCTATGTGACTATATAAGCTAATGAGCTGGGATTAAAATATTATGGTGTTTCAATTTTTAAGTCCCATAGTTTTGTAGTTAAGTAGAAATAAAAGGTGACTGCTGGAGGGTTCCATTAGATCCTAAGATCTAGGTGTAGTGCTGTCAAATACAAGGCTTCTCACTGATGAAGGCCATAAGCCAGAAACTAGTCTGACAATATTGGATGAGTAGGCACTAGATGGGGATTTTATGCACAAGCCTTCTGGAATCCATTGATTACTCTGACTTGCACTGAGTGGCAATACATATAGAGAGTTTTGTCTGTTTTAACAGTTAAAAGCAAGCATAAGAAATGGTGATCATGTGATGTTTATTGGCTTAAAACAAATCCTGCTTAATAGGATAGTGGTGGCTATGGTTATTAAAGAACCAAAGTCACCAAAATGTATAGGTACTGAACTGAGTTCAGACCTATATGACTATATAAGTTAATAAACAATTCAAGTCCCATAGTTTTGTAGTTAAGTAGAGATAAAAGGTGGCTGCTGGAGGGTTGCATTAGATCCTAAGATCTAGGTGCAGTGCTCTCAGATCCAAAGCTTCTCACTGATGAAGGCCACAAGCCAGAAACTAGTCTGGGAATATTGGATGAGTAGGCACTAGATGGGTATTTTATGCAGAAGCCTTCTGGCATTCATTGATTGCTCTGGCTTGCACTGAGTGGCAATACATATAGAGAGTTTTGCCTGTTTGAATAACAGTTAAGAGTAAGCATAAGAAATGGTGATCATGTGATGTTTATTGGGTATAAATAGTAATAGCAGCTCTAAGAATAATAAAAAATGGATAAAACTTTCATATTTTTCTAAAATTTATCACGCATTACTAAAAAATAAAATTATAGGATAGTCAAATAATAAAAATCTTGACAAATTAATATATAAGTATAAAATAAAAGATGATATAAAATATAAAAAAGGAATCGTATATAAAATTACTTGTGCAAATTACAGTATGGTTTACTATAAATATACAGGGAAGCAATTAAATGAAAGAGCAATAGAACATAATGCAATTAATAAAAGAAATCATAAAAAATTGCTTTATATATGCATTATTTAAAATGTAGTCATAAAACAGATTGTGAAAAAATATAAAACCTTTAAATTATATTAAAGAATCTAATAGAAGAAATGTATATGAGACCAATTGTATAAATATATGTAAAACATCAATTAATTTAATTATACTTGGCTAATGATAAATGAATAAAAACTTATATAATATACATTTATACAGTTTTTTTTTCTCTTCCTTGTATATATTATATTATTGTTATAATAATTAATATTATATAAAAGAGATGTCATTATGTATCCAATACAGATTAAAATTGTAGAATAGTTCCAACACATTGAAAAAGGCACAAAGCAATATTTGACAAAAAGAGCTTTTCTGTATTATATATATATAATAAAAAGCAGATATTTCTAAACAAGCTTATTTTATTTTTATTTTTTTTTATTTTTTATAATAAATGTCTGTTTTTGAGCTATCGTTCTCTTCAGTGAGAAGCTAAGACATCAGCTTCAAAAATACCAACTGTAACCAAGCATTTATCAATTACTTAACTATTAAAAAGATGTAAAACTTTCTGACATCTAATGTCTTCAAAACCAGCTCTCCAACTAAAATAGCTATATGGACCTGAACTAAATTCAAATACTCCCATATATTAATAGCCTTGGCAATTTAATGTAACCCAAGCTTCAGTTGCCAAAATACAGAGTATCTGAATTTAGTTCAGACCCATATAGCTAATTTAGTTGGAGAGCTGACTTTGAAGACAATAGATGTCTGAAAGATTCAGATCATCTTCTTAATAGTTAAGTATTATATAAATGCTTGGTTAGATTTGATATTTTTGAATTTGATAATAATAAAATAAACTTGTTTAAAAATATTTGCTCTTTATTACATATTTGTAATTACAAGCAATATAGGTCATATGATTTATCACTTGATTTTATTACTATTATAATTTTGGCTATTGAAACTTTGGCTACATTAAATTTCTAAAGCTATTAATATATGGAGTATCTGAATTTAGTTCAGGCTCATATAGCTATTTTAGTTGGAGAGCTAACTTTGAAGGCATTAGATGTCTGAATGTTTTAGATCTTTTTAATAGTTAAGTATTAGGTAAATGCTTGGTTAGAGCTGGTAGTTTTGAATCTGATGTTCTAGCTCCTCACTGAAGAGGGCCCATAGCTTAAAATTGGTCTGGTGTTGGGGACAATAATAGATAAAGATTTGAATGCTAACTCTTATAGCATTTATCATTAAAAAAATAAGTAAATAAAATAATAATAATAAAATAAGCTTGTTTAGGAATATTTTCTCTTTATTACATATTGGTAATTACAAGCTAGATAGTCATGTGATTTATCACTTGATCTTTTATATATATATATACCTCTAAATATACATATATATCTACATATAATATATATATATATATATATATATATATATATATTGTTGTTATATAGAGGTATTTTATTTAATATTCATATCATATGATTTATTTAAATTTATAAATTTATATTGTTGGTAGTTATTAAACATAGTTGTCATTGAAATGTTTACTGTACTAATAAATAATTTAATCACTGTGATCATTATAATTTTGGAGAACATGTTATTCTATAGTTTTGTGATGTATTTTTGTCAAATATTGTCACGTAACATCTCCATGTTTATTTATGATGTCTTATAAAAAATATGTTAACTATTAAAAAACTTTTACAATTAAAGAGTGGGTTTGGGCTGAGTTGGATTATTATAATTTTGATACTCATAACTGCTACTTTTTTAGTGGTTGCTAATAAAAAATAATGCAGCTGAAGACCTTCTTTATTAGCTTTATCAGTATATGGTTCTAATAATGAATAATCAGTTGAATGGCTGTTATTATTTGGTGACTAATCCTATGAGATAAAGTTCTACTGATGTTAAAAGAATTAGGACCATCTTATAAATGGTAAAAAAAAATGTCTATTACCTAGTGTTACATTGCATTTCAGTGCAATATGTTCAAGCTATTAATATCTAAAAGTATAAATGTTGATAGTATTAAAAGACCATAGCAATGAAATGTGTTGATGCCTCTTTTCTTTTCCCTTTTTGAATTTTAATTTGTAGAATATAGTATGATATGTCAGAAGACTTTTTATCCAGTCTAGTGGCAGAGTAAACATTTTCTCTTAAAATGTAAAATTAAAGTTACTGTACATTTATATATAAGTATGATATGTAAAATTTAAAGTTTTAGATAATTTGGTATCTCTGCTTTCTATTATACAATTTGAGTTAATAGTTTGAGTGTATTCAAAAACCCTAAAGATTTAAACCGTATTGATAAATTGTGCTTAACCAAATAGTCCCAAAGAAGAGGATATAATATTAATTTCTAATTTTAATGCAGCTTTAAAATATAAACTAAGAAAGCAATATGACATTTTATATTTTTATATACCATTTTTTTGTTAAAATGTTCAAGATACCTATAGTTAGCTTATAATATGAGCTCATTAAAATATATTGTTCCTAATTTTGTTAAAGATTTATATATGTGTGTATGTGTGTGTACTGATAAGTTTGCGTTAAAAATTATTAAATATTTGAATACTATCAAGTCAATATCTTGAACAACAGAGTACAAATATGAAATTATTAATAAATAGATATTTATAATCCAGTATTATTCATTGATGAAGTCTAATAATTTAAAAGTAGTTCAAAAATGTAAATGCCAACATTTGGTCTTCATTGATTATTTATGCTTACAAATATGATTGTGAAGTAGATCCATATAAAGAGGTTTACTTCAGGTAATGTTAATTTGAAATATAAGCTAGAAGTGTCATATGAGACTTCTAATTTTTCCAATTAGCAATTGTCTATTAGTAATGATTAACCTTCTTTTATGATAGTTTGTTTATAACTTTAGTCTGCATTTTATTTTTACATTTTTTATAATTGGATTTTTAGAAACATGGTTGATGTAATTATTGATATCAGAGACTTAATTAATTTCATTGCTGTTATTTATTAGATAACATTTTAGCTTTATCATTTTTTCTTCAATATGATTTAGTAAGACATTTTTTATTTTGCAATAAGATTACTGACATTAATATTCTTTTTTTTTCAGTTGAATTTTTTTTTTAGTTTCTATTCTAGAATTTCTGACATAATTGCAGAATTTTAATGCGAATCAATTTTGGGAGTTCATTGTTTTTTTTTCATACAGAAAAGAATATATCCTTTTATCCATAAACTATATCATCCTGATTAAAGACAATTGAAATATAGTAATTATAATTCACTGCATTAAAATAAAAATAAAAATAATTTCAATATTATTTTGTTTTTGTTTTTTAAATTTCAGGAACAAATTTCTTGATCATCAATAAAAAAAAATTGAAGAAATTCTGGTTTATTTTATTGTTTTTATTAAAATTGACATAAAACTAACATCTCTAAAATATATAGAAACTGACCTGGTGTCGATCTAGATAAATATGCAAATAAAATAGATTAAAAATCTTTGAACTTTTTTTAATTTTAGACTATTATTTTGAATAATATAATGAAGTAAAAGATAGTTTCTAAATGCATAAGTGCATTGATTTTAGCTTTCAATCTTAGTTCTCACCCATGAAGACAAAATCCAGAAACCTGTGTGTGGTGGCACTATATTATCAGGTATCTGTTGATTACTTAAGTTTTCAGTAGATGGTTTTAAAATATGTGAAGTTTTACACTGGTTATTTACATGAAAAAAAAATTTGGGGGGGGGGGAATATAAAATTTTTCTCTAAATTCGTAATTATTAATATGATATAATTAAGCAGGGATTTTTATAAAAGTCAAATTAAAAGGCAGTCAAAAAACTTGTTTGTAATTATTAAATTTGTTACATCTTTGTAATTAGTATAATGAGCATTATTTAAAAATACATACCACAAAATGTAACACTGAGTAATAGTTCATCAATAATAGTATTATTTTTTACAACTAAATTTGGTGATTATGAAGTATAATAATTATAATTAAAGTTTTAAATCCAAACATTTTTAATTTGAGTAAAAAACATTAGTCAATCAAATTAACAAATTAGCCATTATACATATCAAAATAAAAATATTATCTATTACTTTATTGTCCTATATATAAGATTGCAGTAATTTTTTTTTCCATTTAAAACCAATCAACCATTAACTTAATATCGTCTATTTTCCTAGCTAACCTGTGGGTAATTATATGCATTATGTGACATCAGTTTTCTTTAATATTTAAATATTAGATTTTTTTGTCTGTTGAACTTTTTTTTTCACTTAATATATTACAATTCTCTTTAAAATATAAAACATTTAATTAGGATAAATTAATTTTAATAAACAAATTATCCATGTTCAGTGATGATAAAAATAAAAATACAGTATATGAAAAAATTTAGAATGCAAATAACAATAAAAAATGTCTGCTTTTTTATTTTTATAAATATTAATTTGTTATTGTAAATTTTATTAAACTTTTAGAAATCATATCTTTTTATTGTGTATTATATGATAAAAATTTGAACTTCAATTTTAAAAAGCATAGTTTGGGGGAGAGTAGTTTGAAAATTTTATTTTTAAATCGCTTTTTTTTTTCTGGTTTAAATTGAAATTTAATAATGTTTCAGATAGAGTATTTATTCTTTTAAGAAGAAAAAAAACAAGAAAAAGGTACTCAAAAGAAAATAAATAAATAAATAAAATAGAAAAAAAATAGTATTGATTATTTTTTTTATTCTGAAAAAAATAAGTTAAAATATTAATAATACATTAAAAATATAATTTTTGGAGAAAGAAATTGCCATTTATTATTTAGCAATCATAAAAAATAGGTAAATAATTAAATTAATTTTGATATATATATATATACGGTAATAAATTTATATCTGTCTCTGGTACCTACATAACGAACAACGTGCATTTTATTTATAGCTAAAAAATTAATTATGATTTGCAATTTATAAAATAAAAATTTCTGAGAGAGGGCTTGGACCTCTAAAATATTTCATAGATTGGAAACACAACAGTTACTTTAAAATTTTATATATAAAATTATACTTATTTATTAAAGCAAACTATCATCGCTGCAATCTCAATCAATATAAAATATGATTTTAAAATATTATAATATGTAATAATCAAAACAATAATATATACATAATTATAAGACAGATATTAGCAATTAAGCATGTTTTTTTTTGTAAATAATAAAATATATCAGTCAGCCTTATTGGCTTCAATCAAAAAGATTATTTCTTTTTTAGCAGAATGCAATCAATTCTTGACTTAATTAATCTATATTTCATAATGTTTTATATAATTCAATTTATGCATAAATTAAAAAAATTAGAAACTTTTATGGTTGTCATATTAAAGGATATCTTTTTTTAATAGCCAACCATAATATTACACAATGTTCATGAATTAATAATGTTTTTACAAAGTATATATTATTTAAACAATATATTTTAAATAAAATTTTATGCAATGAATGCTCTATAATTAATAATTTTGTTGTTAATAAAGTTTATTTACTGCTTATGAATGAAGGTTTTCACCTACCTTTTCAAACTTGATTAATATAACCCAAAGTTAGTTTGCTCCTAAAAAATAAATAGATGTGTAATCATTCCTTTTTTTTACTGTTAAGTTTTTATTAAGTTCAACTTTGAACAATATAATAAAGTAGTGCTAATAAATAAAACAAAGTTATTTTTATTCAGTTATGTCAAATTATTCAATTTTGAAGAGTATGATCTTTAAATATTTTATGAATTTTTTGTAAATTTTGTTTGTTGTATATTTTAATGTAACTACATCTTTATGTTTAGTTGGTTTATTATGATTAAAGAATCATTTTATATTCAAAATATAATTAAAATGTTTTTTAATTATTTATTGATAGTATATTCAGAATATGACTATATTAAAAGGGATCAATTCTAATACATCTGTTTCCCCACAACCTGTTTGAAACATAATTCTAACTTACAAATATTTTAAAAAATTTCCTTTGATTCAAATTAAACTTTTTTTAAAATGTAATACAAGTGACTATTTGAATAAATATCAAACAAAAAATGAAAATAGCAATAGTGATCCTAATCCTACCAATAATTAAGATTGTATATTGGAGCCCCTTCTCCATTAAATAAATCATTTTAACTTTTGGAAAATGAATGTGAATATGTTCTTTTTACCAAATATTAAATATTTTTTCAGCAATTAAAATCAATGTTTATGTTTCTGCTAAACAATTAAACAAATAAAAAAACACATTAAAATGAGCATTAAATATATTTTGCAATACTACTAATAATAATTAGTTGAATATAGTCTATTATTGTTCATCCTTGAGACATTAATATACTTTTGTAAGAAATAAAATTTTCAGGTCAAAATTACCAAATACAAAAACAAAGCTTAACATATAACATCTTCACTGGGTTATTAATTACTAGAGCAAAGAATTTGTTTTTATTTCTATATTCTTATTGGCCATCTCTTTTGATTCAGAAATTAATGAATTACTATTGGGTAATATTTTTACATTTATACTATTTGGATTTATTTGAAAAAGATAAACTCATTATTAACCAAAACTTTATTTTGAAATTTTCCAGTTTAAATTTATTTTAGTTGTAATTTATATTTTTAGAAGTCAGACAGAATGAAGAAAAGAAAATTATCACAGAATGGAGAGAATAATTATTTCATTTGAAAAATCAAACTTGATTGTCATAAAATAATAATTTACATTCTAATAATAGAAGAATTATTATTTAGAATAACAATAAGTTCATTAGAGTTGGAGATAATTTGATTCATACTAGTTCCAAAAAAAAGATTATCTATATTGTAATCTATTAATTATACTTGCTTTTGAGGGAAATGAATATTATATTTTATTTATAAAAATTTTTAATGTTTGTGTAATGCCATTTATCTATATATTTTAAGATAGAAGTTTTGATAATGGTATATATGTAGAATGTTATATGTCATTATATTAGTAAAATTATGTTTTAATTTTATATTGATATAAAATTTAGATATTTAAGTCACATATTATAAGCATAAGTTATACACAAAAGCTAAGATAATATAAATTAATTGTATACATCAACAGCAATTTTAGGAGTCGAGTAATAATTAATCTTAATGCTAAGGTAAGATAATCTATAATATTGTAAGTCCAATTGAAGTTAATTTTGTATTTTTAATTAAATAGTTTAATAACAAATTATTAAAGTAAATTATATTTTCTTCTATCATTTTAATTAATTGAAGAGAATGTTACTTTAAATATGTGTGCAAATATATGTACTTCAGTGATTTCTGGAATAAATAAATTTACTTCCTTGTAATTTTGAAAATAATAAAAATGGGACAATATTTTATAAAATTGTATTTAATGAATATGATATATTTATTAAAATAAATAAATATTTTAAGGATTAACATATTTGTTAAATATTAGATAACTTTATTTTAGAGTAATTAAATAATAAAATTAATTATTTTATTTTTAAAATCAGTTTTATCTTAATTAACCAATAAAAATTAATTGACTTTTAATTTCCTAGACATTTATAAAAGGTGGAGCTAGGTATCTAGAATTACACTTCACTTGCATATTCACTCTTAATATCATTTTATATATTTTTATTGTTTGATTCTAGCTAAATTAAAGTAATTGTGCTGTTTTAATTATTGCTGAATATATTAAAATGTACTTTTAAGAAGTCAAAACAACTGAATGACAAATATCATTTCGAAGAATGTTTCATTAGTATGTTTAAAAGTATTGAATAAGAAAAAGCATTGTTTTCCATCAAATGATAATTCTATACTGGTTATATAATTTTAACAGGACATAAATTATATATTTTACTGGAAATTTGTTTATTATTTTAGAAGAAATGCCTTTTATCAACAAGAAGTTAGTTATTCATAGAAAATTTAACAAATTCCATAAGAATGCATTTATCTTTTTAATTTTTTACTAATTACTATTGTATAAACTTTAAATTATGCAATAATTTAACTAATAGTATAATTAAACCTAGATGTTACATGCATTTTAGAACTTTATTATTAATTATAAATAATATTGTTTGCTATTAATCAAGTTATCTGACTAATTTATTTAAATGCACTGCAAGATTATTATTTTTGTTTAACCATAAGCTATTTTAAAAGCTGAATATTTTAAAATGACTTTTTATTCATGAGGACATAGCTCCTTTATAATAATTTTGAAATAATTATTGCAAATTGTTTTGTAAAAGAATTGGATATTTTCAAGAAGAGATCAAACTTTAAAGATTTCTCATTTATATAATACTCTTGTGAATAATTGATAAATTATGTTCTGCTATTTGTTACTTACAAATACGAGAAATCTGAAAATAAAATAATTAAAATAAAAACACTTATATTGTATTTAAACATGTAAACATCTATAATGTTCCACTGGAAAATTAGTTAATATTCCATGAATAAAATTTAGAACTTTATGGAAATAAGTCTTACATATAAAATGAGGAATTACCTAATAATGATTTTTTTATTCTTTGGTCTGCCTGCTTTAATATTTTTCCTAAGCTTTAAAAAAAAAACAAATAAAGAAAACTAAAAAAAATGTGCACTAAATCAATTTAAATAATTATGAGGAATTTTATATTTCGACAATGGTGAATAATTAAATCTATCTTCTTCATTATTGAGATGAAAAAGCTTCTGCATTTATTCATGATTTCATTGAATGATGACACATTCCTGTTTCACTCCCTTCATTGTCAAGAAGTTCATTTCTCCTGAATATGTTTAAAAAAAAGAATGTCTTGCATGTTTTGAGAAGAAAGAAAATATTTTTTTCTATCATATTAATAGATAATGTTTTATTTTATTGTTTAAATAAAAATCTAGATCGATTGATCATTATGGATTCAACATGTTGTTAATATTTTTGTAATCAAAAGTGTATGAAGTAATTAACTATTTATTAATAGTTAAAAAAGAGTATTATTTAGTGTATTATTACTATTATGTACAGTTATTAAATATAACTGTATGTCTTATATTGACATTATATTTGGATAAAGGTAACTAGCATTTAGCATTCTTTATTTTACTATTAAGTGAATTGATTCATGATATTTGATACATGTGTTTTAATAAATGCTTGTTTTTTAAAAAAATATCACCATTTGATCTCATGTATTTATAAACATAAGGTTATATTACATTATGATGTTTATCATAACCATACTATTTGTTTTGTCATTGTTTTTTTTTAAATATAATTATACCTTTAATTAAGATATTATTAAATCACAATTTCCTAGTATTAGGTGTATAATGCATATGTTCATTCTATATTTTCTTTGTATTAGTACCCTCAATTATTTTTCATTGCATCGGATAAGTTATAAAGGGTTAACTCTAATTATTTTTAGATTAGGGTGCTTGGATAGTCCCCATGTGACATCGATAGTTTGTCTGATAATTATGTTTAGATTTTAGCATGGTTAGTTTAACCATTTTATAACTGTAATTGCAGTTAGAAAGATACAAGCATCTGTGGGGTCATTCCCATTTATGATACAGTTTAGACCTTGGTTTATCTGCTATTCCACTCTTATTTGGAATCTTGTTAATAAAAACACACTACAGACATATCAATTTTTGGTATGGAATTATATACATTACATATCTTTTGATTATTTAAATATAGGATTACAACATTTATGCCTTAATATATGACTGTTATAGATTAATAGATAGTTGAAATGATAAGGCAAAATAAGTAGGTAATTTATCTATATAATCAAGTAGTTTCATTTTTAACATTTTGTGTGATCAAAATTGGTGAATAATATATGCAATAGGTAAAAACAATTTTAAATAGAGCATATCTTAAATACAAATATTGATTAAATTCATTGGTATAGATGTTTTATATGCCATTTAATCAAAAAAGAGAACTAAAGGTTATCTATTTTAAGGTAATTTATCTATATAATCAAGTAGTTTCATTTTTAACATTTTGTGTGATCAAAATTGGTGAATAATGTATGCAATAGGTAAAAATAATTTTAAATAGAGCATATCTTAAATACAAATATTGATTAAATTCATTGGTATAGATGTTTTATATGCCATTTAATCAAGAAAGAGAACTAAAGGCTATCTATTTTAACATTAATTAATGTTAAGGCTATACCATTTCTAGAAGTAAAGAATTCTGGAAAATATTTAAGGTTCTTGGGGATATTACAGTGTATCATAAATATAAAATAATTATGATAAATTATGTTAATTTTTATAATTATTATTTCAAGGTATTTTTGAGTACTTTTTAAATTTTTATTGGGCTAATATATCTTCTAATCTTGGAAAATTTAATTTCCACTAACATTATTTGTGATAAAGTGATATTTTTCAAACTAGTAAGATAAAGCTATATCCAACTTTTGTTTTTTGACTTTTAAAAAAAAATATTTTATATAATTTTGGTGCTATTAAATGTATTAAATAACATATCATAATGTATAATTTTATATACTGTTAGAATAAATTGTTATATTTGTAATTGAAACTTTAGTTGTTGTGTTCCATCATTTCTTATTTGTTATTATTTTATCATCATTACTTCAAACAGAAAGCACCTTATTTATTTTGATTTCACACTAATAAATAAATGAAATGTGGAAGAGTAAAACACTGATTAAAGTATTATTCTTTAGAGGATCATATATGATCGGAGATGATGATGATTATTATTATGGTGATGATGATGATGATGATGATTTCAAAATGTAATTTTATTGATTCAAAGTAAAAGTTTATGGTTTACATTTTTATATATAAAATTTGTTTATATTGTTTACATTTTTATATACAAGATTTGTTTATCTTCTAATTATATTTATGTATAAGGGTATGCAAGTCATAGGAGGGTTGAATGAAAACTTTTATATTGATTCAATTCATATATACATGCTCAGTTACATGGTAATTATTTAATTTCAATAAAAAAATTGATGCATAGGAGGGTTTAGTTTTGTAAGGGAATTTAACATAAGGAAATGTTTGTTTAAAGATTGTCCATAGGTTAGAGACTGTGCATCAATCATATAAATGAGTTTTAATAAGAAAAAAGTTATTATCAATAATATAAATGTAATATTAATATGATAAAAGTTATTGTTAGTATAATGAGTTTAAATCCTTATCTTCTCCAGAGTCATCTATGTGATCATTTTCTTTTCCATGGAGAAAGTACATCTGTTGTTATTAATGTAGCTATAACATTGCTTGCCATTTTAATAGTGACTAAGAGGCCATGTATAAATATGAGCTCACTAGGATCTTGTCTATTTCTTATTTGTGCTAATTTGCTGTGAAAAGTAGATTGTCAAGCATTGTTAGCTGAGAGATCATTGCAGCCTGGTTGCAGATAGTTATGGGCTCACCTCCCAGATGATGCTATGACATATGAAAAAAAGTAGATTGGTGTCATCTGGTATTATTGCCCATTAAAAAGTGCACCTCATGCACCAAAATGTATATAAGACAAAGATGGCTGTTCTGATATTTGGGTTTGATTAGCCTTGGTATGTGGTGATGATTTGGTGGACTGTGGTTATGGTATGTATTATGCATTATCTGTTCTAGTGCTGTACATTGGTAGATCAGGTGTTGAAATGTCTCTTCTGCATTATGGCATAGTCTGCAAAAAGGATCTACCACAATGTACATTCTTCTATGATGGAGAAAAAAGTTGTTGGCATGGCTAGAAGATTAATTTTTAAAATAAAGTCAAAGAACTGATGTTTCAATGCCCATTTTTTTATAAAGATGGAGTACATTTTGTTGTTTATTTCTAATATTGGAGAGTGATCATTAGCATTATGTTCCTTGTGTGTAAGATTGTAAATAACTCAGTAGGTATATTTGTGTGTATGTTCAGGTACATTGGCTGTTGTCTTATATTGGTATATAATTGATGAAATATATAATCCCAGTGAAGGTGGCCTATCAATTAGGTTGATTTGTATTAGGTATTTGAGCTTTGGGAATTGGTTAATGATTGCAATTATTAAGTTTCTTAGCTTTTGTATGTAAAAAGTATTGATATTATGTAATCCCAGATTGATTGAATTGACTTATTGATATCACTACTGTTTTCTTGGACCATAGGAGTTGATTGCAGATGGTTTTAATTTTCAACTTGAATGCTTTTGAAAATAATATGATTGGCAAGTAATAAGTTATTTTTTGTGATGATGAGTTAGTTTGTAAGCTATACCTTTAAATATATGGAAAGATTATGTTTTTGATGGGAGTTGACAATCCATTGAGCCTAATTTTTTAGTTTATTTGTATATGGCATCTCATACCAGTAATCCCTAGATAAAATGGAAATCCTAGAAATGGGATGGATTTTGATTGGTATATGGGTGTGCATGGATTTCCAGTGAAAAGTGATCAGGCAGTTGTTTTGTTGGGTTAAATTTTAGTTTGTATTGATTTATATATTGTTGTAGTATCTTTTGCAATTAAGGTAGCTGCTACTATAAGGATAGGAAGAACATAACATCATCCATATATGCTATGCATGCTATGTGTTTTATGGTACTAGGTATCTGTATTCCAGTGAATGCTTGTATTTTTTGGAGAATTGGTTAAGGTATAGTATGAACAATAGTGAACTGAAAGGGGATCCCTGGAATATTGACTGGGTGGAAGTAAATGATGGAGAGTTCTTTCCATTGAGTGTTATATGGATTTCTTGATTCAAAAACAGGTTTTCTATTATGTACAATTGAGTTTTGGGTATAATAATGTTTGCAAGCATCTCCAAAAATATAGAAATGTCAATTCAGTCAAATTCTCCCTCAATATCAAGTTCAACTGCTATGGGGTCATATTTTTTCCCTTGTCTTACTGAAATTAGAATTGCCTTAAAGAATGATGCTGCCTGGATTTTCAATGAATTTTTTTTTTTTCAAATTGAGCCTTTGAGATTAATGGCATTATGTCAGGTTCTATTTTTTTCCTTTATGATTTTCTCTATAATTTCAATTAGTAGTGGTCCCATGAATATTGGCCAGAGATTTCTTGGGGGGGGCTATTTTGCCTTTTTGTGATCAGATAAACTCCTTCTATAGTCTGAAATTTCTGTGCTAAATAGTTTGCCAAGTTGCATAGATATTGTGCTGTATATTGGCTGAGATGCTTCAATATAAATAACAGGATTTTGTGGCTTCTGGATTGACATGTGGTTGGTATGATAGCTAGTTTTGCTAGGAAATGATCTATGGTGAATGAGGTTTTTGTTTCTGCTGGATCAAATAGATGAGCTGGTCTTCTGGGTAGTTGAATTGTTTGAAGATTTTTTTTAAAATATCACAAAATCATATTTTGACCTGTGTATATTTCCTCATTTGATTGTATTGCCATTGGGACTTTGATGCTTGATGGGATTTCGAGAGCCCATCTTATATATTTCCTGGTCCAAGTGTGTTGTTGTGTAAGACATACTCTGCTTTTTTTACTTACAAGTAATTTTTTATATGCATGTGTAAGCTTAGATATTTATTACTATGTGTAATGTAATGGTTTAATCATAGTTATACATTTATGAAGTTTAGCTGTGAGTGTTAATAGTCTGGAGGACAGTGGTTGTTTCATTGTTATGTGACTGATATTGAAAGAAAATATGTTTATATATATGCTAGATATTGTTGTATGGGATTGAGATGCATTATTTGTATTTTATTTAGCATAATATATGTTTCTGAGAATATGAATTTAGGGGTGGTTACTGGGGGTAAAACTCTGATTGTTCTTGTTAATGGAAGTATTGATGTTTTAATTTGTGTGAAGTGTCATTATCTTGGCTGAGTGATCTGAGAAAGCTGAAGCAGTGAGTTTTATTGTTATTAAATGGTGCAGCCTTGGGGAGTAAAAGCATAGATCAATGAGTGAAGACTGGCAGCCATTGTGGAAAGATATTATATTGTTTGCTAGGAAGCATTATGCACTCATCAAGGTCATAGATATTCTGTGAAGGCATCACTGTAACTTTTTGGTATGTTGTGTTGCAGTCCTCTATTAAAATAGTTGGAGTTGCTGTGGTAGCCAGTATTGAGTTGATGTTTGCTGTTATGGTATTGATCTTGGTGTCTTGTATGGGCATGTAAATGAAATATTGATCACTATGATTTTATATTGGAAAGTTGTTATTAGTAGTTTGAATCTATATATATTATTTTGAAAAATTCAAAAAAACAGTTCATGATAATGAGGAGACCAGTGCCTGCAGAAGGGGTTTAAGAAGTTTCTGGAGTATGCACAGAATCCCTCTCTGCTTAAATGCTTGGATGAGTCTGTTTGAAATCTGACATAAATTTTTGTTCGAGCAATGCAAATATGTGAGGCTGTGTACTTTTAATCCATTGTTTGAGCTTGCTAATTTTTAAGGTTGAGTCAGATCCCTTATATTAATTGCTCTGAGTTTTAATTTTATTCAGATTGTGTAAATTAGATGTGGTTATTCTCATGGCTAGTTGATCATCAGTTGTGTCATTTAAGCAGTATGTTTATTTAGAGATATCAGTATTTAATTATTCTGTTTTGACCTTCTTGGCCTGTCTATATTTTTTTGGCAGCCATCCTAGTTTTCTTTTTGTCTCTGGGATTGTTTGTATTATGCGAGGCATATTTGGAGTGATTACTTGCATTATAGCAAGTGAGGTGTTATTTTTAATTTCTGGTATTCAGAGTGTTTGAAATTGATTGGATGTGCTACCTGCATTATTGGGGTTTTTGCCTCTTTGCTTGTGTTTCTACCACAACATTCTCACTGATTTTATCTATCTCTTGAGCTGAATTTGCTGTTATCTTAACTGATAGGTCTAGAAGTTCTTGACTTGCAGTCATATCTTTGTTTATATTGTCCTGGAATTGGTGTTTATTATAATGACTATTTAAAGTTAAAGTGTGTTATATATATATTGTATTGTTTTGAATAATTATATACATTGATTAATAATTTACATATATATATATATATATATATTGGTAGTAATAATTTAAATATTTAAATCGATTGTGAAAATAAATATTGGAGCTTTTAATATTAGGGGGCTAAATTCAGTTGAAAAATTATTACAACTGCCTAAATGGTGTGATTTAATTCAACCTCATGTTCTAGGTCTGTTGGAGACAAAAATATATACTAGTTCTCAGATTGACCCAGCCAATTATTTTATTAATAAAGATTTCCATCAGCAGGGACTGGTACCTTAATTACACACACAAGCCCATTTAAGTCTTATCAAAATATTGTATATAAACCCTCATATGATGATAATTACATTTCATCATGATGCAACCATCTTAAATGTGATTTTGTGTACATTCCTCCAGGTCCTATTATTATTAACAGATTAATATTAAAAATCAATACAATTCTTGCAGCCACTCCATACCATGCTCTGCTACTGGAATATTTCAATATGTCATATGACAGTTTTGTAAACAAATGGCTCAATCAACTGAGTTTTTCTATAATGAGTGGAGAAGGCTATTTACCAAATAATTCAATATCATTCAATAATGGAAGGCATAAGTTTCTAATAGACCTAATATTTTATTCTCTAATGCTGCACTATAATATTAGTATTAAATTAAAAAACCCTGCTATCTTAGATCATCTAGCCTCTATTGTTACATTGGATATGGATATGACACATAAGGCTATGAATCAAACAAGCAAAACAATAAGATTACTTCTGCCTAGCTGCACTACTACTGAATTATTATATTATGAAATATATATAGTTCTATTCAAAATTAGAAACCATAAATTAGATCCTGTACAAGCCTGGTTAGCATTCATAAATGTTGTCTCATATACAATAGATCATAAATCTCCTTTAAGATTACTTACCCTGGTTGATTACCTTCATAAGTGAATTACTAATGTGAACAATTCTGAAGTTGAACAGAACTATCTAAAAGCACTGGGAGAAGCATATAAGGCCACAGTCAAACTGAAGGAATATTTATTAATTAAAAAAAATAAACTATACCTTGGAAAGCGACATACATACATGGTCTAGAAATTATATACGGTGGGAATTAGGCCAATCACTAGTAATAAGAGTGCCCATGGCAATAAAAATTAACAAAATAGTAGTGACAGAAAATAATATGTTAGTTCCATTGTACGAACACTTTAAAAAAATGCTCCAAAGTTGCAGCTGGTTCAGTCCTGAGGTACAATTCCTTGGAGAACCAGAAAAAGAAATAGAATTAAAACCAAATGAAGTTATTCAAAAACTGGCTATAACCTCAGATTCAAAACATCCTGGAATTCATGGAATTCCTAGGTTTGTATTCAACCAACTAAGTCAGCACACTGCAAAATATGTATATGATCTAGCAAATTATTTATCTAAAGGTGTGTATCAGATAAATGATCTATATCCCATATCATTAATACCTTTTATTAAAAAACAAGAAGCAGTACATGAATTAGAGAATCTGCATCCTATCTTCATGAGCCCTCTTGGAATAAAAATTTTAGAAGCAATACTAAAATATCAATTAGAGATATATGGGCAAGCAGCCTTTTTGTTCAAGACTGTCATAGATTCTGTAAGGAATAATAAGAAATATAGTTCTCTGATGGTTCAACTGGATATTAAGTCTGCATTTGATATGGTTCTGGTTGACTTACTAATTGAGATTTTAATAGATGCAGGAATATCTAAAGCACTGCTTTATTTACTCACAAATTTATTATTAAATAGGCAGATCCATGTCACATTAAATGGAAACTATTCTCAACCATTTACCCCCCCCCCATAGGTCAATTCCACAAGGATCACCATTAAGTTCACTCCTATTTACCACATACATTAATCCCATGTTATAAAAATTAAGCAAAAACTATCTGGGATATATGTATCTGGCTTAAATAAAAACATCTTGGGTATTGCATACATGGATGATGCTACAGTGTTTCTGACATCTAGAAAACAATATCCCATATTACTAAAAATATTAAATGAATATAGTAGAGAGTACATATTTTATTGACATAAGAAGAGTTGTAAAGATTTGAGTTCAAAATTAATATATTTAAATAGGTATATCTATAAAATATATAATCAAGCAACAGAAACATTTTAATTACAGTGAAAATTCTTAACAACATTAACTACAATAAATTTTCTTCCCATACTTATCTACCTTCAATATATACAATTCTTTGCCAAGTCTTTTAAAGCAGCATCATAATCTCTACATCTTTTTATCTCTCATTTTACATGTATTATACAATGAATCTATCATTCATGTATGGACTCCATTAATAAAACTATAACTATGATCACTTCAAAGAAGTTTAGCATAAATATTTAATTCAATAATGCTAAATATTAATAACTAGATAAATATGAATTTAACTCAAATATTTAAGTATGGCACAATTTTAAAAATAAGATAAACTATTTACAAATTTTATCCAAAAGCTTACAAAAATGATAATTTTAAACAAAACAGCACTTTAGTATCCTTGGATCCCATTTGTGACATTCATAATATCACTGGATATTGAGGTTAGTCCAGGTTTTTTTAACATGTTTCTTCTTATTTCGTGCAATTGTCTCTCTCACAGGCTCATCGTTTAATCACCTGTTTAACTTATCTCCAGCTTATTCCCTAAAATTATTTCAGTTTACTGAGAATCTGTTTATTTATTAGTTTTAGGCTGCTTTATACTTTTATCAATCAGTTTTTCTCTTATCAAAAGTTAGTACTTTTTTAATCTAACAGCTTCAAATATGTATTTTTTAAATTATACTTCTAACTAATTATTATCTATTAACGTATTAACTATGCATGTTAGTTTATTTGTACAGTTTCATCAGTAAGTAGATTGACTATCGAGTACTATACTTATTAACTATTTCAGAAAGTTTGACTATACAGTGCTTATATTCATGTTCTCACCTAAATATTTTTCACAATCATTCTATTTAAAGAGAAAGGAAATTTTACAAATTAAGTTTAAAACTGATTTTTTTCTTACATATTGAAATTTTAGAAGTAGTTAATTATATATTTACAATTAAAGTCTTTTGTTGTTAAGCTTTTAATTTGGTCAGTTTATACATAAATTAAAACAGAAAAAAAATCAATTAATGCAATCAATATTAAACATAATTTTAAAATGATTTAAGACATTAAAAATTAATATACTTGTTTTCTTTATAAAAAAATAAAAAAACTATTTTCGTTAGAGATACATAGATTGAATTTTGAATATATTTTCATTTAAGTAGAAATAAAACTATTTTAATTTCAATTTTTAAATATTCTTCACTTATTTGATGCATTACTAGTCTCTTTATTTTATTCTAATTTGACCTAAAAGTTGCCTAATATAATTATAATATAATTAAAATAGAAACATTGGATTAATTAAATTATTGCTATTTTGTAGTTTGCTCTCTATATAAATTAACCGTGACATGTTTATTTAATATTCATCTAATTGGGATTTGTACACTCTATAAAATGAGTTTGAGATTCAAAAACAACCAATTAAGACTGATTCATTTAACTAAATATAGGTTTGCTCTATTTACATACCTTTTTTTTTAATTTTCTATAATGTGGAAGTTTATTAGTAGTTTTGGTAATGTTTTTCATATTAATTGAAATATTGATTCGTAGATAAGATTCTTTTCACAAATAGAAATTGCAATTAATGTTAAAAATATAAGTAGGGCAATAGATTTATTTTGGTTTCTGCGTTTTTAATAAAAATTCATCAACTTAATTAATTGCATTTTCCAAATTTTATAAGAGCACATTTTTCATATATATGTGATTCATTCGCTAAAACAAATATAATTCAATAAAACACGAAAATTTTACCACTAAATTCCAATAAAACTTTTGCAGAATAATATATATAAATATATTTACAAAAACACACACACATTTAATAATTTTTTTAAATATAATAATCTTTCAGGTGCATAGTCTTAAGGTTATAGACTTAATAAATATTACTTTAAATAACGAATATGCGCTTTATAAATATAATTAATAATCTTTAAGGAATTATTTATTATTAAACTTCATTTTAAAATGTGTTTTTAAAAAAGTACTTATTGTTTATAGCTATGAAAACTTTTTTTTAAAAAAAATAACATTCATCCAATCACATTTTTACAAAATAAAAAATAGTACGATTTATTGTTCTGGAATTCATAAGAAGTTTGAGAGCTGAATCTCTAGTGAGCATGATCCATGAACTTTAACTTCCAGAGTCTGCCACTTTACTACTGTATAAACTAATCTGAACATTTTACAAAATGTTTATCAGGATAACTATTTGTTTATTTTTTTAGTTACTTACTATAATTTATCAATATTTTAATTAGTTTTCTTATTTCAATATTTCTATTTAACTAGAAATATATGAGACAGAGACTTCTTGATAACAATAGTTAATTGAAATGAAAAAAGATTATGAGTAACAAGTTTATTTATAATGAAACTATATTCCTATGAAAGCAATGTTTAATTGGTACCAGAACCAAATGAACAATTTCTTATACAAATGGGGTTTTCACAAATAGCCATCACAACATTTTACTTAAATTAATTTGCGTATAAATAGAAAATATATATATAATTTTATTTCTGTGTTGCATTAAAGGTCCTTTCTTTGAATGAATATTATCATATCGAAATTTTTTTTAGGATGTATTACTTTTCATATAATATCTAATAATAATTTAAAATAATGAATGTGTAATTATGTCAAAGGAATTTTATTCAAGGGAAAAAAGATTATAAATTTACATAATTATTTTATATAGGATGATTAATCAAAATTGCATTGAATATAAAAAAAATGATTACAGAAGGGTTTTTAGAAATAGTAAAAAAAAAACAGAGATGACTTAGTAACAATGATGAAATAAAGGATAAGCATATCTCATTATAGGTCTAAAAATGGCTGTATAAAAGACCAAATTTTTGCAGGTATATCTGGTGAGAAAATTTTTTTATGTCATTTTGATTATTTCAAGCTTTTTCTTCAAATTATTTGAATATTTTCTATTGTTGTTTTATAGAAAAAAAAGCATTTTGTACACCATAGTGCATAGAATATAAATGTTGTACTGTGAATGAATGAGAAATTTTTAAAAATATTATTTTAAAACAGGGAAGTTTTTTTTTATATACAGAAATTTTTTATTAATGTTCTTAATTTAGGCAATTGTTATGATATGTTGACAATTCAAATGAACAATTCAAATGTAAGTTTTTAGAAAAAATTTTAAGTGTTTGAAAAAATTAAAACTAGTTCTCAAAAGTGAAACCTAACTTAAGATCTAATTTTTTTTTTTGAATGCAATAAGATTTTTTTAAATCTTGTGTTGTTCTTTTGATTTTAATTGTATGATGAATTGCATAAATGCATCTTGCTTATGATTATTTTACAAAAGATTTTTATGTCACTATCTTTATATATTATGCAGATATAATATCTTATAAATTTAATAATTGTCTTAAGTTTTAGAAAAGAAATAGTTTTAATAAATAGTAGTTACAAAAGACAATATTTTATTGGTCTAAATTTAAATCTACAACCTTAAAAATTTTAATTTAACAATCCCTGCTAATAAATTAATTCTGTTACATAAAATGTATTCTCAGAAAACAAACTTTATATTTTTAAACATAAACATTTTTATTAAAACAGAAATAAATAAAATTGAGCTCAAAATGTAAAATAACAAATGCACAAACATTTGTAATTCTCTGTGAACTAATTTACCCAGTAATAATAATTTCTAGAACAGTCTAAATAAATGAATGTTAAATAATCACATGTTAGCTTTATGAACAAAATCAATAATTCTTTGTTTTTAGAAATTAGCATACTATTGGCCAGAACCATTTTGACTTACTCCCTAGTTAAGCAAATATATTCTTTTCTGAAATGTGTAATACTAAAATACTATTTAAAAAATCCAATAATTATTTATGCTTTTGCTACTATTAAGTCCATTGTATTTTAATAAATATATATTAAAATTATTTTAACATACATTCACTATTGAAGAGACTATGGTTTTATTGGTTGTTATTATTATTAGTATTTAAATCATTGATTTTACTAATTAAATATTTTTAGATAAATTTTAATATTGGTATTATAATATAGTAATAGATAATTCTGCAAAAATGAAGATTGAATTAAGAGGCTGATGTAGATAGTTCATTCATTTTATATATAATTCTATTTTTATTTTATATATGAAATAATATAAATGTTATTATATTTGATTGTAAATGTAATATGGATTTATGAGCTTCCTGTAAACTTTTTTTAATTATGTTTTGGTTTTAAACTAATTAAAAATGTTTAATAAATTTGTAAACATTTGATGTTTGTCTAGTACTGTTTTTATTATTTAGCACATATGACTGTGCCTTTGATAATATATTGTATATTTTTTAAAAATTAACCTATATCTTTGAAATAATAATATTACTAATTCTTTATAAAACTAATAAATATATCTGGCAATTATTTTACTTGTTGATACATTATAGTTTTTAAAGTTGGAGAACAAGTGTCACTTCTATGTTAAATATGTTTTAATATTATTGTAAAGTTCTGTAAACTTTTTCAAAT
This sequence comes from Epiperipatus broadwayi, assembly GCA_028023455.1. Lineage (NCBI taxonomy): Eukaryota > Metazoa > Onychophora > Udeonychophora > Euonychophora > Peripatidae > Epiperipatus > Epiperipatus broadwayi. The sequence goes on along the minus strand of JAQFVV010006602.1, from coordinate 570,325 downwards.
ATAAATTTTATTGAAAGCAGATCACTAACTAAATTTTAAAAATATATAAAATTATAAAAGAACTTTGAACAAAACAGTTCTCTTAATACTGAGTTGCTTTGTAATTATTAACTCTGTTTCATCTTTTATTCAAAATCCACTTGTAATTAATGGTAAAGTAACTTAATAAAAGAGTTTTATTATCTTTACAGTAATCATAACTTTATTAATAAGAATTTGATTAAAGTTTAGTTTGTGTTTGTGTAATTTTTAAAAATTAGTAGATTATTAGAATTTTTGCTTAAAAGCATAAAATAAATTACAAATTAATTTATATAAACAAAAAGTTTTTAAAGTAATAAATATGTATTAACAATAACAATTTTTTATAAAATCGTTAACAAAAATATTTCTTTGAAAGAATATATCCAAAAGTAAAAAAAAAAATTAGCAAGATGAAAGACTAATTATAAATAATAAAGACCTTTTTGTATTAATCGAAACAATAAAAGAGTTTGTTAAGCATTTAAAATAATAGTTTTTTTATTTAACTTTATTTTTAAAAATTCTAACTAAAGCTGTTTAATTAAATAAAATTTACTGTTTAAATTCAGAGTATGTGCTACAACAAATTGTGTTAACAATACAACAAGGAATTGTTAATTACATAGTTTGATGATAATTAAGAGTTATATATATATTCGTAAAATTATTATATGTAAATGTTATCATATATTCATTAAAAAAACGTATATCTATTGCTTAATTATGCTGTCTGCCTTCGATCCTAGAAATAAACATAATAAATATTTATTCACTTTGAAATTTATATATAAATAATTTTATTATGTTTATACCTGTATGTATATACATATGTGTAAAGACTAACAGAAACACAACCTATCCCAGTTTTATGTCTGTTCAACTTCTGAGGAGATAATCAAATAAATGGCTGGCAATTATCATATTTGGAACTAGTTGTTAATTGATATATATATATATATATATATATATATATATATCAATTAACAACTACATCCCATTATATATATATATATATATATATATATATTGTAATGGGATGGGGTGGGTGATGGAAGGAAAAAAAGAGTTGAACTGGGTGATGGCAAAACATGATCACTCACAGTCCATTTAATGAAATACAAATAGTTTACAGAAGTATCTAAGTAATTTATAAGAACATGAGATTAGAACATTTCCAAAAGAGATCATTGAGAGATCAGCCAGTTAACTCAGTAGAGCAACTAAAAGCATAATTATAAATTCAACCAGCATTATAAAGTAAAAGTAAGTACAAATAAATACTCAAAAGAAATAACCATCCATCATCACCATTGATCCACAATAAAATATAATAAAATCAATAAATCAACAGTCCATCTTCTGACTGGATTGAAAATGGGTCTTCTGTAGACCAGGCTAACTATTGAGCCTTTGCCAGCTTGGGCAATCATATACACATAACTTGGATGCACCAGCTTAGTACCCATCCATTAAAATATACAATAATCATAAATCAAAACAATAATTCTGGGACATTAAAATATGCTGATCATCATCAATGCTCAGGCCACTTAGTACCATTAACATACTGGCCAACTAAAACTTAATTTTTTAATAAGATTAAAGTAAAATAAAAAATAATAGTGCATGGGCTTTAAAGAGTATCCTCTTTTGCACCAACCAGGATGATGGTTGATCATCTCTGGATGCCCCAAAGTGCTAAGTACTCATCCCCATTTATCCGTGTCCGAATCTAGCTCAGAGAACCCGATCTATTACTGTATGTGAACAAGAGATGATGGAAACAATTTTAACAATTAAATACAAGTTTATTATTAACAAAAAAATAAATGATTACGGTCTTATAAGGGTTCTGATTTTGAAAAGTATTCAATAATAAAAGTTGTTACACTGTAATTTACAATATTACTACAAAATTCAAGTTATTACATTAATTTACAATATTTACCATTCAAAATTAAAATTGTTACAATTATTTACATATATGTGTGCACAGATGCACAATTTATAATATATAATGAATATTCAATAAATGAATTGACATTTAATACAAAAAAATATTAAAATTTTACATATATGAGTGTACCTGTATATATGCACACTGGCTTTTACCTATTTAAACTTTTTACAATAATATTATAATTTTCTAATACATAAATTTTTCCTACCTATATGTGTGTATAAACAAAATATATAATTTAAAATTTAATTTCAGTTGATAAGTTCTTTTTTTTCCTTAAAAAAAATAGTCAGTTTTTGACAGGTATTTTTTGATTAATTATCAATGTTTTTAAATTAAATTATTGAATAATCGATTCTTTACTTTTTTTTTAATATAATTTTTTTCAAAATAATGTCCAAGAGGATTATTGTTCAAAACATCTCTTTTGTCTTTAAAACGAGATGGTCAATGAATTATTTTTGATTCTTAATTATAATTCAAGCAAAATTACTTTATACTCATTTAAATATAGATTTTTTTAACTGACTTAAAAATAATATTGTTCTATATATATCTATTTTTATATGACATTTTAAAATAACTCACCAGCTATATATACATTTATCTGTGCTTTTCTGAATATATCTGATGCAGCATACATGTAATTAATTCTTCAGCAAGCTGGAATATTTTTCTTGGTGAGTTTGGCTTTTAGTGACTGTCATAATCAGGAAAAATGTAATCCATGTAAAATGTTGGTCTCCCTTTCTGTCTAGGATTGTTCCAGGCAAGCAGTGGTCTTAGTTAGATATATTTTAGGCCAGCAAGCAACTGTTCATTGCAGCATTTAAGGCTATGAATTTCTACTCAAAGTGGGTCATTTTTCTCCATGTAAATTTCAAACTTCTGCAAGGAAATATTAGCAGCTCCTGAATCTACTGTCATGCCTTCAGCTACTTCAGTTTATTGTAACTATTCTGCCAACTCTCTATTACAGCCAACAACATACTATAGTTATGTATTTTGGTCAGCTAACTGCTGCCACTTACTCAAAAAATTTTAATAGCCAAGCTGTTCTGTTCAGCTCTTACAAAAAACTACAATCCAGACTGCTCTCTTCAATAATCACTATTTAGTCTGCTCTTTTCAAAAATCATTACCCAGACTGAAGCTAATTTGTTATCAGCCCTTTTATAGACTCATCTAAGGTGATAACAGGAGCTTGATTAAAAACAGAGTTTGAAAACATATACATGTTTTTACTTAGGAGATTTCTAATAGATAAAAATTTTGTTTAATTAATTAAAATTTCAAAAATACAATAGGGTATTTTTAAATTTCAAAATCAGAGTAATAACCCTTTCAACGATTATTATTTAATTGGCCAAATGAGTTAAAAATCAAAACTTGTAATTGGCCAACTCACAACTTTAACAAAATCTATTGTTAAAATAGATCACTTTTAATAATATAAATACGTTAGTTTCGTTTGTAAAAAGTATATTACTGAATTGTCAGATTACAAAAGCAAATGAAAGTCTTTTCAAAAATAAAATTTGATTTATAATTTAAAAAATATTCAATTGCGGTGAAATAAAAGTAACCACTATTCAACCAACCAAAAAAGATTGCTGACACAATCTTTTTTTTTTCACTTTAACATTACGATCAATATGTAGCAATAAATAAATAATTCTTGGTAATATCTTAACTATTTTTCTAAAATAATTTGATTTTTAGTATTATTTTATCAATAATAATTTGTAATTCAATTCAAATATTGTCTAAAATGTTGTAAACATTCGTTTATCATTTTCGTAATAAAAATCAAAATGAACGTAACTTTTTACTTTTTGGCAGCCATTTCCCTTTCTGACAGAAGTGGGACAGACAATAAGATTCAAGAAAAGTTGGTGAGGAGGTGGTGCTTTGGTTTTGTTTGACATATATGGTCATTTTTATTGATTTTTTACTTGTAAAATAACTCTGAAGAGGGCACCATCTTACAGAACTTTTGATTTTCTTTCGAATGACATATAATATGTATACGTGGGATAAAAAGTAGCTGATTTAGAGTGACGTCAAATCTTCTCGTTTTTAGATGAGTCATGCATTCAATAGAATAATTAATAATACTGCAATATTTATATTTATTCAGAACTTTTTAAAATATTAATTTCATAATGAAATTTTACTTTAAGTCCAGCGTTATTTAACCCTTTACTTATTATTATTTTATTTTAGGAAATATAAAAAAAATCTACAAAAATTTATTCTATGTTTATTTCTACTTTTCCTTTATTTTACGTATATTTATGCACATACACTACATTAGTGTATACTATGTAAGCCAACTGGTTACATTGCCCTGGTCTAAAGGAAAAGGAAAATAGAAATGAAACATCTTTTTAACAATATTTTACATAATTTACATATATAATGAAAACGAAGTTCATATCTAAAACTATGTACTTATCAGAGATCTGACAGACATCTCACCATCAACAGAATAAATTGTGACCTGCAATTTTGAGATAGACAAAGAATTTAGCCACTGTACTGTAAGTACACAATATACCATGAACACCAAGAATGCTACCTCAAATAAGGCACTATAAACTACTACAATATTGATAAGAAAAATGAAAAATTCTTTGCAAAGCCCTCTTTCATGGAGGGTCTGGAAAATACAAAACTATGCCCTGCTTCTTTTGAGTCTTATGGGCTGGGATATACAAACTATGCCTTGCTCCTTTTCTTTGGAGACTTAGAGGCTGGAATCATGGCAGGACTATGTTAACTGCCCTATAACACAATATAAATACAGAAAATAGGTTCGAGCAATAGTGGAGATAGAACACCCTCGGAGTTGCATGAAAACATTGCATCCTCAAGTCAATGACAAAAACCTCCATCCATCATCAAAACCTGAAAATACAGCTAAACAAAATTCATCAATAAAATACCAAATCTAACCTCCAAAATCATTGATTTTTTTTAACTCTCAAAATGAACCTCTCCAAACATACATAAAAATTACTATTTTATATTTTATAGTGATCATCAATACTCTTGTCACATATTTCACAGTAATTTTTAAAAGTAATTCTGCATAAAATGTATATTTTTTTCTTTCTCAGTTATGGTTTGAGATCAAGTTAATAATTTTGAAGTGATGATCACCAGTATGTGATCATCATCAGCCCCATGTTGGGTGCCATTTGTAACGGGATGGGATGGGTGATGAAAGGAAAAAAGAGTTGAACTGGGTGATGGCAAAACATCATCACTCACAGTCCATTTAATGAAATACAAATAGTTTACAGAAGTATCTAAGTAATTTATAAGAACATGAGATTAGAACATTTCCCAGAGAGATCATTGAGAGATCAGCCAGTTAACTCAGTAGAGCAACTAAAAGCATAATTATAAATTCAACCAGCATTATAAATTAAAAGTAAGTATAAATAAATACTTAAGAGAAATAACCATCCATCATCACCAATGATCCACAATAAAATATAATAAACTCAATAAATCAACAGTCCATCTTGTGACTGGATTGAAGATGGGTCTTCTGTAGACCAGGCTAACTATTGAGCCTTTGCCAGCTTGGACAATTATATACACATAACTTAAATGCACCAGCTTAGTGCCCATCCATTAAAATACACAATAATCAGAAATTGAAACAATAATGCTGGGACATTAAAATAAGCTGATCATCATCAATGTTCAGGCCACTTAGTACCATTAACATACTGGCCAACTAAAACTTAAATTTTTGATAAGATTAAATTAAAATAAAAAGTAATAGTGCATGGGCTTTAAAGAGTATCCTCTTTTGTGCCAACAAGGATGATGATTGATCATCTCTGGATGCCCAAAGCACTAAGTACTCATCCCCATTTATCTGTGTCCGAATCTAGCTCAGAGAACACAAGGTATATTACTGTATGTGAACAAGAGATGATGGAAACAATTTTAACAATTAAATACAAGTTTATTATTAACAAAAAAGTAAATGAATAAGGTCTTATAAGGGTTCTGATTTTGAAAAGTATTCAATAATAACAGTCATTACACTGTAATTTACAATATTACTACAAAATTCAAATTATTACATTAATTTACAATATTTACCATTCAAAATTAAAATTGTTACAATTATTTACATATATGTGTGCACAGATGCACGATTTACAATATATAATGAATATTCAATAAATAAATTGGCATTTAATACAAAAAAATATTAAAATTTTACATATATGAGTGTGTCTGTATATACACACACTGACTTTTACCTATTTAAACTTTTTACAATAATATTATAATTTTCTAATACATAAATTTTTTCTACCTATACATGTGTATAAACAAAATATATAATTTAAAATTTAATTTTAGTTGATAAGTTCTTTTTTTTTTTGCCTTAAAAAAAGTATAGTCAGTTTTTGACAGGTATTTGTTGATTAATTATCAATGCTTTTAAATTAAATTATTGAATAATCGATTCGTTACTTCTTTTTTTTTTAATATAAATTTTTCAAAATAGTGTCTATGAGAATTATTGTTCAAAAACATCTCTTTTGTCTCTAAAACGAGATGGTCAATGAATTATTTTTGATTCTTAATTATAATTCAAGCAAAATTACTTTATATTCTTTTAAATATAGAATTTGTTAACTGACTTAAAAATAATATTGTTCTATATATGTCTATTTTTATATGACATTTTAAAATAACTCACCATCTATATATATGTTTATCTGTGCTTTTCTAAATATATCTGATGCAGCATACATGTAATTAATTCTTCAGCAAGCTGGAAGATTTTTCTTGGTGAGTTTGGTTTTTAGTGACTGTCAAAATCAGAAAAAATGTAATCCATGTAAAATGTTGGTCTCCCTTTCTGTCTAGGATTGTTCCAGGCAAGCAGTGGTCTTTGCTAGATAGATTTTAGGCCAGCAAGCAACTGTCCATTTCAGCATTTAAGGCTATGAATTTCTACACAAAGTGGGTCATTTTTCTCCATGTAAATTTCAAACTTCTGCAAGGAAATATTAGCAGCTCCTGAATCTACTGTCATGCCTTCAGCTACTTCAGTTTATTGTAACTATTCTGCCAACTGTCTATTACAGCCAACAGCATGCTGCAGCTATGTATTTTGGTCAGCTAACTGCTGCCATTTACTCAAAAAAATTTAGTAGCCAAGCTGTTCTGTTCAGCTCTTACAAAAAACTACTGCTCTTTTTAAAAATCATTACCCAGACTGAAGCTAATTTGTTATCAGCCCTTAAGGTGATAACAGCAGCTTGATTAAAAACAGAGTTTTTATTTTTATCTCACTAATCCCTTAAAACATATACATGTTTTTACTTAGGAGATTTCTAATAGATAAAAATTTTGTTTAATTAATTAAAATTTCAAAAATACAATAGGGTGTTTATTAATTTCAAAATCAAAGTAATAATTAACAATAATGCAATATTTATATTTATTCAGAACTTTTTAAAATATTAATTTCATAATGAAATTTTACTTTAAGCCCAGAGTTATTTAACCCTTTACTTATTATTATTTTATTTTAGGAAATATAAAAAAAATCTACAAAAATTTATTCTATGTTTATTTCTACTTTTCCTTTATTTTATGTATATATATGCACATACACTATATTAGTGTATGCTATGTAAGCCAACTGGTTATTATATATATATATATATATATATATATATATATATAGTGTGTAATTATTAAGTACACTTTATAAATTATACAATCTGTTTGCAGTATAATTTAAACTATAACTTAATATTCTACTAATTTACTCAATATTTACCAAGGATATATGGACTTGGGTAATTTTAAATTATTTAGTAGTTGCATAAAAGCCTAAAATTATGCTTAAAATATTGATTTTTTATGTCTTTTAGATGATTGATATTTTTATGATTTTTTATTACAAGATGTATTGATCTACCTATTATTTGATCATCTATATTTATGAGTATATATAAATATAAGAAAGGAATTATGTTGTAGAAATTTATCTCCATGATCTGGGTTTGAATCTACATAAAATTTTGGAAAAAAGTTTAAGCAAGCTTAGAATTTTTTAACTATTGTATAATTCAGCTACCTATTAAATTATTGTTTGGTAATCTGAATGAAACTTTATTTCACTATATAGTAAACAATAAAAAGAAATTCATTCTAGTATTAGTTGTGTTCTTGAAACTACTAAGATTATTTGTAGAGTACTTACTTTAGTAAAAGCAGAAAAACATTAAATTTATGGATAAAAGATTTTAAAATCTGAATGGAAAGAATGTTCAAGTAAAAAATAATTTGTCACATTAAAAAGAGTGGCATTTATATGAAGTTTTTTACAAAGTATTTACTAAGAAAAGTGATTTTAATTTATTTTATTTCAAAACTTAATTTATTCAAAAGTTATGTTATACTATTGAACAAAAACAAGAAAAACAGATGATATAAGGAGAAAAAGTTAATGTTGTTATGAATGTTTTTTTATTACAAGTCTTTAAATTGTTGTAAGAAAGTCTAGAGCATAAACTATTGATTTTGTTTTGAAAGTGTTTTGTGTATTTAATGAAGAGGCCATAGTACAATATTCTAGTCATGACAATCATGTTAAGAAGGCCAACCTTCCCGAAGCATCATAGATAGATATGGAGAGTGAGTTGGTAATATTTTCAGTGATTTGTATGATCCCTTTCTGAATGTCTTTTTCCATGGCTGTGGTTGATTTGAAAATTGGAAATCCCATGAATCTTTGTGGACTTGATGTGAAGACTGAATTAATTTGTTTACCAGATTTGATTTCCCAGATGGCAGATTTGTCATGATTCATTTTGAGGTAAAAATTGACAGAGTATCACTGAATGATTGACATTAACTGAGGAATGAGCTTGGCATCTGGGAGTACAGCATAATATAATTAATATATGCAAAAAGGTTTATTTGTTGATTTAAAAATGAAACTTTTATTGCAAATTATAGATTGTTTTACAAATAGAATGCTTGCATCACTAAAACATTTTACTTTCTGCATTTTATCATTATGGATTTTCATCACCAAAAGAATAAAAATAGGCAATAATATTATTTTTTTCAATTCCCTTATCATTTTAATTACTATCAAATGATTTTTTATTATGAAATATTAACTTATAGTTTTTTATTTTATCATTTAGATCCCTTTAAAATAAATATCTTAACAAAATTTAACTTTTATACTAGTGTAACTTAATTAAGTCCAAGTTAAAATCCTAGGGTAATTAAAATACTGTTATTTTTCACAATTTAATAAGTGAATCTTATTATTTTTGGGTTTTTTATAAAATTTAAAAATCTATATAATATAGTCTATTCCCAATTTTATATTTAGGATAGGGGATGTACCAATAAAAAGAGCACTATATATATATATATATATATATATTAACTCTGGATTGGTATATTTAGGATAGGGGATGTACCAATAAAAAGAGCACTATATATATATATATATATATATTAACTCTGGAGCCAGGCATTTAATCAAGTTGAGGGGAATTGAAAGAATTTAAATAAATTAATTAATCCATTGATAGATACACTTAGTGGATTTCACTGATCCATCTAAAATAATTTTAACATACATTTGTAAATATAAAGGACTAGAGAATGTTAAATTATTTTATTAAGTTGTTTTTTTTTTATTGTGATTAAATAAATCATTTGTTATTGTTAAAAAATCTCAATTCTCATTAAATTCTTACCCATCAGACAAATATTTGGGATAAGTTTAATATTTAGAATATGCTATAATATAGTTGTTCTGATAAAACTAATTAAAACATTTATTACTATTAGGGTAGCCTATATGTGGGGTAGGTGATGATCAGTAAATATAACTGGGATTTTCCTTGAGCCAGTGATTGGTGTAAGTTTTAGTCTGACTATTATCATTGGCTATGATCAAAAAAAGTTAAATGTTAAGGTCACAATTTCCCATATTGTACTCAGTTATCCACTGGACATCAAATAAATAAACAATCATTCACTGGTGTAAAGTAGCATCATATAATTTTCTAGTGGATATAATTCAATTACAATATATATGTAATAAAACAGACATATGTTAATATATGAAATAGTTCATTTTTTTTTTTCAAATATTAATAGATGACTGCATTTTTGGTGCAGTACATCAGATTTATGGCAAACATTTTTTTTTTAAAAAAGTTATTTAATAATCGAAATTTCAAAGCTTGCTCAGTTATATATTACTAAATGTTTGTTTTATAATGTCTTTAGAATTAGCTATATATCAAACTTTTTTCATATTTTCTATCATTTGATTTATCACATATAATATTACTTTTATGCGAACAACATTTAAATCCAGAATTTTTCTTATGATTAAAGAAAACAGAATTAAATTGTGAATTAGATTTACATTTTTTATACTAACAAGTGTGTTGCTTCAGATGTGTAGATAACGAAGTCTTAGTTTCCCTCTACTAAATAGCAAAACAATTACATATTTCACTTACAATATAATATACAATTTGATGCTTATCAATTTTATTTATTCTATACTTAGTATTATTTATCAGTCTATTTAAAGACAGAGAAAACATGGGGTCCAATATTAAAATCTTTAGAAATTTTTTTCCCCAATTTTGAATATAAATTAGGAATATAATGGAAAGAAATCCATTTCTTATTAATTTTAATCTCAGGTTTTGATTTGAATTTATTATAAAAATGACTGTAAATGTCTATATAATAAATTCTTATCATAGTCACATTTATTAAATCTTTGATCTAATTCTTAATTATTATTTTTTATATGTCAAATGCGTTGACAGGGAAGTGAACCCAGTGAATCCCGGGCAGCTGCTTGGAAGGCACCTATGCTAACCACTAGGCCACCAACACCTGACAATTCTCAATATTTTGCTTTCTATCTACCTCAAATTTACATAAATAAAAATTACAGTTGAAAAAAACATTTAAATTATGAAAGTTTATATTTTTAAGGAAATGTATAATTAAAGATTGTATAAATCTCCTTACATTTAAAGGCATAAATCAATACAGTTATTCTTTATTTGTAGCAAATGACTTTTCTAAAAACCTCATAGATGTTTAATGTTTTCTAAAACTATAAGTTATTGTTTATCAGAGTAACTATTCATATAATGCTGCCATAAATGTAGTGTTGTTCTCGTAGAATAGCTGCTAAATCCCACTCAATGGTGCAGTTATCACGCTAAAATTATAAAATATGATCATTCATGGGCCGTTAATTATAATCATTTTGATGTGTTTTTTGTAATGCGAAAATAAAAACAAAAAGAAAATCATCTTTTTTAAATATTACTTAATTTTAAATATTATTTTTTATTAACATATACAAATTAAATGATAATAATAAATGTAAAATAAAATAAACAAATTACAATTTGATTTGTCTTTTTTAGTTTTCTTTTTATTAGAAAAAATCAATTTTCTATCGGAGATTTTTTTTATCGAAGATTTTGTTTACCGCTAGTTTTTATTTCAAATAGAATGATAACTAAAAGTAAAACTTGTTACGTTTACATTTAGGGTTAGGATTAGGGTTAGCTTTAGGGTTAGGATTAGGGTTAGTTTTAGGATTATCTATAGGGTTAGCTTTAGGGTTAGTTTAGGGTTAGCTTTAGGGTTAGTTTTAGGGTTAGGTTTACGGTTAAAATAAAAAATATCAAAATCGTATTTTTGTAAATATTTTTTTTACTAACATCTATAAAATAAATGATAACAATAAACGTAAACTATATTCAACAAAGAATAACAGTAGTCTGAGAAAAGAAAGAAACTAAAACTTTTTTAAACAATGACAAATATATATATAAAATGTTTATAATATATGCTTTTTATGACATTTAAAAAAACAGTGTACAATTGTACTTTTCTTACTGGATATTTTTGTGTTATCGCTTTTTTTTTTATTTCAAAAATATACACACGCTACAATCTTAAAATGTCTCATGGAATGTTATGAACAGTACATTACTTGACTCGTTACCTAATTCCAAATAACTTTATACATATATCTCGTCAACATTTACTACTTAAAACTTCAATACACTACGGTGTAAAAAGTCTGTTAATTATTACTTTACAAAATCTGAACATTTCAATACTTTCAAATAAAAAAAAATCCAATGAAAATACATTTCCATCCAATTCAAAAAAACACACCCTCTCCCCAAGCCATAATCATTTTATAAACTGTGTGAATTTGGAAAATGTATTTGCTGCATAAAACATACATGCTGTACTGCGACGTGACATAGCGGCCTGCAATCTGTAGCACAACAAAAAAGTTGTATTATAGAAAATTCAGGTTCGAAGGTGTCGGCCGCGGAAACGTCATTTTTATGTCTTTTAGCGCGAAAACAGCGCCATCGATGACAACCTGTAGTGTTTTGTGAATATTCACTTTACTTGTTTCAGGATAAAGAATTCATTTTTATTGAATAACTGGCCAACTTGTGCATAAATATTTATATCTTTTTTTAACTGTAGTAAAAACTACTGTCATTAACTTTATATCGTGAGGCTATTCTAAATGAACTTTTTAATTTTATAATAGAAGCAAAGAAATAATATATATATAATGCTTTTATATTAGTACCAAGAATGTGACTAAATGAACATGAGACTAAGTGAAATGTAAGATTTAAAGAAGGCAATACAAACTAAAAAATGGCTAATAATATACAGACAAGTAATTAATTTTTGTTGAAAACATTTTTCAAAGCATGAGTGACAGATTATACTACCAAAAAAAAATATTATTTATGACTTAGATATAAAAATATAATTTCAGAGAACTAATCTATAAAAAACATTCTTTACATCTTGGAAACAATTACATCAGGTATAAAAACATATTGTTTAAACATCTGATTAATATTTTTATATAAGCTTTGAAGTTTAATGTCATTTGTGAATATATTTTTTAATTTAGTAATCTATTTTAAAGTGTCTTTAGAAGAAAAAATCCATATTCATCTAATATGATTTAAGTCAATGTCTCTGAGTAATTCATCTTTAATACCTGAATAATTAATTGCTATAATACTATAAATGTTTTACCTGTTCATCCTCCGGTGAATTTCAAATATACTTAGAATTTGCAAAGCTTCTGATTTTCTAGTAGTGGATTAATTTAATTGATTTTCATACACATTCCCAGATGAAAGTAACATTTCTTTTTCAGTTTTTCTCTTAACTCTAGAGATTCCTACGGTATGTGTTTATGTTAAGTTGCAGACTTGCGCTTTTATTTAACCCTTTAATGATTAGTTTTAAAAATAATGCCATTTAAATATTTCGTTGTTATACTACACAAATTATTGTAATATAGTTTTACAAAATATCTAGAAGTTAAAAAAAGTTTAAACAATTTAATAATTCTGATTAATAAATTATAATTATTAAAAAGATATTTAAAATCCAAATAAATCTTTTCTTGGTATACTATAATTGTTTGTATAAGGCTGCTATATATATATATATATAATGCAAATGTATAAATTTAAAAAAATAATACCTATTCACAAAATACTATAACTTAATCCAGGGGTGGGCAATTGTTTTGGCTCGGGGGCCACAGAGGTTGGCGGAGGGTCGCATCGAAGGCCACTTTGTGGAAGCAAAGGTTAGCAAAGGGCCTCACCTTTTGTCATGACCTGATAAACACATTGCTTTATTCCCTGTATTACCAAAGAGATATTTGTTTGTCCATTCTTCATTAAACACACAACATTCATCACCAATTTTACATTTTTTCGGAGGGTTCATGGTTTCACTAAAGTTGGAAATGTATATATTTGCTAATGCAAAGACAAAATTTAAATTAACCAGATCAACTGGAAAAGCACTGCACATTGTATCTATACTGCACATGTATATTGATGTGGCCATCCTAGTGGAAAATGCGAGACAGTTCAAAGTGGATTTTTCTGATTGTCTTGGCAGGCTGCATAAAAACTCTTAGCGGACTGCATATGACCTTAAGGCTACTATTTGCCCACCCCTGATTAATCTTATTTGATCATCTTGAGTTTGATTTACATTCTTGTCATTTTCTTAAATATAAAATAAATAACATCATTTTCAAATATTTGAGTTAGTTATCAATAAGAATAGTAAGCATGCATGACTAAAAGCATTTCTTGCTATCTTGAAAATAAAATTTTGGCTCATCAGTGGTTAGGTATTGCTTTTATTAGAAATGTTTTTTTCTTTTATTTTATGTTATTTTTGTGCTCTTTCCTTCAGTCATTCTCAAGTTTCTTCTCATTTTTTATTGTCTTTGGTTACTTGGCACTATAGAGAATCTGATCATCATGTGTCTTTTATATCAAGTGTAATCTTATTTGCACTAATTATGACCTTGAGATTATGTACTTGTTCTTATTCTTTATTTATATACACCAATTCTGACTTCAATCTTTTTTCCTTTATGCTGTATGTATGTATGTATGTATGTATGAATATGTAAGTATGTAAAGTTTTTAACACTGTGAAAATAATAATGCAGGCAGTTTAGAGGACTGAGAATTCTTAGAACTGATTTTGCACAAGTAGTACAGTCAATTGTCAATAACACTGAAATTGACTTTAAATCAAGAGTTTTATTTTTAACATATAATTATATATTTAAACAGTTTTTTTTATTGACTGCCACTAGTATGTAATAATCTAAAAAAGTAATCTCAAATGTTCTGACTAAGTAAGTTGGAGGTGATGGTAATAATAAATATAAGTATTTCAAGTTTTTCTTAAATGTAGGTATATAAAATATGCAAATTTCATTTGATGTGGATTATTTAAGACTTAAATAGAGAACAGTAATTAAAACTAAGCAGTTGACAAAAGGTAAAATTGATAAATTTGTTTTAGTATAACTTATTTTTCACAGTAAAAAAGTTTAGATAAATTAGTAAATACTATAAATATTTTTGGGAAGGTAGATCAATGAGCAAGATAAAACTGAGAACTGCATAGTTTAGATATGCTATAATTTGCAATTAAACTCATTGTAAACAAGAATGATAGGGAATTGTAATGTCTTCTGATAGTGTTCTGCTGAAAGAATGCTTAGCATAATATAAATTTTAAATTTAAATTACTTTAATTTTCTTAACACTTGTTTATAACAAGTTTATAAATATTACAATAAGTAAAAAAAACATAATAAATGCAATTTAGATTTTGATCTGTATTATATGATATCCTACTTGCTTTAAAATTTTAGATATATCACTGAAAAAAAAAAAAATTTAAAAATTTGTTGTCATGTGAAAACCTGTGTTTATTTTATGATAGTTTATATTCAACTTTATAGATCGGTAAGTTTTTTAAAATGCTTTAAATTTTTTTTTGCTAGATAGTATTATTATGTCATATCTATAAATTTTTTTTTCTTCTTTTGAATATTTTAGTGAAGACAGTAGTAAAAATTCTACTCTATTATTCAAAATTGAAATAATAATTTTATCAGCTCTGTTAATTCAGATTAATTATTGTTATAGAATTTTTATACTACATAAATATTAAACATCATGAATACTTATTTACTCATAAAAAAGTGCTATAAAAATCTTTGGATAAATATTCATCATAACAATAGCATGTTATGGATTAGGTTATAACTGTCATTTAAAATATAAATAAAGTCAGCATTGCATAAGAACTTATAGCTATGAATTGTTGGACTGTTTATAGATTAATAAGATCCAAGATTACATATAAACATGTTAGTAAAAAATTCGATATTTCTTCTTTGTTGTTCATGTTAAACTTCAATAACTGATTAAACATTTAAAATTGTTAATTTGGAACAATATGCCATGTTATTGAGGAATGGGAATTTTTAAAGGTGTTTGATGTTAAGATGAGAATATTAGTTCTTGGGTTCAATAAAAAAAATCTTGAGTAATTTTTTAAGAATAATTTTTGATTAAAAGAAAATATATGCATTTTTTGGCTGACAAAATAATATATATATATATAGTTTGTTATACAATTTTGAGGGATTTAAAGACAAAGCAATTATTGGTTGACTAAAATTGGAATCATTGCCACTTTGTAATTATTTTAAACAGCAATCTATTTGAAAATCAACATCTAGTACTAAAAAGTATTATAATTCATTTTAATGAATGGGTGGTGTTTTTTGTATGACAATGATATTTTGTTTACTTTATGAATACATCACTGCTTGGATTAATATATATACTTCTCAATAAATCATTTAGCTTTGGTCAATGACATCAAGTTCAGTGAACTTTTTTTTTGTAATTTTTAAATAATGGAAAAATTATAGATTGATAATTATAATTTTTTAAAAGATATATAAACTTATGACATTGTATTATCTGATCTAAAGAATTCTTCTATTATTTCAATTTATAAAAGTAAAGAAGTCAAAAGAGACTTCAATAATTAATTTATGATATATATATATTATTTTTTCTATCAAAAGAAATTTCAGAAATTTTATTGATTTGAATGTTTTCACTCATAAATGAGTAATATTCAGAAATTCAGTGTACTTGTAGAAAATTAAGATATGTTTTTTTTTACAGAAAAAAATGAGAGTAGGATTCTTATACTCATGAATGAGTTTAGAGAATCAAAGAATCATATTGGCATAGTTGTTATTGCCAAGCATATACAAAAAGTATAATAAATAATTGTTTGATTTATATATTGCTCTTATCAATTAGATTAAAGAAATAACTGTTATACTTCACTTCTATGAACTGTAATAAATCATAAATAGTGCACTAAGATGCATCTGAAAAGAAGTTTATGAATTTGAAAAACAAAATTAAGGCTATGCATTTTTGAGAGCTTATTTACTGATTCATATTCATAGCTGGAGAATACTATAAAGTGGTGGAAAAGCTGTGTGAGTTGTGCACATATAACAGAGGATATTTAAATTTATGTAAAGTAAAAGCCTCTTATTAGAATCAGAGTGTGAGGGAATGATAAATCTTTATCATTGGTGGAGTGTACAGAGTTAGCTATATAGTATGCCCCCAGACAGGATGTAAATATATTTATTATGGGGAATCTTAGGCATTTTTGTCTATATGAGTTTCACAGCACCGATATGCATACAAAAAAAACACAGCCAATCCAAAGTGTCATTCAGTCTTTTTTGACCATCAGGAATCCACAGAATATTTCTTCATCCCATCCTTGGTAGCCAGTCAATATATTGAGACAGACAACTCCAGATGGAATATCAGGGAGTCTTACTATATAGCTAACATTGCCCACTCCAGAAACCATAAAAATTTCATCCTTCCCCCTCTCCAAAAAATGGAATCTGCTTTCAAAAGCACAGCCTTAGTTTTGTTTTCATTTTTCAAATTCTTAAATTCTCTTCAGCAGCATCTATGATAGTTTATTTACAGTATGAAAGAAATGATATTAATGATGGTAAAAAATTGAAAAAATTACAGTGAAAATTGGTATTAAATAAAGATGTATATTTGCTACAATTTTATATCTCTATGATAATGATATGTAGAACACTTTATGGGAAACATTTTGAATCTAGAATCAAAAATAATATAGATTTGATGATAGACATTTTAATTTTAATAGATTAAAAGCAAAAACAAAAACTTTAAATTTTTGATTATTAGTTTTGAATACTATTCTTGTCAATTCAAAGTATAATCTATAATATTTTAAAAATATTTTAAGTGCAACCTATAAAAATTTTGGTTTTAATAATTAATGGCCAATAAACTTTGATATTGATGAGTGAAAACCCTTTATAAACATTTAACTATAAGCTTGAGAATAGTAATTTGAATATTGGAATAGTGCTATGGATGGATAAATGGAATTAGATATGAAAATATACAAGCATTTCCAATGCACTACTACTATGTACAATAAATTAAAATATATATTTCATTATTATGATACAACTAATTTAGTAAATATGAACTCATCATTGATTTAATACATAAACACTATAAAAAATTATTTGAGATTATATTTTGTAATAATTTGAAAATATGATGGCAATATTATAGAATTAATTAATTATGTTTTTCAGATTATTGAAAAATTTTATATTGGATGTAGTCACTTTTTTTAAACTGAATGTGTGAAGTAAATGAATAGTAATTGATAAAATGGATTTTAACATTAATTTGAGCATAGTTTTGTGGAAGAGTAAGATTATATTGTAATGAAATTTTAAAAGATGCAATGTTAATATTTATATTGAAAGGATATGACTGAGAATTGAAATAGAATGAATATATGCAGTTAGATAATTCTTTTAAAAAGTTTGCTACAAAAAATATTAAAAGATGCATTATAAGATATCCAATAAATTGATTAAAATATCAGAATGTGATTTATTGTATGCCTTTTATGGATTGTTTTGTACAAACATTGTAAAATTTATATATAGCTTTTTCCTCTTACTTTCTAATTTTTTCTTCTTCAGGAATTAAAATACTCATTTGGGAATGGCTGCCAATACTAAGGATATTATATTTATATGTTATATTTATATTTCATAATTTACAGTCATTACAATAATGTGTGCATTCTGCTGATCATTTATACGTTTACAAATCCTTTTTCTAAATATTAATCATTTATAAATTTGATTATTATTAAATTATGATCGAATTATTTTATGCAAAATTGTATCTGCTTTTGTATAATATTAAACAATCATGATTAAGATTAATTTTATTGAAAAATTAATTTATTTATGTTTCTTATTGTAAATGAATAATCGATGGGAAAAAAATAGTTTTATCTTTACATCTTGAAGGTCTTTGATTTAAAAAAACTCCATATAAGAACAGTAGTAGTGAAACTAATCAAAGTCCCTTTTAAGCCTTTATAAATATTTTAAAACAATATTAGAAACTTGATTATATTATAAACTATAATACTATATAAAACATTCGTCTTAAGTCTTGAGTTTTAATGATTTTTGTAGTCATAAAAATAATCAAATGTTTTATCGTTGATGAATTTCATAAGAAGTTCGAGCTCCGGAACAAACTGAACTGGAGTCAATGATTCATCACCCTTGAGTTCCACAATCCACCACTTGGCTAACCCATGCAATGCAATAGTAATGAAGTAGCTTATTGCTTGAGACTTCCTAAGAAATTATGGTAATTAATAATGTAGATTTAAAAAGGCAATTTCTTGTAATCTCACAAAATCCTGATGAGTTTTTTTTTTTTTTTTTTACAATGAATGAATTTTTAATTTAATAAAATATGAAGCATTATAACAACAACGATTTTGATTGGGAGGGGGTAGCTTTTCTATCGTATACAGAAACTATTCTTAATTATATAACCTTGAATTTATTATAAGTTAATGATATAAGAAATAAATTTACACACAAAAAAATAAAATAAAATAGAAAAAGATTTCACTGCATTGAACTTGTGAAATGAGTAAATATCTTAATCGTTATTGTACACATCAATGGAATCAGGATGGCTTAATAACTTGCAGATTTGATTTAATTATTTTGATATTGCTTTAAAAAAGATTAATATATATCTTTGAAGAGAGTTTTTTTTATATTATTGTTAATAATACCAAAGTTGTTTGAGAATAATAATTTTGTGAATGTACATTATAATATAAATATATTTTATTTTATCTTAGCTAATACCGACTATTTATTATGTACGATTTAGTACAAATGTAGAATAATAGACTTAAGAATGAAGATTTCTGGATTGAAGTTCAACTTATCATTGTTAGTATTTATATAAGAAATAATTTTAGTTAAATATGTTATATATTTAGCAGTTTATATCTGTTTTAGTGAAATATTAACAATTTTACATAAATTATTTAATTATGTGTGTATAAAATTATTCAATAGTCATAACTATGGGCCTTTTAGAATGAAACATAATTTAAGTCTTTAACAACCATATAATGCACTATTATTATGACTATACAACATAACAGACATGATGTCAGATAAAATGTAAAGGTTTTATCATTTGCAAAAAAAAAATTGATTATATAAAAAAATTAATTTAATTAAAATATTTTCAGAAAGGTTGCAATAGAGCAATGTACTTGTTTAAAAAAAAACAGAAAATGGCATAAATTCTAAAGAATTATTGTCAAAGATCTTTCATTAGCAAGCTGAAAATATTTTGAAAATTTTCTTTAGATTAATGTACTTGAGAAGAAAAGTTGAAAATAGAAATAAAATAAAAAACATTTTTAAAAAATGTAAATTTAATTAAAATATTTATGTTAAGCATAAAATGTAGGCTCTTCATAGGTATTTGTTTTGTTAAGTGGTATTTAACTTCAGAGCCTACTGTTTAAAATTTAAATCTCAATGTAATATTTTTAAGTTATTATTGTTTTTTAATGATAGTTTGATAAATGCATATATTATATCCAAATATTTTTTCATGTTCTTTTAGATGTATTTATAATGATATATAATTAGATAATTTACAATAAAAATAATTTTTTTCTGTAGTATGGATTTTTTTATGTATTGTGAAAATTATTTCTCATAGAAGTCTTGAATTTACAAAATCTGCATTGGATAGGTTATTCATTTGTATGAGATATTTAATGTGTTTTATACCTCTTTTAACAACAGGTTTATGTCTATATAAAGTATATTAGTAAAAAAATTTGGGAGTTTTTTTAAACTTAGTTTTACAAAATTTTTGTAAGAATACATTTTATTTTAACCTGTTTTTAAATTAGTACTCTCTTTTCACTCTTTAATTGAAACTATTGCTGATTTAAGGAATCGGCAGTTATTAGTTGATAAGACTATTTAATCTCATTTTGGGATCACTTTCTGGCTTTTGACATTATCAATAAGAATTTTTTTATTAAGCATTTGACAATTATCTTTTAATCTTTTTTATACTATTGGCTACTAGTCTCAAATTCAATAAAAATTTTAGGTTTTATATCTAAGCCAATTGGCTTATATAATTAAATTATACTTCTAGCTAGAATGCATAAATACTTTAGCTTCAGTTTTGCATCTCAGATCTTCAATGATAAAAACAAAAGCCAGAAACCTTTTGATGATAAAGATTAACCACTGATTACTAAAGCTTGCAATAATATTGCTAAAATAGAGAAGATGATCTGCTCTTGTTTATAAAATTGTAGTAAACTGATCTAATCTGATAATGTTAAGTTAGTATTCTTAAACTATGTTTGTTTTTTAGGATAAATTAGTATAACATAAACACTGCATTGAGTCAAATTATTTTATAAATATGATATATGCACTTACTGTAAGTAAAATTAGAAAAATCTTGTACTTTTTTAACAATGAAAATGATGAAATTTTATTAGAATTAAAAATACAAGAGAAATTAATAAAATTAAGACACATGTACACAATTGAAGCTTCTAGATTATTCAAATATTATTCTTGTAATTGAAAGTGCTCTTGAGGAAGATATCCATCTTATAGTTCTCTGATAAAATTTATCTGAAATTAAATAAAATATTGTATATTAGTGAACTGATATATATATATATATATATATATATATATATATGTGAAAAACAAAAACAAGTTATTCACGTAACTTGCTATCACTTGTTATTTATGATCAATAGATGGCGTTTTACCAAAACCACCAAAACAAGTGTAAATATTTGTTTATATAAATGACAAAAGAGTCAGAATTCACTATCACTTTCATTTGCTCACCCTCAGATCAGATGATTTTAAGCTAAATTTGCTATCATCAGTGAAGGATTTCTAACTCTATCCTTCACTGATGATAGCAAATTTAGCTTGAAATCAGCTGATCTGAGGGTGAGCAAATGAAAGAGATAGTGAATTCTGACTCTTTTGCCGTTTATGTAAACAAATATTTACACTTGTTTCAGTGGTTTTGGTAAAATGCCATCTATTGATCATATATATATAATTGCAGTTTGTAATGTTATTATTGGCTATTTAATAATCTGCATTCAGAATAGGATATATTTATCTGTTTAAAGAGATTTATTTAAACTTCAATAATTTCAATCTCTGTTATCAAGTTGCAATCTTTAGTATCTATATAAATATATTAGACCAGAAGGTTGCCTTGACAACAGTTCGAAATTGTTGGTTATTATTGATATTGGGGTTATCTAAGTGTTAAATGGCTTTTAATAATATATATATATTGCATATTGATTCATTGAGACACTTGTATACTACTATATCTAATTTTTTTCCAGTTTAAAAAATTATCTACAAAATGTTTTTAATATTTTGAATGCAATTTAAAGGCTTTGGTTTAGTAATTAATTTTAAAAAGCTTAAGTACTTTATCAACATTAATAAAAAAAAAAAAAGTTTTAAAAAGCTTTATAGTTGTAAGCTTGAAAATGTAAATTGATGTATATATCTGTATAAAGAATAGTGCAAAATGTTTTACCAATGAAATAGAACCAATTAAACTTGTTGCGTATAGGATTGTTGTTTCTTCTGACAATTTATTATTTGGAAATGATATATGTACTTCTTATCATTATAATGTAAAAATAATGATTTTTTTAATATTTACAGTTAAGAATACTCAATAAAATTTTAGAAATATACTGTCAAGATCAAAAGGTTTAATCAATATGTTTTTTATCGTGATGAATGTGATTAAAATAAATTTGTTGTTGTAAAGCATATTTTAATGTACAATAAACTGAATATATAGTAACAACCTGCATTTATGTACTAAAATTATGTCATAATTATTCTAAAGATTTGCAGTGTTAATTACTTTTATTGGACTTGGCATGACTGAAAATAGTTAAAAGTTATATTTAGGAAAGATATTGAAATCTTTTTTAAAAAAGTTTGGTACATAAAAAGTTAAACTGTGAGATCAGTCTGTTATATGTAAATGCATTTGTAATTTTATAGATAGATTTATACAGACATCACAACACTCACTTTTTTTTTTGGAATTAAAATGCCAAATTGATGAATGGCTGCTAATGATAATGAACACGTGTGATGTATTGTGTGTGTGTGTGTGATATTTTAAGATATATACTAAATTACTTTATGACATATGGTCCTTGAGTGACATTTAGCATATTCTTTACACCATTTTATGCTTATACTTTATGTGTATGATTTATATATGTGTATGATTGTGTTTGCACATACATATAAATTTTATAACATAAGCAACTTTCTCCATACAATAATATCACCTAGTGCAAGCCACGTTAGTGCACATTAGATGCTTTGTGCATCAAAATCCTTATCTAATGCCTAGTCATCCAATATCTTCTGATTAATATCTAACTTATGACATTTATCAGTGAGGAATATTGGTTCTGAGAGCAGTACATATAGATATTTGAATATAATACTCTCTCTAGCAGCCAAACATTTGCCTTTTTTAATTAACTATAAAACTATGAACCTAAACTGAAAACACAGTACTGTTTTGAATCCAATCTAATTAATTTGTAGTCAGTTTAGTATCTACATATTGTGTTATCTTTGTTTTTTAATAACCATAGTCATCAAACATCTATATAATATTAAATCATATATGCTCTTTATTACTGTTTTACAATGCTTATATTATAACCCCTTATGACAGTTTTGATTGCCCCAGCAATCTTCTTCAGAACTATAACAAACACAATACAAATACATGAATACAAATATAAATGCACATGAACAAATGATTTTACATTCTATATATTGTACTGGTCAGAATTGTAGGTTCATCTAACAATGTTTAGAATCTAAATAAAAGTACCCTAAATCCACTCATGCCCAAGATACACAGGTCAGGAGCAATCATGGATTTTGCCCTATTTTTCCTTTTCTAAAACTATAACATTATAATCAATATAGTGGAGAGACATGAGATCTACAGGATAATTATTTTAAACAAAGACTATCAAATCTTAACTCAAACAGATACCTTAAATGTAGGAAAAATTATAAGTTAAATAAATTGCAAATGGCTAGCATGATAAGGAAAGCATAAATTATAATATAGCATCCATCCACAATAAGTGAGAACTGAGCATAACCCCAGGAGAAATACAATTTAAAATAATAGGTTATAACTTCTAAAAAATACTATTATTAAGATAATGAATGAGTGAGATTCTATGAGGAGATACAAACGCATGAGTAATTATTAACATATAACAATTTAATGAACATAAATAAGTTTATTTACATAAATTAACACAGCACAGATTTTACACAATTAATAGTTTGTGTATAGAAAGATGGCATAATTTACATTGCAGATCTAGATTCACTGGCATAAGGAAATACACAAGTGATAATTTACACATATAAATGGTAATTGACTTATGCTATGGAAATGTGGCTTAATATACTAATGGGAATTACAAATGAAATTTAATAGATTAATGCTGTTAATGCTATGACAGACCAAACAGAGGTGATGCTCATTAATTTATGGTTACATAGAAGAGACATTTATAAAATAACCTCCAAAGGAAGACTTACACTTTGATGCAATAATTAAGTAATTTGACACATTAAGAGAACCTATTTTATTAATCTTATATTTATTTATTATCTGACAAAAATCAGCATTCATTTGTGTAGTTGATTTAACAGTTTGGTTTAACAACTCTATTATCCATGAGCACATTTAAGCCTGTCCAAATAAGAGGGCAGGTAGCTTAAATAAGCTTTACTATGATATTTCTAAAATATATTAATAATAATCAAAGAGAATGGTTTACAAAAATGATTGCATCAACATACACATAATAAAGAGAACTTGTGGTGCAGACTACAATGATAGTGCTAGAAATGGAATTCAGGTCCATCTTTGGACTGAGGTGCTTCATCATTTATAAGAGTCTGTTTATATCTATGACAGAGTGGTGTTTGGACATATGATTGGTAAGGATGCCATGGTCTGGGCTTGACATCTTTATCTCATACAGCACCCCAACAACCTAACATTGTCCTGAGGTCAGTGTTACCAAACATCATTCTGGGACAACTAATATAAAAAATATATGGGACTTATGGAGAACAAGTATAACAAAGCAAAATATGAGACTTTTAATGCTATCATGAGTAAGCAAATGCTAAGTATGGCTTGAGTCTTTAATGACATATATTAATTAAAACCCCAACTAAAATAATAATATCATGTGTAATGCTATAAAATATTAACCCATTCAGAAAGGTATGTATATGACCTTGGCAAATTAGAATGTCAAACAAAAAGATGGGAAAATATTATTCCCTCTATTTAACAAGCCCAAGTATACTCAAACAATAAATATATTATAAAACAAATTACAATACTCAATGGCAGGATAAGCAAATGAGTAATTATTATAATGAATTTATCATCAAAATTTATTTAAAATCATAAAAGTTTTAAAATCAATAGTGTTAGACAGAAAGAAAACATGTTTTATTATATTCCATAATATGATGGTTTTTATAGTCCACCATTAAGCACATATATTTAGATATTCAATTGAGTGAACTTTTCATTTAGTAAGAAATCTTATGTTTAAGTATTTAAGCATCCCATAATATTGAGATGGTGAACTGAAATGGTATAAGTTTGCTAGATTGAGTCATTAGCATATTAAAATTCACTCAATAGTAAATACATAGTTTAAAATAAGATTGCTGCATGAAAATAGAAAATATAATGGAAGATTTGCTTTTTAGAGCCATATCACTGTATGCACTAATATCTAAGTAAGCATAAAACATCTTTAAACTAAAGTGGAATTCATTAGACACAAATCATTTCTCAGATCTTAGCATAACGAATGTGTTTCAATATTTTTTTAAGTTTTACTAGCTCAGATTACTATTAATTTAGGATGGCAATTCACTCATCCTTGCATGAAATAGATGATGGAATGGTGGTTATAATATTACTAAGAAATCACTAAATATTATGAAATCAATATTTATTTATGGCCTTTAAACATTTAAACAGCTCATTAATTAAAACGTGATGATGACGATGATGATAATGATAACGATAATGACAATGGTTTCAACCACAGATTTAGGACTAAGCCTAAACATAAAACCTAATTTTTATAAAGAAATTCATAATTATTGTTAATCTTAGCATATTTAATCATATCTTAAACAACTAATATTCAACCATTGATGATGAATGATCACACTTACTAAAGACTACTCTTAATGAAATATATATGCCTTGTTTAATAACATAAACTAATATTTATTACTGCATTTATAACATATACATAAAAATTTCTATATTTACATGAAAATTTATATTAACAATAACAACAATAATCATAATCGACTGTTTTAAAATCATAACATTAAATTTTAAATGCCTCTCCCTTTCCCGTAAATGTATTTCAAAAGTATATTGTATCCACAAGAAAAGTATTTCATAAAAAAAAATATTCACTCATTGGCACACATACCTTATAATCTAACAGGTAAGCAGAATGTTAAAAAAAAATGTTAGTAGAATTGAAAGAGCAAGTTTTACCGAACAAGTTTTAAATCATTTTCTCCCCTTCCCTTCTACCTCTGAAATGCTATACTTTCTTAAAACAAAATAATTTAATATTTCAACACTGCTTATTACATCACATTCGCACACAATTATACACATATAAAAATATTATTATATATGTGCATGTTTTATCCCATAATAACAACATATTATTTAAAACCAAAATAATAATACAAAAAATTATTTTACATGTTAATATTTCATAACTGTAAATTAATAAACAAATAATTTTGATACATTCAAGATCATTTATGGAGCTCAAGGCTATTATTAGTAAGAAATTATTGTTTTAATCGATCTGAATTGTCTTTAAAAGTTCTTTTAAATAAAATATACCACTTTATTGCTAAAAGTTTATTAAGACTCTGATATCATAAGAAAAATATATCAAAAAAAATTTTATACTACCAGTTCTTTGTAGTGACTTCTAATGAGTCAATTTTCTCTTGTTTAATGTCTATCTTTGGCAGCAACAATTTCCATGTTTCTTTGGAACAATCTCTTTCTTAAAGTGTATAATTATTTGATGATGATGATCCTATTGAGGTTATTTGCTTTAGTGGACAATTTGGAAATCTTTATATTAATTTTTCTTCTCTTCCTGTCAAGCATGATTCTTTTAGTGGATGAAATACAGCAGTTGTTTTCACGTTTATAAATTTCCTGGGTTTTAAACTCAGTTGCTGGAACAATTAATTGGACTTGATGATTAATATTTATCAGTAGATTAATTCATCTTTCTGATCTTCAAATGCAGGTGAATGTTTTCTTCTTTCTATTTAAAAACATCTTATTTCTCTGGTCAGTTGAAAGGTGTAGAATATTATTTTTCAGACAAGACATCTTTTCTTTCCTATATGATCTGCAGCTCCACGATGGTCAGGTCTTGATGGGACACATATATAATTTTTCTACCCCATCATTTCTTATATTTTCAACATTCAAAACTTCATAAAAAATGATTTAAAAAAAAATTATCTAGCAGAACTAAAATGTTTGTCTGCTTTAGTTTCAATAATTTTTAAAAAGTCTTTCTCACAATATATTATAATAACAATAATCTAATCTAATCATTCAACTGATTTTCCAGACTGCTTTTATATCCGATTTTTGAGTCAACTCCTCCAATTAGAGTGATAGTGTGAAATGCTATTTTTGACCAACCCAAAAAAAATCACACACCTGGTTTTCAGACTTTTGTCTTAAAAAAATAGACAATCCTTTTTCCTTTTTCACGTATATCTGTAATATCTAAAATTGGAGTTTCTTTTCTCTAATCTTAAGATAAAACAATTTCAAAATTAGAGTTCCCACCCAGCTTAAGCTCCCAAAGTGACAAACAATCATTTACAAAAACAAAATTGCTACAAAAATAGATATCTGATTCAACAGATTTCCTCTTTTAACATAAAATTGTACAAAAAAAATAATTTGACAGATTTAACCCTTCCTTTTCTTTCAATATTTAATAAATGTAAATTTCTGTATGTAATGTACACACATACTTTATCATTTCAAATCATTCATAAACTAACATTAAATAATATAATTGCTAGCTTAGTAATTATAACCCTAATATTTAAAATTAAATCTGTGACTTTTTCAATTCCCACTTACAATTATAGAAAAGCAAAATAGAAGTATAGAATAAGATATTAGAATTGATCAAGCATAGGTTAGTTTTAAAGAAAGTTAAAATGTTTAATATCTGAAATTTAACAACATAAATAGCTTTTATAACACACACTGCCTATACATATGCATTATAACTTTGCTTTTTAACAGAAAAATTAAAATTGAATAGTTTAAATGTGTGTATTACCTTTCTATCAACACACAAACAAATAAAGAATATAATTGTTGACCCACTCTCTTTCTGTCTAAAGCTTTTAGAACTGGATCTTGTAGGGTTTAAACTTGGATGCCCTACAGCTTCATTTATTGTTATATAAAAAAGTGATGATTTTGGTTTTACATTTTCTCTCATGCACATTACTATCAATTTAGCTAATGACTAAATTGTAATGGCACAACTTCCCCCCCTTCAGATAAAATCATCAGCACTTTTGTTTTAACTACATCTAATAAAAAAATCCTAACTAATAAAATACACTAATAATAATAAACACACTAATAATAAAAAAATTTAACTACTGGCAAACATCATACTTTTCATTAGAAAATCTAGCATCCTGATTTATTTGGAGATCTTTTCCTTTGTGCAAAGCATATTTTGGTCTGCATAAAATTGCAAACATACATTCAGTTCCTTTTGAGATCTTTATTTTTTTTTTCATTTTGGCTTTTTTAGCACTGTGATAATTCCACTGGTAGAGGGTTGCTTGTCTCTAGGAACTACTTTCTTCACAACACTATCCCTAAAATTTCCCCAGGATTTATTAGGAGGCCTACCCCTATAATTATTTCTATATCCATAACTACTAAAATTTCTGATAATTTTTCTGATCACCCAGATTCAGATTAGAGACATTATAATTATACCTGTCCTTAGATCTATTGGGCCTAGTCTCTGAATCTAGCTCTGAAATCTCTAGAGCATCCAGGATTTCTGATGCTTCCTCTATACTGTGGCAATCAGCAGCAATTAGCATTTGTTCAATGCTTTGGGAAAGATTGTGTCAGAGTATTCTCAGGATTTGGTGCTCTGAGAGGGGAAATGCAGTCAGACTTTTCAACTTAACCGCCTGCCCTCTGAAAAATTGTGTATAGCTACCCTTGGTACCACCATACTTTTCCTGTGTAATCTGGTAGCACACCTGGTCCTGCCTATCTTCACTCCAGAAGCATGATAGGATAACACAGATAAAATCCCTAAAGGTAGTGGGCTTATCAAACAGGCAATGGCCAACTTTTCCTGTTCACTCAGCCTACACACAGAAAAGAGTTCTTCTAAGGTATACAGATACTCTAAGGAGTTCTCCATGCTTTCCCCACTAAAGGCCTTAATTTTGATTAAATTTGAGGTCATTGACCCTCCTACTCTATATTCCTCTCTACTGCTACTTTCTGCCTTATCTATTAATTTTTCACCTTGTGGATTTTTGACTAAAGTGGGCATCCTTTTCTCTGACTGACTATGTTCTGATATATCCCTACAGTCATCTGGACTGATGCTACCATCGTTCTGCCCTGAATTGAGGTTTGACTGATCCTGCAGCCCTACATTAATATGATCTTTTAATTCCCCTATTTTCTGATAGAGATCATCCATCTTGGGGTTCATGTACTCCGCGACATATGCCTTCTGGTTCTCCTCAACCTTCTCCAGCATAACACCCAATTCATGTTGATTCATTTTGGGTCCCTCTTCTAAAGAACTTGACTTGTCCCTTTTCACTATCTCCTCCCTAATGCTATCCATTTGTTTCCCCAATTCTTTCCTAAGATTTTGGTCTATCTGTACACACTCATTGGCCATGCTTCCCTTAACTTCTCATATTTCCTTTTCTAAGCCACTAAACCTATTTTTCATAGTGAGGGTTTGATCTACACAGATCAAGGTGGCTTCCTTATATGAGTCCACTTTGGCTACCACCTCCTCTAATCTAATATTAATTCCTGCAGAGGTTATTTCAGCATTCTTTTCTATGCATTCTGATATGGATTGGGAGACCAACTCATGGACCTCATTCCTAACTAACTCAATCTCTCTCTTATTTTTTTTGATAGACTGCTCCACTTGAGCCTTTAATGACTGCAGTCCCTGACAGCCCTCCTGTTTGGCCACATCTATAGATCTACACACTCCTTCTATCCTATCCTCTAATGATGCAAACCTATTTTTACACTCCATGTTGGATTTTTCAATCCTAGTTTCCAAAACCATGATTATTCAGTTGTTATTGTCAATAGAGTGACCTAGATCTACTCTTAAACCTTCTATACTTTTCTCCATCTTTTGTTCTAGATTTACCATCCCTTGCTTACTATCTTTTCTTAGACTTTCTATATTTTGCTTACTATCTTCTCTTAAACTTTTTATACTGTGCTTATTATCTTCTCTCATACTTCTAAGCATCTGCATTATCATGTCCATGTCTGATGGTGCCATCTTTGCTATCTGAGTCTGGCCAGCTTCTGGCTCTTACATCTACTTCCACACTTGAGGTCTTATTATTGCTACTAACTTTAGATGCATCTTCCTCTACTTCCTCTCTTCCTTTTTTTTAAGGGAAACCTCCTCATCATCTTCTTCAGTATAAAAACTATCACTGATCTCTTGGATTGGGACACCTTCCTCTTCCATAACCTCTTCCATACTATTATTTAGTTCACTCATGTTTTTCAAAACTATATATATCCCATCTGTGCTTTCCCTGACCATCAAAAACCTACACATCCTTTCCTTGTCTGACACCTATCTTTTTGACTAACTGACTGATTTGCTTTTCACCTTATCATGCATTACAAATATAAAAAAAATATTTAATATCCTTATTTAATGAACTACACAATAATAGTCTATATAGTGCATGTCTGTCTGCAATAGCCCAAATTATACATTCATCTGTTCTCCTAGAGATCTGACAGATACTGACAGTCCACAGAATGACTAGCCATTCATAATCTTGAGATAAATAAAAGAATTCAGTCACAGCACTATAATCACACAATGTATCATGAGCACTCAGAAGATCATCCTAATTCGATCACTATTAACTACCACAACCCTTGATTGAATGATGCAAACTCTGTTGCAATAAAAGAAGTATTAAGTCTTAGGGGCTAAAATGGATAAACTATGCCTTGCTCTCTCTCTTGGAGTTTTATGTGGCTAGTATCAAAGAATGCCCTGCTTATTAAGGACTACAGAAAACTAAGCCTTGCTCTCTGTTTTGGAGACTTATAGGCTGATATCATGGCAGGACAACTGTTAACGGCTTCATGATAAAATAAGAATACCATATAAACTGGATTGGAAAACTATGCCGTGCTCTCTCTCTTGGAGACTTATAGGCTGATATCATGGCAGGACTGCTGTTAACTGCTTCATGATAAAATAAAGAAAACTTATAAATTGGGTTGGAGCAGTGAATGGGTTTGATCATTCATGAGTTACACAATACACAGCATTCTCAAGGCAATGACAAAACTCTCCACTCATCATCAAAACTGCAATCTAACCAACCAAACTCCAATGATCAACCATCCAATCCAACCTCCAAAATCATAGACTTTTTACAAAATGAACTCCCCAAACACACATGAGACTACTATTCCATAATTCATCACTATTACTATGCCTATCCTATTGGCACTAAATTATTCTAATGTTTCAAAAAAAATTCTATTATTTATTTCACCTTTGTCTTAAGTTGTGATATTCATCTACTTTCAAAATTGATAAAAACAAAACTAAGCTGTTTTATGGATGTACCCATTTTATCATCATCAATGAAAAATTAAATCATATTAAACATCATCATATATAAATGTAAAATAAGACTATGGCCAAGAAAATTTTGTAAGGCAAAAAAAAATTTTTACTGAAAAAAAAATTTACTAAAAAAAATTTCTCTATTTTTAACAACACATCTCCCATCATTCTATAGGCTACCTTTTATCTCAGGTATATGGTAATATATCATAGCCCCAGTTGGGTGTCCATTGTAACCTAATTTAAAGGGGTTCAAAAGGAATAATATTAAAGAGAAATCAAAAGGTCTATTGTAACATATTAAAGAAAATTTCAATTGTATATTAAAATATCATTGGATTTGTCAAAAATCCAAATATTATTAAAATCTCAAATATTCAAGTATTCATTGTAACTTAATAAAGATGATCAAACGATCCAAATGTATTTAATAATTATGAAAAGATTCAAATATAAATCTTTAGCTTAATAAACGAAAAGCATTGTAGCTTAAATTAAATTATGAGAAGAATACCTGAGTAGTGGCTGTTAAACAAAAAGGTCAGACTGAGTTATCAATCATATTAAAGGTCATTGGATTAAATGAAACATACTTCTATAATTAGATTCCTCAAGATATCACAATATCAATAATTATAAACAAATTATTAATAACAACTATTATAACTCAGGTATATGGAAATCACGTGAGGTGAGTACACTAGTAACTCAATAAAATATCTGCTCAGGTATACAGACAGTAGATTTTATCCACTTTCATTTCTTGGTTTGATGTTAAGTGCATATCCAAACAAATACCAAGTGAATATGGTCTAGCAGGGCGCCACTAGATTATTTGAATCTAGACACGGTTATATCTAATAACCTTTCACAGGTACCGGGTTTGAATCCCTTTTTGGTACTTTATTTCTAATAAACATGGAAGATTTTGCTTTTTAGAGCCATATCACTGTATGCACTAATATCTAAGTAAGCATAAAACATCTTTAAACTAAAGTGGAATTCATTAGACACAAATCATTTCTCAGATCTTAGCATAACGAATGTGTTTCAATATTTTTTTATAAGTTTTACTAGCTCAGATTACTATTAATTTAGGATGGCAATTCACTCATCCTTGCATGAAATAGATGATGGAATGGTGGTTATAATATTACTAAGAAATCACTAAATATTATGAAATCAATATTTATTTATGGCCTTTGAACATTTAAACAGCTCATTAATTAAAACGTGATGATGATGATAATGATAACGATAATGACAATGGTTTCAACCACAGCTTTAGGACTAAGCCTAAACATAAAACCTAATTTTTATAAAGAAATTCATAATTATTGTTAATCTTAGCATATTTAATCATATCTTAAACAACTAATATTCAACCATTGATGATGAATGATCACACTTACTAAAGACTACTCTTAATGAAATATATACGCCTCGTTTAATAACATAAACTAATATTTATTACTGCATTTCTAACATATACATAAAAATTTCTATATTTACATGAAAATTTATATTAACAATAACAACAATAATCATAATCGACTGTTTTAAAATCATAACATTAAATTTTAAATTCCTCCCCCTTTCCCGTAAATGTATTTCAAAAGTATATTGTATCCACAAGAAAAGTATTTCATAAAAAAAAATATTCACTCATTGGCACACATACCTTATAATCTAACAGATAAGCAGAATGTTAAAAAAAATGTTAGTAGAATTGAAAGAGCAAGTTTTACGGAACAAGTTTTAAATCATTTTCTCCCCCTCCCTTCTACCTCTGAAATGCTATACTTTCTTAAAACAAAATAATTTAATATTTCAACACTGCTTATTACATCACATTCACACACAATTATACACATATAAAAATATTATTATGTATGTGCGTGTTTTATCCCATAATAACAACATATTATTTAAAACCAAAATAATAATACAAAAAATTATTTTACACATTAATATTTCATAACTGTAAATTAATAAACAAATAATTTTGATACATTCAAGATCATTTATGGAGCTCAAGGCTATTATTAGTAAGAAATTATTGTTTTAATCGATCTGAATTGTCTTTAAAAGTTCTTTAAATAAAATATACCACTTTATTGCTAAAAGTTTATTAAGACTCTGATATCATAAAGAAAATATATCAAAAAAAATTTATACTACCAGTTCTTTGTAGTGACTTCTAATGAGTCAATTTTCTCTTGTTTAATGTCTATCTTTGGCAGCAACAATTTCCGTGTTTCTTTGGAACAATCTCTTTCTTAAAGTGTATAATTATTTGATGATGATGATCCTATTGAGGTTATTTGCTTTAGTGGACAATTTGGAAATCTTTATATTAATTTTTCTTCTCTTCCTGTCAAGCATGATTCTTTTAGTGGATGAAATACAGCAGTTGTTTTCACGTTTATAAATTTCCTGGGTTTTAAACTCAGTTGCTGGAACAATTAATTGGACTTGATGATTAATATTTATCAGTAGATTAATTCATCTTTCTGATCTTCGAATGCAGGTGAATGTTTTCTTCTTTCTATTTAAAAACATCTTATTTCTCTGGTCAGTTGAAAGGTGTAGAATATTATTTTTCAGACAAGACATCTTTTCTTTCCTATATGATCTGCAGCTCCATGATGGTCAGGTCTTGATGGGACACATATATAATTTTTCTACCCCATCATTTCTTATATTTTCAACATTCAAAACTTCATAAAAAAAATGATTTAAAAAAAAAATATCTAGCAGAACTAAAATGTTTGTCTGCTTTAGTTTCAATAATTTTTAAAAAGTCTCTCTCACAATATATTATAATAACAATAATCTAATCTAATCACTCAACTGATTTTCCAGACTGCTTTTATATCTGATTTTTGAGTCAACTCACCCAATTAGAGTGATAGTGTGAATTGCTATTTTTGACCAACCCAAAAAAAATCACACACCTGGTTTTCAGACACTTTTGTCTTAAAAAAAATAGACAATCCTTTTTCCTTTTTCACGTATATCTGTAATATCTAAAATTGGAGTTTCTTTTCTCTAATCTTAAGATAAGACAATTTCAAAATTAGAGTTCCCACCCAGCTTAAGCTCCCAAAGTGACAAACAATCATTTACAAAAACAAAATTGCTACAAAAATAGATATCTGATTCAACAGATTTCCTCTTTTAACATAAAATTGTACAAAAAAAATAATTTGACAGATTTAACCCTTCCTTTTCTTTCAATATTTAATAAATGTAAATTTCTGTATGTAATGTACACACATACTTTATCATTTCAAATCATTCATAAACTAACATTAAATAATATAATTGCTAGCTTAGTAATTATAACCCTAATATTTAAAATTAAATCTGTGACTTTTTCAATTCCCACTTACAATTATAGAAAAGCAAAATAGAAGTATAGAATAAGATATTAGAATTGATCAAGCATAGGTTAGTTTTAAAGAAAGTTAAAATGTTTAATATCTGAAATTTAATGATGGCTAACATAAATAGCTTTTATAACACACACTGCCTATACATATGCGTTATAGCTTTGCTTTTTAACAGAAAAATTAAAATTGAATAGTTTAAATGTGTGTATTACCTTTCTATCAACACACAAACAAATAAAGAATATAATTGTTGACCCACTCTCTTTCTGTCTAAAGCTTTTAAAACTGGATCTTGTAGGGTTTAAACTTGGATGCCGTACAGCGTCATTTGTTGTTATATAAAAAAGTGATGATGATTTTGGTTTTACATTTTCTCTCATGCACATTACTATCAATTTAGCTAATGACTAAATTGTAATGGCACAATATATATTGTGCCCTTTTATATGGGTCTCCATAAATTGTTGTATCCATCTAATTAAAAAATTTTAAATTTAAGATATATTTAGCTATATGATTTTAATTTTGTTTATAACAATCTTTTAAAAAATGTAATTAAAGTACTTCATGAGTGTTTGATATGTGAAAATTGTGCTGATGTTTGAGAGAGACATTTCAATGGGAATGATAATAGTATATGGTTGGGAAAACTGGCCATAAGCAATACTGCATTAATAAATTTAATAAATAAACTGTTTAAAGTTAAAGTTTTAAAAGACAAGTTAAAATTAAATGCATATATTTATTTGTTGATAAAAGTTAATATTTAATAAATGAATATAAATATTTTAATTATTAGTAATACATAATAGAAGAATTAATGTTGGATTTTAATAATATTGAATTATTATTTTAAAGTTGTTATAATATATTATTTATTTTTAAAATATTTATTTTAAAAATGTATTGTTAGTTTATTTTTAGATTATTTCAAGCGTCTGTAGTTCTGTTATAAAAAAAACAGATGTTAATTAAAATACGTACACACATGCTTGGGAGTATTTTAGTAAAGTTGCAAAGCTATTTTAAAAATTCTGTTATAAAATTTATAAATATTATTTTGGCTATTATGAAATAAAAATAAAGATAATTAATGTGAAATCTTAAATCTGATTTTTAAAATATTGCTTAAAAGCATAACGAATAAAAATAGATTTAGTTTGTTTATAAAAATAGTCTTATAAAAAGTTAAACGTGAAGTTAAGTAAGAAAGTATATTTTTTTTAAAAAAAATGTTTAATAGATCTAAATAAATGACAAAGATTAATTTAAGAATTTAATAATGTGATAAATAATAAATATTAAAAGTCATTATTTATTTTTAATTTTGTCTTGTTGGTGAAATATGTAAATAAGCTAGCAAGTCAATTGTTTAATTCACCAATCAAGTGGGAGTTTTCTTCTGGTATAAAACCAAGGTTCAATTGTTTAGAGAGGACTTGTGATTGAAATTCTTAAAGTATAGTATGCAATTAAAAATAGCTAAGTGATTATAGACGCTTTTAAAAATCATTTTAAAATTATTAGAGAGTATTTTAAAAATAATTTATAAAAGTTACCGATGGATATGCAGTGTTAATTTATTGTAGTTCCCTATTAATCGTTTCCTTACTGAAGCTCAATTTACTATCAAATAATCATGAAGACATCGTATGAGGATAAAATATATTGGAGACTTTATACTGAAAATTTAACAAACGCTGGATTGATTAGCAGAGTCATTAGATGCCTAATATTAATACGTTGGACTTTGTATAAATTTAAAAGCTAATGATAGTTGATTTTTATAGATCAGATATTTAAAAAATGAAAAATACTTCTTTATGAAGCAAGTATTTATAAATTATAAATCTAAGTATATAACTTAGTAAAGATAAATAACAATGATTATATAAATGTTTGCCTTGTT
Source organism: Epiperipatus broadwayi (assembly GCA_028023455.1). NCBI lineage: Eukaryota > Metazoa > Onychophora > Udeonychophora > Euonychophora > Peripatidae > Epiperipatus > Epiperipatus broadwayi. Next base: position 533,022 of record JAQFVV010006602.1, on the reverse strand, counting down.
AAGTCTTTATGGTATAAAAGACTAAATTCTGACAATTTTAAAGGCAAATAGATTGGAGATTTAATAAGTAAAGAAATACTTATAAGTAAAAATTATTGAATTATTAAAGTCTAAACGCTGGTCGTATAGAAGACTTTAAAATAATCTTACCTCAATATCTGTTACGGAATGCGCAAATAAATGACATGGATATCCGAATCAAATCAATTAAATAATTAAATAAGAACTTTATAAATTATAGACTAATTCTAAAAATAATAACTTTTAAATAATTTTTTTTTTTCTAAAAGAAGTGAACCTGGATCCATAAACTATTTTAATTTTATTTTTTGTTTTCTAATGGAACTGACTTTTATTTTTTATTTATTTTTAAAAAAAAACGTTTTTCATTTTTGTCATAAAAACTTTTAAAGAACACGTGATGTACCGGAAAAGGAAATAGTGTTTGGTGAAAACTTGTGCCTAGGAAAAGAACATTATAACTGGAAAGAAAACACCGTTGGATGTTATGTAACATTTATTTTTTTATTTATTAACCAACATAAATATTTCGTTAATTATTGATTTATTAAAGATAGGAAAGGTACATTTACATTTTTTAAAATAATAACTAAATACTAATATAACCTTTGATTGCATAAAGTTTATTTTATAATTATACAACACGTAATATTTTAAAGAATAATTGTTGAGTGTGAATGTGAAATTATTTTGTAAAACTGGAATCCTGGAGGATATCGTGACGGACTGTACATTGAAGTATTATTTATGGTAAAAATTGTGTAATAATAATAATGATTTGATGTATTTACTATGTTTTCTTTAGATCAACCAAATGTTATATGATTATTGTATGAATGTATTAATATTTAAATAATATACACGCACAAGACTAATAATAGCAGTTTTATTTTGATATGCATATTTTTAAATTGATGATATAAATTTAGTACAACATGATATGATACCTTAGAAATAATTATATGATTCTTTTGTGAATGAATTTCAATGTTTCTGTTCCAATATTAGAAATCAAATTTATTATACTAGTGAAAGTTTTTTTTTTTTCTTTTAAAGTTAGTAAGAAGTATATAAGGTCTATATTTTATTTTATTTTTATTAGATGAGTTACGTTAATTTTACATAGAAATTTATATTTTTGATTGAAGGCTTATTGTAAATAGATGATGAGGTATAGGGGAGTTTGGGATCGTTATTATTTTTGTTTTAAAATTGGTCATTTGTTTTACTGAAATTAAATAGGGTTAAAATAACTTGTGTAGGTAATAGTTTTATAAAGGAATAAGAATAACAAGGAAAAGTGTAATATTTTTGAAATGGAAAAGAATCATAGAATTTTATTTAACATAATACTTTATCAAATTTGAAATTGTTGAACAATTTTAAAATATTATTTTTTAAAAAAAGTACATATACGTATTGCATATTTTGATAAGACATGTAGTATGACATTATATCAGAATAAAATAAACAGTTGTAATCAATGATTGTTATTATACTACAAAGTTATATCAGTTGATACATTAATTAATATTTGAGTCATACTGATAATAAATGTAATACAGCCTTATACATTATAATATAAATAACATTAGGACTTATATGAGATAGCATTTTTAATTATTAAAGTTTGTTTATTTACGTACATGTTACAGGAATGATATCTTACATAAAATCTTTTCTTATATTAATTGATAACAAGTACTGTTTATGTAAATTAAAGTCATAAACTTAATTGAATTTTATTAAGGAAATATTCTCTGAACTGTATAAATTATCTACTTATAGTTATGGAAATAATAACAGTGTAAAAACCTTGTATTATTATTTTTCTTATTTTTGTTTATTTTCCTTAGTTCCATTTAAATGTAAATAGTGTAAATAAATTATTTGTTAAAGTAATGTAAATAAATTTGTTAAATTGTTTTAAAAGATGTGTTGAATTCATTATTTTACACCACAGCATTTGACAACAGATAATTTGGATAAACATAATATTTGCACAATATGAATTTATTATTTTATTTATTTTGAAAAGAAACATAGTATTTTCTTAATATAATTCATAGAAATTGATTGACATTAACATATGATATTACAATGGTCATAAAATAATTATAATGTACAATATAAGAGTATAAGATTATTTATTGCCACAAATTGTTGAATTATAAGATTTTGGTTTATTTTAAAATTAAGATACTATACGGAAATGAAAGACATGCGTATGATTTATTTATTTTCTTAGTGATTTAAAGTATAACCCAATAGATAAGATTAAGATATACCCTAAAGATTATTATTGTTAGTGATTATTATTAGAATAAGTTAGGTGTATTTAGGTTTGATATTAAATCCCTTATCATTCCTATCTACATGAATTATTATTACTTTAAGATAATTAGAAGAACCTGAGATCATTTTAATTATATTTCCTTAATAATAGATTGAGATTTATTTATTTATTATTATTAAAGATAGTTCATTTATAAAAGTCATAAGAGTGCTGTAGAGTTAGGAATGAGATAATGTAGAAGTAATAGTATTCTTATGCCATTGAGACAGTGTCTTGGAAAGACATTGACTCAATGTAAATCTGATTACCAATTGTAACTTCACTTCACAGTCTCATGATTTTAGTAAATATTTATTTACTTAATACATAATATTGAATTATATTAAAGATAGTTGTACATATTTTAGCCGAGCATAATAATTTGATTGAGCTAGTCATATTTTAAATTATATCATATATCGAGAAGTGAGGGTACAATATATATATATATATATATATTCTATAACTATTTCCATGGAATGTTATTATGTAATGAATAGATTAAAAAATAATTTTCTGGGTTTAAATCCCTATAAGATCTTGGATTTGAAGTAACTTCACCAAAAAAACTCAAAACAAAAGAGCTATTATAGATTTAATAAAAAAAAACTGTTTTGGCCTCAGGGATTGTTAATTAGTAATAATTGATAATTTCATGGTCAGATCAAATATTAAAGATTATTTCTATTTACAAAGGTATTATCTCCTCATTTCTATTCTTATTATATACATATATATAATTGTGAAACAAATTAAGGAGACATGTGGTATTTGACATCAAATTCTAAGATTGAGCTCTTAATCCCATTCACATGATCAAATGAAAAGTTTTTTTTTACTTTCCTCAGGAATCAATCAAGAATCTATAGGTTTTTTTTTTTTATTTTGATGTTTTACCACTATGCTAAATTATATAAGGTAAGTCAATAGAATGTATTATTTGTCCCTCCTGTTTGCTTCTTTTTAAATACTAAAAATAGACTACTTTTCTCTTTGTTTTCTATGTTCCAATAGAATAACATAAAAACTTTCTGTCCATACTTATTTTTTTATGATCTTGAATTTTATCAAAGTCCTTTATTATTAACTTCAATTCAGCAATAAAAAGCTATCACTCACTACTAAGAGTTCTTTATTATTGGAGGTCGGGGTTACTAATTATGATTGGAAATTTTGACACTAAGTATTTGCTAGATTAGTTCTCATATAGGTTTTGATGGTTACAATTATGCATCAAATATTTAAATAGATTTTTTTTTTTGCTTAAAAATGAAACAAGTGCTCAAGATCCAGTTATTCTATTTTTTTTTGCTCTTGGTTTATTATTGTAATAAAACCTGACCCAAATGATAATGATCAAATTATTCCAAAAAAATAGCCACTAGATTGTTCAATTTTTAATATATCGGTGGTATTTGAAATTGAGGGTAAGTAAGCTTAATAATAATAATGATCATAATGTAATTTGAAAAAGAATAACAATGAAAAAGAAACTTGAAGAAGATAATTTAGGATAATGCTTGAGTCCTGCTTAGTGACAGATAGTAATGATCTGTTTTTAATTTTTATTACAATATCATTTTTGTTTTTGGAAGATTAATAAAATATTTGTTTTTTACTTATATCTCTGTTTCCCTGTTTTAGTATTTGTTAGACTTTTATTTATATATCTAATATTTCATTTACTCTTTCAGCAATATTTTATTTTATTTAGCGTGTTATAGTTGTTTATTTATTCATTGAACATTTTGCTTCCTTTTTCTCATCTTTATGCTTTTATTTGTTCACTTTATTAAAACATTATTTTAATTTTACATTGACTTTTAAAATAATTTAATAATTATATATGCAAAAATTCGACTTTTACTGATATTTTTAATTGAACATTTTAAAACATAATACCATTCATTTTATCGATTGTGAATATTTTTTTTGTTTAATGGTTATGTAAAACATGCAGAGAATTTAAACTAAATTATTTTCTGTGTACTTTGTTTAAATGTAATTGTCTTGTCAAGTTATTAAACAAATATAAATTTGATTCATTGGAATATATATATTTCTAAATCCTTAATTATAATTATTTTTTCTATTTAATGTACTATTCCATCACAAGTTTTGATTGGCATTTCTGCATTTGTATTCTCTTCAATTCCTTTAGAAAAAATGATCAGGATCTCTCTTGAGTGATGCAGATAACCTGTGGTGAATCATCCGCCATTGATCGGATGTCTAAATATCCAATGGGGATATGTTACGTTTAATATTATATTTTTAAAAGCTACTGATCAATCAACTTAGGAATTTGAAAGAATCAAACAATGTGACGAGCATAAATGTTATTGCAGGAAATAAAAAGAAACTAGTTTTATTTCTTGTGAAAAGATATCGTCATCTTTATAAACATTTGTAGTGAGGAGGGAAAAAAAAACTTAAAATAAAGGATAAAAAGGGAAAGAAACCGGGGAAGATAAAAATAATCCAAGTATTTTAATTTTTCCATAAAAAATTATTTTGAATATGTGATCGCATGTTTTTAGAAATCTTGTAGTGTAATGGTTATTACATCAAGATACCAAATCCAATTGAAACTTGGAATTAATTTTAAATTCTAAGTAAGCTACTTTTTAAGGTATCTGGATGATAATTAATTCAGACAGCCATATAATTATTGTTCATTGATTGTCCAATCATTATTGTATAAGAAGTAAACTTTACAAATTAATATGGATTTATGAGACATGAGTCAATATTGTCGTATTTATAACAAAAATATAATTGTAGTAATATGTCACTTTCACTGATGATTAAAAAAATATATCGTATTTCTACGAGTTTTGAAATTTTGTTTATCTTTATGGTATAAGTGTTTTTAAAGTAGATGTCTTAGTAACGTAATTTAATTCATGATCAAGTTTATATTAGTTTGATTGTAAGTTGTATACATTAAAACAGGCAAAACTCTCCATACAATAGTGCTACTCAGTGCAAGCCAGAGTAATTAATGGATGCCAGAAGGCTTGTGCATAAAATCTCTATCTAGTACCTACTCATCCAATATGCCCAGACTAGTTTCTAACTTGTGGCTTTCATCAATGAGGAGCCTTGGATCTAAGAGCACTGCACCCAAATCTTGGGATCTAATGCAACCCTCCAGCAGCAACCTTTTATCTCAACTACAAAACTATAAGAATAAAATTGAAAACACTAATATTTTCAATCGAAGCTCATTAGTTTATATAGTCATATAGGTCTGAACTCAATTCAGTACCCATATATTTTTAGTGTCTTTGTTTCTTTAATAATGATAGCCACTGCTATGCTATTAAGCAGGATTGGTATTAAACCATTAAACATCACATGATCATCATTTTTTATGCTTGCCCATAACTGTTATTAAAACAGGCAAAACTCTCCATACAGTCGTGCCACTCAGTGCAAGCCAGATTAATCAATGTATGCTAAAACACTTGTGCATAAAATCCCTATCTAGTGCCTATTCATCCAATATCTCCAAACTAGTTTCTACCTTGTCCCTTTTATCAGTGAGGAGCCTTGTATCTGAGAACACTGCATCTAGATCTAGGAACTAGTCTGGGGATATTGGATAACTAGGCACTAGATAGGAATTTTATGCACAAGCCTTCTGGCAAACAGTGACTACTCTGGCTTGCACTGAGTGGCACTACTCTAAAGAAAGTTTTGCCTGTTTTAATAACAGTTATAAGCAAGCATAAAAAAATGGTAATCATGTGATATTTAGTAGTTTAATACCAATCCTTCCTAATAAGATAGTGGTGGCTATGGTTATTAAAGAACAAAAGATACCAAAATGTATGGGTACTGAACTGAGTGCAGACCTATATGGATTATATGAGGTAATTTGCTTAAATTGAAAATATATTGTGTTTTCAATTTTATTCTCATAGTTTTATAGTTAAATAAAGATAAAAGGTGACTGCTGGAGAGTTGCATTAGAGCCTAAGATATAGGTGCAGTGCTCTCAGATCGAAAGCTCCTCACTGATGAAAGCCACAAGCTAAAAACTAGTCTGGGGATATTGGATGAGTAGGCACTAGATATGGATTTTATGCATAAACCCTCTGGCATCCATTGATTAGTATGTCTTGCACTGAGTGGCACTACTGTATGGAGGGTTTTGCCTGTTTTAAGAACAGTTATGAGCAAGCATAAGAAATGATCATGTGAAGCAATATAATTTATCAAACATTATGTGGATGTAAAAAATTATATATCAGTAAATCAAGATGTTCTGTGGAAAAAAGATTAAAGGAGCATCAATTATATAATCAGATTAAAAATACTGTAAATAACCAATTTAATACAGCTTCAGTGTTCTTTGACCACAAAAAGTCTTGCAATTATAAGTTTACATTTGATATGAATAAAACAAAAATATTAATGGAAGAAAGAAATCATAAAAAGAGAAAAATTAAAGAAGCAATCTTAATAGATAAATATAAAGATAATTTATTAATAGACAAGTTGCAAATACGACCATACACAGCTTATGGAAATTTATGTAACATTCAAATTTGTAATTGATTTACAGTTGACGAGGATTACTACATAATTGAAAGCTCTACTAATGAATTTAAATATACTTTTTTATAGATAGACAACTTCCATATTTCTCTAATCTTTTTTATTTCATAAATAATTTCATACTTTTTTACCATTAAATTGTTTAAAAATTACATATATATATATTGTGCCCTTTTCTATAGGTCAGTGATGGTTATAAATGGTCAATTACTAAAAAATTTTAAAATTAATATTATATAGTAGTTAAAATTATAGATTATATTAAGCAGTAAATTTTTTAATATGATATATTTAATAATAAATATTGTGATGGTGAGAATTGTATCTAATTCTATATTTTTCTAAATTGTTTTTCAAAATTTTATATAATTATTTTATATAATATAAATAGCAAATTTATTCAGACAGATAAAATTAGATTAAACACCGGAAATGACCACGTGACTGTCTGAAATATTCTATGTCTAAGCACTGGTTTAAATTAATACTAATAATTAAAATATTAAAATAGTATATTATAGAATTGGATGGAATTGTCACACATCATAATAAAAATAAGTAGTATACATCTTTATTAATTATTGTTTCAAAATTGTAATAGATAATAATTGATTTAAAAATAATAATGAGTTAATATTTAAGTCTATTACGTCATGATTTTAAAACTTTAGAAATTGTTTATCAATCCAAGTAGGAATTGACCAATAAAAAAATAGATCTTGGCAGACAACAAAAAATCGCGCCAACTAATTGTATAAACGAGGAGAACAAAAATGTGTTGACTCCAGAGCAGAGGTAAAATTTTAAGCTCTCTAAAATTTTTTTTTTCCTTTCTTAAATTTACTAGTCAATTTTATTATAATTTTAATAATATCTTTGAAAGAAACCAACTGACAATTTAAAAATCATCCGAAGAGAATCTTAGAATAAAATTTAAAAAAGTTTCTCATAATAATGTTTCACTAACTTTACAGTAACCTGCCAGTGGATTCTATCGAAATATAATCGGAGTTTTCAATAGAAAATGGATAGATTCTTAAAACCAAGTTGTAAATTTTATAATATTCCAAATATGTTAATGTTATTCGTTGATATAGTTTATATAGCGTATCACTATGAAAGCTGTTTTCGTGCGTATAAAATCAATGAAAGGACATTGTGCGCAAAGTTAATAAAGATAATGGAAAATAAAAATAAGTATTATTTGTATAAGAATAAATGGACAAAAGGAATTTTAATATTGAAATAGTTTGAATTGCTTTCTTTAAGATGACTGGAGAAAATACTTTAGAAAATAGTTAAAGATCGGAAGTAGTGTCTATAAAATAATAATGAATGAAAGTGAAGTTTATATTTTACAGAAAAGAAATATAAAATATTGGATCCATGGAAAACGCAATTGGTACCGTAATTATTAAATAATTGTAGTTTAACTAGAAATAAAGATGCATCAACGCGCCGAGGTAATATTCGCCAGAACATTAAAAAGCTTCGTGGGATAACTAAATAAAATGTTTTTTTCTAATAATTTTGAATTAAACACTAAAACTAAAGATCGTCTAAACAGTTTATTAAATGAACTAATTTATTTAAAACTTTAATCAGCAGAAAGGAGAACATTCAGACAAAAGAAGAAATAATAAATATTATGGGACTAACCAAGATTTACCGTCAGAAAAATATGTGATTATGGTTTGAATTATTTTCTTTACTAATCTAAGTTAAACATTAAGTTTTAGATAGCAATAGGGAAAACAAAATACATTAATTCGTAATATAACATTATATGAAATAATATGTTTTGATTTTGAATTTTAAAATAAAATTGTATGTATGTGGAAATTTGTATATTTGCGATGCTCGAAGAAAAAGAAGCCTACTACGAACTCTGATAGGAAGATAAAGATTGTTTTTGGTAACATTTATAATTATTAATGATATATAATGTATGTTTTATTTATTTAGATCAGCTAAGAATCGAATGAATGTAGCGCAAAAGTTTTATTGTTATTATTGTTGTAATTATAAATTTATTTAAACGCACATTGATTACGTAAGTAATATTCATTAAGGCTGTAGCCTCAAGCACATGCATATAAAATGTGATAGTAGGGACCTCTACTTATTGTTGTAAAATGCATTTTGAAAACAACACTCTAAAACACTTTGAGATGTGATTAGATTTTTAAAAAATATGCATACGATAATCATTTTATGTGTTATTAATATAGTTCAATATAACCGATGGTTATGTGATATTTTCTGTTAATTTTCCAATTGGGATATTTAAATGTTATTTTAACAAAAACATAGATGTTGAACCTACAGTGTAATAAAGCAAGACAAATTGTTCTTATGGAATAGGGAAATGTTTTATATTAGCGAATTTTGTTTATTGTTTTAAAAAGTAGTTAGTATTTTATCGATGTTGGATGCAGTAAAAATCTTGAGAGATAGTTTGGGTAGTGACTTGGTAGTACGTGGTGATTCGGAAACCAAGAGGATGTATTAAAAACTAGGATGCTACAGGGAATGAAATAATAAGTAGTTTTAGATGTTAATCAGCATAGTTAACAAAACCCTACGACTGGTACACATGTTGTCTTGGACAGTGGTATTTTATATATTTTCTTGTGAATCGTACTAGATGTTTGGTAAAACTGAGTAAATAGCTGCCACATCATGCTTATCGCCAAGGTTATTAGACAATGAATGTCGGACCTATTCACACTGTTCCATACATTTTTTGAAGTATATTGCGGATAAGTTATCTATCTATCTTCCCGATATCCTATACATCTTTTGCTATCTTTATCTGTATTTCTTGCAACTACATCGTTATATGATAAGTATATTAAAAGGGAAACAATAGATATTTTAGAATGTATGTCATGCTATTATTTGGAATAAGAATAGTTAAGTATTAACGAAGAGTAGATTATGATTATTGAAAGAAAGATGCAGATATCCTAAGAAGGGAAGGAGTTAGAGAATTATTTTAATTCTTTTTTAAGAAATGAACTATAATTTTATAAAAGTATATCCAAATAGAAATATACAAAAATATTAAATATAATTTCACGTTTTCTTATTGTTGATTATATTTTTAAAAAATATAAGTATTGCATATTTGAAAAAATACAATAACATTCGATAATTATAATATATGTGAAACTGTAACAGGTGATAATTAAACCCGTGTTATAGTATTATACATGAGTATGGCTTATGGAATAAACGTATTATGGTTTACGAGCATTGAAGAACAAACGTTAAAAGTAATAATAATATTTGAATAATATGCGGAGTGACTTATATAAAGTTACAAGAAAATGTAATTTTCTTTTAAAAACCATATTGATTGTAAAATTATGATGTTATAAATGATGTTTATCCACATAGATAATTTATAATACAGTAACTTTAATATTAAAAGGTGAAGAATGGTGTTACCCATAAAATAGTTAAAATAAGTGATATGATAAACCTAATAAAAAATAACTAAATAACTTTTAAAAGGCATAATAAGTTTAATTAACGATAAAAGAAATATAAATGTGTATCATTCAGCTATCGTAATGTAAAGAAAAATGAGGATATCCCTTGTAAATAGATGTAGATGGATTTGTTTGTTTTATTTATTTATTTTATTGATGTTAATAAAATTTTAAGATTTGTTTATTAAAACTTGTGTCTGAGTTTTGTTTTCTCTACATCATTGCATGAATTCACAGAGTATGTTCACAACAATTAAACTAAGTATATGATTGTTTGCACAAAAAGATAAATAGAGAAGTATGTTTAATCTTAAATGTTTATTGATGTTCTTATAATTAAATAATTATAAATTGCATTGCGTTACTGGTCATCAAACCATTATCATAATATTTTGCTAAATTATATGCTATTAGTTGCCACTTGCTTTATTTATCAGATTATCTAAACACTGCCACTTATTAATTTATTTTATTACTTAAAGATAAAAAAGGGGATATTGGATTATTAACTAATTTATTACAGTTATAAATTTGCGATGAAAGAAAAGCTGTACTAGTTGGATTAGGCAATAAAGATTATGATTATTATTGTTTTATTATTAATCTAATTTCAGAGTAGTAGATTATGACATAAAATCCCTTATCATATTTTGCTACCATATGTCATTAACATACGAATAAATTTAAGAACCTGAGATTATTTCATTTGAGCTAGATGATTACTATTATTGTTATTAGAGATAAAAGATTAATACTTTAATTGTTAAATGAGTCTTAGTGATTAGAAGTGGCGGAAGTCATAAGAATACTATGTAGTTATTATATGTAATAGTAGTATAAGGGGGGATAGTGTTCTTATGCCATTGAGGTGGTATCCAGTGGGATATTGTCTCAATGTAATCTACCTTGTCACCCGTATTTCCACTTCTAGTCTCATGAATTCCTGAGTATTTATTTGAGTTAGTTTAAAACAGAACCTAAGTTAATTTTAAGAAATTTGAGCTAGTAAAGCATTTAATTGAATATTTCATTAATTATTAGAGCTAGAACCCGGTCAGGTGATTTTCACTATATTGTATTTATTTGGGGGAAGTGGAGATGCGGGAACGTGGCGGTTAGATTGGCCTGATGTGTTAGAAAAGGGCCGATTGTGGCCCTCAACGTGATTGGCCAGAGGTGTAGTGGAGCTGCACGCGAGGACGAGGTTAGAATATATATATATATATTTAAATTTATCACTTGTAGGTGTGAAATAATATTATTTTATAATATTACAGAAGTCTATATTTTAACATAAGTGAATTTTTTTTAAGGTTGTAAAATTTATTATTGAAAATAAAGAAATAGTGTATAAGTATTAATTTATTATTTTTATTATTATATCTTTCGTATTTTAATTATGATATTTATATTGTATATTATATATAATAAAGTTAGTATTGCTATCAATTGCCTTGGGGTTATTGATCTCAAAATTTTATTAATATATCTATTTTATTTTGAGGTTAATGTAAAATCTGTCAGTGATGGATGTTGGATTGGTTTGTTGCATCTATTTATTATAATGCTCTTATTTTAAGATTTTAATATAAAAATGTAAACATTCATATCATGTACTTGCACAGATCAGAGATGCAGCATTTATATTTGTAAATAAACCATCTAGCATACGTGCACTTATCCTTATTAATTTACAAATTTTTCAGATTAGAATACTTTTTGATGCCACATTCGATTTATTTATTTTTATTATTACAATGTATATATATAATTATTAAAATTACACACACACACACATATATATATATATTACAAGCATAAAGCTAAACTAGTCAATATAAAATCAAAACTACCCCAAATCCAAAATTAAACCAGACCAGCATAAAAATAATATAAAAAAACACAACCTAAGGTTTCACTGCTACAAGCAGACTACAAAAACTACACAATATATATAATATTAAAAACTACCCACAAATCCATTCACTTCCCATAAACCCTTAATATTAAAAGAACTCTTAAATAAATTAATTGCTTCAGAATAATAAATTTTCAATAATAAAGACTCTTTAATTCTTCTTTTGATTTCATTTCTCTCAAAGAAGACAACCTTAGCTTGATCAAAATCAATAGTGTGGCCTGTATCTTTTTCATGGACGTACAAAGCAGAACTAAGATATCTATTTTTAACTCTACTTTTATGAACCTTTATTCTTTCATTTAAGGGTGGATGGGAAGTGAATGGATTTGTGGATAGTTTTTAATATTATATATATTGTGTAGTTTTTGTAGTTCTTTACACTTGAGAAGTCTGCTTGTAGCAGTGAAACCTTAGGTTGTGTTTTTTTATATTATCTTTATGCTGGTCTGGTTTAATTTTGGATTTGGGGTAGTTTTGATATATATATATATATATATATATATATATATTGATACAAAGATTTTCACAGGTTGCATATATAAAAGACATATTTTGCAGGTTCATCCATGTTAAAAATTTAAAAATTAAAATACTAACGTTTCAACTTATCACACAAATCATCTACTGGGTTATAAAAGGTAGAAAGATGGTTGCAGAGGCACTACAATCACTGGTTTGAAAAAAATGTTAAAGTTCCACCAATAGCAAAAATGTTAAATTAAGAATGTTTTTTAAAAAAATTTTCCAAATAGGAAAAAGTTTGCATGTATCATCTCACTTATTGATACAATCTGGCCTTTTAAGTAACTCAATGGTTTCTCTAATTTTGCACTAGTAGAGATTATCACATGTGAAGATGATCCTGGTACTAGAAAAATCAATTTTATGACCTGAGTCTATAGTATGAAGTGAGAGTGCTGCTGATGATGAGTGTTGTGCACTAGCATGTTCATCTCTCCTAACACTGATGTGATGATTACTCATACCTATGTAAGAAGCTTTAAAATTTTTACATGAGATTTGATAAACACCATGAAATTCAAGAGGGATTGAATGTTTGGGCTTGGTTATTATATTGCTGATCTTTTGATGAGTACAAAATGCTGTATTTATATTATATCATTTTAATATAAATCCAATACTGTTTGTAGTTCCTTTTACATATAGAACACAAATCCTAATAGCTGATTTATCATCTTTTTGTTTTCTATTTTGTTCATTTTGGGCTTGAAATAAGGCTTTTTTAACAAATTTATAATTATAACTATTTGCTAATAAAACACTATTAATATGATTTATTTCTTCTTTCAGATATGACTTATCTGAAAGATTAATTGCTTTATTTAAAAGAGTTTTGGCTACAGAAACTATCTGAGTTGGGTGGTGATGAGAATGTAAATGTAAATATGTGTCCATGTGTGTATTCTTTCTGTAAATCGAAAAAGATAAAATATTTGGGATCCTGGTGACTAGAACATCAATAAAAGGGAGTTTTCTATTAGACTCTGTCTCCATTGTAAATTTAATATGAAAATGCATATTATTTAAATGTAAGAAGAAATCATTTAATTTATTTTTTCCATGTTTCCATATGACAAAAGTGTCATCTATGCCCAATTCATGATATAAAATAAAATCATTGAAATATATAAGGGATGCTATATAAATAGGGATAGTCCATCTTTGCCACCCTACTGTCCCAACCAGGGCATATGAAAATGATTGGTATAGGAAAGACATCTATGACTATTGGCAATGTGATGACTACACTTTTTGGGTCATATGTTCAGATGGGTATTATGCCTCATATGCTAACACACCACAAGGGAATGAATTTCCAATGTGACTACCCAGATTACATTGACATAAAACATCCATACATCTATCCATCAGCACCAATTCAACTATGAAACAATTATCCCAAAATTAACCCACTTAAACTAACATAATCTTATGAATTCATGCAGCCATTTATGCCTATTTTAAATAATTAATTTAAATAAAATTTATGAGAATGGAAATGATATCAAACACATATATAAAAAATATAATAAATAATTTAAAATTTTAGTCGGATAAAATATTTCTTTTAAAAAGTGACATTTAAAATTACTACTTGGAAAGGTTTGTATTATATAATTAAAATTTATTTAAAGGTAAAGTTCATACTTTCCCATTCTATGTTAACAGTTCTTCCATCCCATATTGATATTGTCCTACATGGAAACAAATCCATTGCTGGTCAATTTCCAGGAACCATTATTCTGGAGTATACCTCAGCTGGTGTAAATACATGAAATGTAATTTATTGTGTGACCCCTACATTTTGGAGATCTTCAATACATGTATAAAATATGTTTCAATAACATGCAATCAACATGACCAATTCAAGTCTCAATTTCCACTTAAAAGTTTTCTTTTTATATCCATTTTGAATTTTTATCATCAAATTCCAGGATTGATCTTGCCTGGGTTGGTACTGTTCTTATTAGTGATGATGATTTTTCTCTGTGTACTGTGTGTTTATTTCCATTGTTATTGGCCAGCTTGCTTTACAGTGGGAACTCAAAATTTTATCACTAGTATTTTTTAATTTAGCTCTTATCTGACTTTATGACCAAGGGCCTGTTTGCTGTTATGTCATTATAGAAAATTATTTTTATTCTAAGATTACAAATAACTAATTAACAACTTTTTTTTATTCTTTTATATTAAAATCAGTCTTGTTTTTAGATTTTTAACTTTAAATAATTATATAATTAGTTTCCCATCTGTGTATTATATATATTAATTTACATAAAATTTTTAGTAATTTCTTTATATATATATATATTTCTATCTGAAAATGATTTTATTTATATTTATTTCACTTTTATTTGAAAGTGATGTAATGGCATATATGTATCTCATTATAATATTGCTTGTATTATTATATTTACTTAATATATATATATGCTAATAAAAAATACTCAAAATCAGTTTACAAAAATGCTTTTATATAATTGATCTGAGCTATTAATTTAAATTATAAAATTTATCAATGTAGAATTTGTAATATTTTAAATACAAATATATTCTATATACATGGAGTCTTGATGTAATATAGAAAATTTGAACATAGACTTTCAATCTCCATTCAGACATCCAATACCCTATATTATAACATAAAATTCATTTCAAAAAAATCATGATATATAATATTGTCTGTGATACTTTCTTTATTATTAGGTTTTCTCTACATGTTGGTATTTTATAGTTCAATTTTTAAAAGAAAATAATCAGTGTAAAACTGCTCATATAAAAAGTACAATTGTGCTAGGTAAATTTCAACTTTTTCAAAACTTTGATCTTATGGTTTACTTATCATTATTGCATATGCATAACATACTGTAAACTAATGTCTTAATTGAATGATAATATTTAATCATTCAAAATATTCATTAAAATCTGGGAATAAAGTGAATTATTCTGTCAAAAATGCCTATGTTAATTTCTAGTTAAAGAACGTTTTTGGAAAAATATATTCATGTACTCATTAATATTTTTATTAAGTTTCTATAATTAAATTATTTATGCAAAGATCTCTATTACTTTTAATACAAATAAATTTATGACCTTGCAGAAGAAATGAAAGATAGTGTCTTAAATTATGAATAAAATGTTGATCTATACTGTAGCATTTATATTAAATCTTGGAAAAGTTATTAGATCCAGAATAGATTTGTGTAATTAATCTAGTGATTAAATGTATACCTACACATTTCATAATTTTTCACTTTTATTCATTAAGCTTTTTTTTTCTGAAAGTATATATATAGTTTACAAAAAAACTTAAAGGTTTGTAACTTTCAACATCTCTGAAATCTTAGCTTTTTTTATGTAATCTTTTTTTTCTTTTGTTTGTCTGTATTTTTATATGTATTTCATTTTTAATCATTATTATTATTAAATAATTGTTAAACAAAATATTATATCTGCAAAAATAAACTTTAAAAATAAGGAAGATAAACAAAACTAATACAATTATGAAAATTATAATTTTACTTTCATATTTATTTATATATAAATATATATAGAATATAACACTTTAGGTCTATTCCTACATTATTTTTAATTAGTTTTTTGGGCAAAATTTATGGTATCATGGTTTTGTCATTATCACATCAAATCCTAAAGTCCTAATACATTAATTATGTAAAGTCTATGTTCATAAATATTTTTGAAATGCCCTAACAAAATAAACATTTTGTTAGCATATATTAATTTACTTTCACTTTTTTCTTTTTTAAAAAAAAAAAAAAACATTTTTGCATTTTATTCTTTGAGAAAAATAAATGATTTATATTATTTGGTATGATATTAAATAACTATTTCTAGACATATAAATAATTTTGTTAAAATTTTGTTTTTAATGTAAGTGCTTGTTATTATTGCTAAATATAGAATACATTTGACAGTAACATAAGACAAATTTGTTTTATACTTTTTAGTTTTATTGCTATTATCATACGAACTTAAAGTGGTTACTATTTTTAAAAATCACTTCATATATTTTTATAAGCTATTAGATTGTGGATTAATTGTGCTTAGATAGCTCTCATGAATAGGAAATGTTTTTATGAAATTTTACAAATACTTGATTATGACCTTACAAATATATGATGAATAAAACTGTGATCAATGAAAGAGTTGTATACTGTGGTTTTCATGGAAGATGATATAATAAATTATTTATACAAATAACATTCAGTATAAATGACACTGTTATTTTCATACTGATTCTCAAATAATTCATTAAATTTTCAAATATGTCTGTAAATAAATTATAGTAATGTTTGAATTAAGTTTATTTGTAATAAACTGAAGCTATATAAACATACATAAAAACAATGATCATTAATTAATAACTTGTATATTTATACTTCACGTTTGTCTTCAGTATAATAATATTAAATCGTGCTTTCACACTCCCAACGTAAAACTATACCAACAAATTGAAAACTAAATTAAATGGCTAAGCGCTTTCAAGAAGATGTACTTCTCATATTCATAGCCAGTTATGATCCTTTCTTTGGAATCATTATATAAATAAATCTGATATGCAAATTATATGCAAATCAGTTACTAAAACCATCTTTTAGATATCGCAAAACATGCATCCTTACGATTAATGGTGAAAGAGTCCTCTGCTATAAAGTATGCTTCTTTTACCTTTCACCTAATATCATGCCTCTCAGTACAAACTAATTTTGCAGATGTGGGTTCAAACATGTGTCCTGACAATTTTTGATGTTGAGCAAAAATTGAAGTGCATTCTCGATTTATATGTGCCTTATTATATCTATACTTGTGTTGTGATGTCCTAGTAGTTATGGTGGCTCTCATTTCATCATAGTATGATGCTTTGCATCCATTATAAGGGCATGCCACTCTGTACACATCCTGTGGGGTCTGATGAGAAGCTATAGTGTCTTTAGTGTTGTTAATAAGCCTATTAGTTGAGATAGGTGTATGAAAACTCAAATGAAATTCCTTAGAAAAAGTCTTATAAAATGTTTTATGTAAAGAGTGCATGTAGGGCAACAATACCCAAGGCCTGTTGTCTTCATCTCTGTGTTTTCCAATATTATTTACAAAATGTCTAATTTTGCTATATACTATATTGTGCCTGTATTCTGATTTGATTAAGTTGTTAGTATAATTAATTAAGTTAGACCTTCTCTCTGCCTCAAACTTGAACAAATAGTAATTTCTGAAGAGAAATGATGTCAATCCAGAAAACTTGTGAGTCATAGGTGTGTATGATTCAGGGTGAATCTGTTCAAGAACTTATGGTGGCTTCATGACCATTGCATAATTAAGCATACTTCCTTTTCTGTGTACCTTGATATCCAAATATTTTAACTCTTGCCCCATATCTTCCCATGTAATATTTAAATTTAATGATGTGTTTACTTGTATCTGATTTTTGATGTGCTCAATAATATTTACTGGAGCAGCAACAAATAAGTTGTCCACATACCTCATATATATTATATTATTATCTACTATCTTGTATTCAGATAATACTTGTTTTTCGTAAAAATTCAAATATATGCTAGCCATGATGCTGCTCATGGGCAATCCCATAGTGACTCATTTGCATATAATTTGCATATCAGATTTATTTATATAATGATTCCAAAGAAAGGATCATAACTGGCTATGAATATGAGAAGTACATCTTCTTGAAAGCGCTCAGCCATTTAATTTAGTTTTCAATTTGTTGTTATAGCTTTACATTGGAAGTGTGAAAGCACGATTTAATATTATTATAATGATCATTAATGAAAATTAGTAGATAATAATAGAGTTAAAAAAATTACATTAAATACCTTTATTTTATCATGTATTATAAAGAAAAAAATAATTGTTTTTTCAACCACCATTAAGATTTTTAAATTTAACTTTAAATAACAGCTTGAGAAGAAGGGTCCAGAAATATGTTAAGTCTATATTTTGCTATAAAATTAGGTGTTGACATGTTTCTATTTCATGTTAAATGTGAAAATCCCTGATGATAATTGAAGAAAAAGTTTTTTTTTTCTTTTTAGTGCATAATAAATAAAAGCATTTATTTTTTAAAAAATGTGTATCTCTATTATTTTTAACTTTTTAGTCTTCAGAATTTTGTAAACACCTTTTTCTTAAGAAATTCATCTATATATTAATTCAATTTTGTAAAATTATCTATAAAATATTCTAAAATATTTTTTAAATATTTATTATTATTAGAAAAATTGTTTATATTGATAATTGAAAATTCCATAAAATTAGAATTCTGAAAATATGAATGCTGTTTTAATTTTATATTTGTGCTTTTTATTCAATATATACTGATTTATTTCTCATTCTATGTATTTTTGGCAATACTTCATTAGATTGTAAGGCTTTATTTCAGTCAATTTTGAGTATTCCAGCTGTTCTATTCTGAAACCATTCAAAAAATTTTCATGACTCAATGCAACATATTCTTGTACATTTTGAAAAAGTTTTGGTCCCAAGTATATAAGTGCATTGTCTGCAATGCAATCTAATGCTTATGAGAGGATCAATGAAAGAATTATTCTTTCAGCAGTTCAATAGATGAATTTAGCAGGTAATGGCATTGTTTTGATAGTATCATAAATAGTTCATATTTGCCAAAGTCAATATACACCAATGGTATGTCTAACTCATACATCTTTGTTTGATAAAATTTGGGACACACAATATCAGTGATAAATCCAATATTTCCATTTAGTAATTCTTTTAAAATGTCAACGTTGTATCATGGCATAACTTTTAGCAACTACAATGATTTTCAATTCCTTTGGAAATCTTCCACTCTTGTTGATATCTGTTGGAATGATATGACTCAAAATTGAACTAATCCTACTTTCTCTAAATTTAATAAATGTCAATTTTAAAATTTAATACCAACTTCAAAATTATAAAACCGTATATATACATACTGTCTTTGTGCATGCATTGCTGAAGCATTGAAATTTTTTGTGTTTTATATTTGATATCACATTATTAAAATTTTTTATCTGACCACTACTCTGTATTTTTGAAACCAATTGTCCTAGCTTAAATGTATTATTGTTACATTGCATAGCTGCTGCTTTCTAAGATGTAACTTAAAATTGAACCATTTATATTTTCTCTAAATCTATTAAATGATGATTTTAAAATTTAATGATAGCTTCAATCAAATCCTTGAATTGAAACAATTTCATATATATATATTGTAATGGAACGTACTTGCTGCATTCCATTTAAATTGAAGAAAGACAAAATTATCCCGGTTATATATAAATAAATTGTGAATTCAATTAATTTCATAATGACTCTAGCATTAAAAGAAAAATAAGAATAATATATTACCGCTCTTTCAAATAAATTACAAAGACGTTACTTATAAAACAAATAGTACATCCTTTATTTTATATTATGGTTTAATTTTAGGTAATATCAATGTTTTAAATACAAACCCAAATAATAAATATACATATATACTTGCAATAAGTATATATATTAAATATATAAAGACATATCTATGCTTAACAAGTAGATATCAATATAAATACAAATCCATACTTATACTTTTCAGATATTTAAAATAATAAAAAAAAATATTACATACAGCAAATACATATAATTATTGTTTTGGCATGCATAAGAATTATTATACGAAGTTTAAAAAAAAATGAAAATAAATAAATTAATGATAAAAATTTTATAATAAAAAAAATTTACGAATATAAATTTACTTATTAAAATATATATAACAACTCATATACAACCCAAACCTATAAGCCATACTTTAAGATTTTAAATTACTTAAGTGTTAATTTTAACACCTGTTAAACGTTTATTGCTGTTAGAAAACAAGACGCTTGAATTGAATATTTATAAAACGTTATATTTTTATAATGAAAAATAAAAGTAAACAAAAATATCGATCTCAAAAATATATTTATATATCATTTATACATATAAAATTATTAACTACCTTTCAAAGTTCACATGTCCAGTTTTCCTTCAAAAGTCAACTTATTCCTTTGTTTTATTTCTTTATCCGTTTAATATTAGAATGCATTCTAGTGAAGGTGAGGAAACTATCACGTTAGAGAAAATTGTCAATTCTTGGATATATGTATATTTTTATCCTTCTAAAATTTCTTTCCTTGAAAAATAAATAAATAAATTGAAATGTTAAATCCAATATATTAATTCTAGTTACCTCCAGATTATTATTAGATTGACCATTATAGATTCCAGATAGCTATGTCAAATTTCGGCTTCAGACGCGATGAAATATATGTATTGAAATTTTCTTAGTTTTTTCTTTTTAAACTGCTTTGGAATAAATGAAAGAAACGGTGCAGCCTCTTGGCTGCGATATATCCCTATTAGCCTGTCATGATTTATGTATTTACCATAGAAATCTATCTTATTCCAATATTCTGAAGAATGGTAATTTCAAAGAAACAAAGTACAACAAAATTTTATCCTTTAGTTGGTTTTATTACTATCTTAATAATAATAATAATGGCTTCTTTTTATTGTTGTTGCTGTTGTTCCACGTGCTAGCAAATGCTGTTTTGAAAACCATTGTTACACATGTTTTCTTTTAAAACAATTAACATTAAAAAAAAATAAAATATCAAGCATATATATATAAAAAATATTAAATTGAAAATTTATTTGACAGCTTTAAAAATATACATAAATAATAATATTGCATTTTTTTAATAATCACTGCAAATAAAATAATTTTTTTATATAATCAACAATTTATATGTCTTTATTTATTTATAATAATTAAATATTCATAACGATGTACCATCAACATATAAATAAAATAATAACTTCAAACAATAACTATACTTAATAACCATAAACAATAATAATACTTCATATATAAACATCAACTCAAAGAGATTTTTTTTTTAATAACAAATGACAATTTTTAAAATATAGATAGACTTATCGATATTTACAATACCCTCTAATCCACCGAAAAAAAAATGTCTTTGCAGATAACTAATGAATTATGAGATATCGAAAAACTTCTCAAATTTGTAATCTTTCTAAGGACTAACATGGTTTAAAGAATATTATTTTTCTTATTAATAACCATATTCATTTATTTATATCTATCTTTCAGATCATCTAGATATTTGTCCAAGTTTTCTTAAAAAAAAAAAAAAAATAATAATAATAATCAAAAGTGCCTTTTTAATTCTTCTTGTAAAGAATTTCCAGTATGTTGAACTTTGTGAAGAAGTTTGCTTTAATTTACAAGATTTTCATATAGCATTTTGGTATAATTCAATTGCTTTTGAATAATTTTGAGATAAGTACCTAAAGATTTTGCTATGAATTCCTTAGATTCTGCATCTATATTCTTTACATAAATAGTAACTTGATCATAAGCACTAACATAATTCTTAACTTTATCAATAACAGTTGCTATTTTATCAGATAATCTTACTTTTCCTTTGACTATCTTTATAAACATCGTCAACTTGAGTAAGTCTTTATTTTACTTCACTTGTTCTACGTTCAATTAAAAATAATTCTCTGGACAATTTTGAATGGTATTCATTCAAATTTTCCAAATAATCCTTTAAAAATTGCAAATCAGATTGATGTAATACAACTTCAGCATTAAAAAAAATTTCTGAAAATCATTTTGAAAATCATTCTGTTCTATATTAAGTCTTTTCAGTTTAACTTTAGGTTTATTTAAATCTCTTTCCTTAGCTATATTTTCTCGAAGAAAATCTTTACTAATCACATCATCACTTCTCATTTTAAGTTTAATTTTGGCTTTGCCAATTTCTTTTTCTTTATCAATAATCTTTCTGCTAAGAATTAAATTAAATATCTTTTCATTTATTCTTTTAAATTTTACCTTTGCTTTCCCTACATCTCTTTCCTTGTCAATATTCTCTCTAAGAAAACCAATATTATTTATCATTCCTTCTATAACTTTAAGTCTAACTTTGGCTTTTCCAATATCGTTTATAAAATCTATACTTCCTTTAAGATAATTTATTTTAAACTTCTCTCTACTCATCTCTTTGAATTTTACTTTAATTTTCTTCATATTTTTATTGGGATAAATTATCTCTTTAAGAAAATCTATTTTAATTTTCTCCTTACTTCTGAATTTAAGTTTTATTTTGGCTTTGCCTAAATCTCTATTTGGATCAATTTCTACTTTCATAAAATTTACATTACATATTATATTGTTAATTCTTGTAAAGAATATTTCTTTGTAAATATTAATTTTTGTATAAACGTTTCCACAATTAATGGTACATTTTTGAACTAGATTTTGCATTTTATCTTTAAATTTATTACTGGTATTATCCGTAATCTTTGGTAATTCATTGTCTAATAACTTTAGATATTTTTCACCTAAAGAATTTAATTTTATTTCTACAGATTCATCAATTCTTTTATCCTCACTATAGTATTCATCAAAAATTTTAGGTTTCTTTATAGTCTTTCTTTCAACTACTTCTAATCTGGCTATAATTCCTTGATTTTCTTCCCTCATTTCACTACTTATTTCCTCAAATTTTGCTTTTAAAGAATTAGCTTCAACCATTGTCTCTTCTCTGTATTTTTCCATCTTTTCATCAAATTTTACTTCTACTCTTCTAACACTATTATCTACCAGAGCTTTTAATTCATCTTTTATTTCCTTATAAAATTTATTAGAATTGACTTTCATCTCAGTTCTAAGTTCCTCTTTTAGTTCATCAGAGTTATTTTTTAAACTAGTCTCTAATTTCTGGGAAAGTTCATCAGAATTTGTTTTTAATCTAGATTCTAGTTTATCATATTTGGTATTTAATTCAGCTCTAAGATCTTTTAATTCATTAGAGTTGGTTTTCATCTCAGCTCTAAGATCATCAGAATTTGTTTTTAATCTAGATTCTAGTTTATCATATTTGGTATTTAATTCAGCTCTAAATTTTTCCATAAAATCTCTTAAATCAAAATCACCACTAACTGGCATTTCACTACTGTTGTCCATTATTATTAGAATTGCAATGTTATACCAAAAAAAAAAAAATATCTAAGATATATATATATTTCTATATAGTAATTACCACAGATCAAGGGCTCACCATCTCCAATCATTATTCCAACAAGCAATTATTCAACTAAGCAAAGTACAAGCCTTTTTAATTTTATAATACATAATAGCTATCCGACAATCTAAATTTCAGTTGTTAGAACTCATAAACTATTGGCTTATAAAAAGTCTCTTCATCACAAAACAAAAATAAATTTATCTAAAATATATATATAAAAAAAAAAACATAAAGATTATTATTATTAATATATTAATACATCTAATTTAATATATTGAGGGGGAATATATATTAATTTAAAATGATAATATAAAATACACAATATTCATAATAAATTCATAAAATGAAAAAATATCTCAAAGGGGAGTAATACTAATAAAATAAATATTAAATTTAAAAATATATATTATATAAAAAAAAAAAATAAATAATATTTATTTTTTTAAATATTTATAAAATTTTAAATACTTATTAAAATTATAATTTTTAAGTAAATAATAAAATTAATGTTGACACTAAAATATGGATATATTTTAAAAAATAATATTTCCTTGTTAAAAAAATTTTTTTTAAAAATATTCAAAAGGAGTTGTAATTTAAAAAGGAAAAATTTAAAAATTTTAAAAATAAAAACAATAACAAATATCCAATCTAACCCTCAAAATTATAGATTTTCTACAACATAAACTTTCCAAATATGGACAAAATTATTACGCTATAATTTAACACCATCAATATAATTTTTTAAATTGAAATTAAACTGCTTCATGACTATATTTATCTTTCATCATTAAAAAAAATACAATAACAGTAACCATCAGCATCTAAACATAAGGCCAAAATATTTCCATTTATATATAAAAAAAATTAAACACACAAAAATGCTTCTCTTTTTTTAAACTACATATCTCATATCAATATATATATACTACACATCTCTCAGGTATGTGGGGTATTTCAAGCCCTAATTAGCTTATTTCGAGCCCTAGTTGTTGCGCCAAATGTAATGGAACGTACTTGCTGCATTCCATTTAAATTGAAGAAAGACAAAATTATCCCGGTTATATATAAATAAATTGTGAATTCAATTAATTTCATAATGACTCTAGCATTAAAAGAAAAATAAGAATAATATATTACCGCTCTTTCAAATAAATTACAAAGACGTTACTTATAAAACAAATAGTACATCCTTTATTATATATTATGGTTTAATTTTAGGTAATATCAATGTTTTAAATACAAACCCAAATAATAAATATACATATATACTTGCAATAGTATATATATTAAATATATAAAGAATATCTATGCTTAACAAGTAGATATCAATATAAATACAAATCCATACTTATACTTTTCAGATATGTAAAATGATAAAAAAAAAATATCACATACAGCAAATACATATAATTATTGTTTTGGCATGCATAAGAATTATTTATACGAAATTTAAAAAAAAAAATGAAAATAAATAAATTAATGATAAAAATTTTATAATAAAAAATTTACGAATATAAATTTACTTATTAAAATATACATAACAACTCATATGCCACCCAAACCTATAAGCTATACTTTAAGATTTTAAATTACTTAAGTATTAATTTTAACATCTGTTAAACGTTTATTGCTGTTAGAAAACAAGACGCTTGAATTAACTATTTATCTAAACGTTATATTTTTATAATGAAAAATAAAAGTAAACAAAAATATATCGATCTCAAAAATATATTTATATATCATTTATACATATAAAATTATTAACTACCTTTCAAAGTTCACATGTCCAGTTTTCCTTAAAAGTCAACTTATTCCTTTGTTTTATTTCTTTATCCGTTTAATATTAGAATGCATTCTAGTGAAGGTGAGGAAACTATCACGTTAGAGAAAATTGTCAATTCTTGGATATATGTATATTTTTATCCTTCTAAAATTTCTTTCCTTGAAAAATAAATAAATAAATTGAAATGTTAAATCCAATATATTAATTCTAATTACCTCCAGATTATTATTAGATTGACCATTATAGATTCCAGATAGCTATGTCAAATTTCGGCTTCAGACGCGATGAAATATATGTATTGAAATTTTCTTAGTTTTTTCTTTTTAAACTGCCTTGGAATAAATGAAAGAAAATGGTGCAGCCTCTTGGCTGCGATATATCTCTATTAGCCTGTCATAATTTATGTATTTACCATAGAAATCTATCTTATTCCAATATTCTGAAGAATGGTAATTTCAAAGAAACAAAGTACAACAAAATTTTATCCTTTAGTTGGTTTTATCACTATCTTAATAATAATAATAATGGCCTCTTCTTATTGTTGTTGCTGTTGTTCCACGTGCTAGCAAATGCTGTTTTGAAAACCATTGTTATACATGCTTTCTTTTAAAACAATTAACATTAAAAAAAAAAAAAATATCAAGCATATATATAAAAAATATTAAATTGAAAATTTATTTGACAGCTTTAAAAATATACATAAATAATAATATTGTATTTTTTTTAAATAATCACTGCAAATAAAATAATTTTTTTATATAATCAACAATTTATATGTCTTTATTTATTTATAATAATTAAATATTCATAACGATGTACCATCAACATATAAATAAAATAATAACTTCAAACAATAACTATACTTAATAACCATAAACAATAATACTTCATATATAAACATCAACTCAAAGAGATTTTTTTTTTTAATAACAAATGACAATTTTTTTAAAATATAGATAGACTTATCTATATTTACAATATATTGTAATGATATATAAATATGCTGTTACATTAATTTAAAATAAAAACTAAGTTCGCAAATAAAAATAAATTTATTAAAAATCTAAAAGCTAAAAAAAAAATTAAAGAGTTGTTAAACGTATATATATTCACACAGATGCAAAACTTTAAAAATATTTTTTTTTAATAAATAAAAGTATTTGAACATACTTTGTTATAAAAAAGTACAAGATTTAAAGATAAAATATTTTTGTAAATGGAAATGATTGTTTTATAAATTAATTGAAAAGCAAGCTAGCCCTTGGGGCTCTTGTATAATTAAAAAGTCTGATGAAAGATAGATAAGAAAATAAAGAAATTAGCTGGACCAATGGAAGCACCAAGCCTCTCGGACCTTAATGAAAATGATTGGAACAGTGATGTTTTGTTTTTTGAATCCGGAGGATTACTATAAAAAGAAAAATATTGAGTCCAGATAGTTCCAGATTTTTTGCGTTTGAGAGGTGTGATAGGATGCACATGTCACACTCTCTATTTTTAAAAAAATGAAATGACTGTAATACCAGAATGGAACCAGCTAATGCCACCTCCAGAACATGAGATTGGTCTTCCAATGGAGATGTCATGGGAATTAAAAACAGAAACCTGGACTCTTTTACTGTGAGCTATGAACTTTACAAATTAACAAAAAAAAAGTAATTAAAAACTTTCGTCATTTTTTTTTAAAGATTCAGCTAATCTAAATTTTAAAATGAATTCTTATTTGATTTTCAAATTGATAATTAATGTTTAAATTATATATATTTGAGTTTGCTAAAAAAAAAATTATTTCCATTTTTTTTTTATTTCTATTAATATTTATTTGTATAAATTGTTTAAATGCATGAAATTTAATTGGGTATGGACGTTGCATGGATTTGTTAGCGGTTAATTATGTTGTGGTTTTCATATTCGATTAGAATATATAAGTCATTGATGTCAATGTGGCATCTTACGATGAATGCCATTGGGTTTCTTGTATTCTCTCTGCAATTGACGTTATCAATGACTTTGTATTTTGATCGGTTATGTTTATTTTGGAATGTTTTTAACTGTGGTATCTATGCAGCCGATCTATACTCAACATCATAAAACAAATATTATAAAATTCATCTGTGTGAATGTATCTAAATGTTAAATTTAAGTTGGGCATGAATGGCTATATAGAATTGTAAAGTTATATTAATTAATTAGGGGAGGGTAATCTTAGGTTATTTGTTTCGTAGTTAAATTGGGTCAATGGATTGAATATATCTGTGTAATTAGTAGATGTAGTATAAGGTTCGCTACATACAGAATTGCTGTATATACTGCACAACCCCTTTTGCCAATGGATGGGATTGTAAGTCAGCAAAAAGGACTGCAGTTCCTTCCTATGGAGTTTTTATTTTATTGTTCTTCTTGCCATACAAATGTAACATTCCTGTATTGGACAAGAGTCAATGTCTTCTCTAACTATACTGTTCAGATGTCCATTCCTGACAGTATAGTATATAGTGCTGTTGTATTTTCATGCTACATTGAATACATCAATGTATCAGATGGATTGATGCCGGTTTAACTGTGAACTTTTGGCCTAAGGTTAAATAAGGGATAGAATATTTTCTTTTCAAATACAAATTTATGTAGTTTATTCATCTCTGACAATCATAAATAAAATATAAAATTCATCTGTGTGGATGATTTAAAATCTTAAAATAATAATTTAAATTAAAAAATAATATAAAAATCTAAATAATAAATGTTATTCCTCAAATTTCAAATGATTATATATGTACGAAAATAAATATTGTTTGTGTGTTAATTACTGGCAGTGGCTTATTTTATTCTTTTTTTAGATATTAACATATTTTGAGAATATAAATCTTTATTAAAACTTATTAAAAAATGTTTTAAATCTCTGCTACTCCACTGAGCTAGTGACTTGGTCTAACGGTCTGAAATAAATATAGTGGGATCTTAACAGCACGTATCTGCCTACTTTATAAATTTTTCTAGGTTCAAATGCCTAGATGGTGCCACTGTAGTGCAGATAAATTAAGTGTCTTATCCCTGATCATTATAATATATATAGATATGTATATTCATACAAAAATGATGCATTAAAAAGAATTGAATATCTCGAATTTTGTAAAATGGTGTGGAAAAGAGTTGAATATGATATAAGAAAGTATATCTGTGAACTAGCAAGGAAAGCTGTAGAAGAGAATAAAAGTCTCAAGAGTGTAAAACAACATTTTGGTATTGGTAGGAAATTTATGTTTGCAATAAGAATAAAAGATGAAATTATTACTAAAAAGTGAGATGACATCATAAAATGGGTAGAAGACTTTTATCAAGAATTATATAGTAATAAAGAACAAGTACCTTCTATATCTATTACATCTTCTGAATTGCCCAGAATTTTAAATGAAGAAGTGAGACATGCAATGAAATGTATGAAAAAAGGAAAGGCTCTAGGTAATGATGGAATTATAATTGATATATTAAAAGAAGCAGGTGAAGAAATATAAATTTTTTTAGCAAAGTTATATATCAAATGTCTAAATGATAAAGATGTACCAGATGATTGGAAGAATGTAGTATTAATATTAATATTTAAAAAGAGTAACAAAATAGATATTAAAAATTACAGACCTATAATCTTTTTATCAGTTTTATACAAAAATTTTACCAAGATAATTACAACTTATCTACAGAGAACATTGGATTTCTACCAGCCAAGAGAACAAGCTGGAATTAAAAGTGGTTTTAATATCATAGATCATATCCAGGTATTGAGAGAAGTTATAGAAAGGACAAATGAATGTGAGTTGCAATTATGCTTTGGATTTGTAGATTATGAAAAGGCATTTGATTCTATAAACATTTCTTCAGTGATTAAAGCATTGGATCATCAAGGTATAAATCCAGAATATTGTCATATTTTAAAGAATGATTATAAAAACGCCACAGAAACAATTAGATTACATAATGATACTAGGAAAGTCAACATTGAAAAGGGTGTAAGACAGGGTGACTCCTTATCTCCAAAACTTTTTAAAGCAATGCTGCAAGAAGTATTTTGTGGATTAAAATGGGAAACTAAAGGAGTGAAAATAAATGGAGATTATTTAAGCCATTTAGATTTTGAAAATGGTGTAGTTGTTTTTGCAAATAATGCTTTAGAGCTGCAGGAAATGTTTTCTGGAATTATCAGATAAAAGTAGGAAAGTAGAACTAAAGATAAATGTTAAAAACACTAAAGTAATGTTTAATGGATTTTCTCATAATATGAAAATAAAGATTGATTGTAATGAGTTAAAAGAAGTTAACAGTTACAAATACCTTGATCAGATTATTAATACAGATGGAAACATAAAGATGAAATTAATCATAGCATTAAACTTGCTTGGAGTGTTTTTGGTAGAAAAAACTTGATACTAAAAGGAAATATGCCTATGTGTTTAAAAAGGATGGTTTTTAATAAATGTGTTTTACCAGTTCTTACTTATGGAACTGAAACTTGGACATCTCAATAGAAGAGCAATACAGAGACTTCAGACTACTCAAAGAAGTATGGAAAGGTGCATGTTAGGAGTAACAAGAAGAGATTGAAAATGCAATATATGGGTAAGAGAACAAACAGATGTTACTGACCTCTTTGAAAAAATTAAAAGACTGAAGTGGAGTTGGGCTGGACATATTGCTAGAAAAGATGATAATAGATGGACAACTGAAATCTTAAACTGGATTCCAAGAGATTGTAAAAGACCCAGATAGAAACAACATGTGAGATAGATGGATGAAATATAAAAGTGTGCAGGAGTGGTGTGAAGAAGAGAAGCTAAAGATCGGAGAAGATGAATTGAACTTGGACAGACCTTCATCTTGCAGTGGATTGATAATGGTTGATGATATATATATATATATATATATATATATATATATATATATATATATATATATATATATATATATATATATATATATATTGTAGACAGTAGCCAACTCTGACCATGTCAAACATTACAAGCTTATAAATAAGCAAAATTAGAATGGGAAATGGTATTTAATTTTATCATATTTTTTTATAAAAAATCTGGAATTATTTAAATATTTTCTTCATCACATAATAATATGAGAATTTGCAAACATTTTTTTAAAACATAAAATGAATTTTTGAAATGTGTTATAAAACTAACAATTTTTTGTTCTCTCTCTCTTCCTCTTAAGTAATTTTAATTAGCTACCAGTTTTCATTTTAAGATTTAAAAATAGAGTACTGGTAGGGGGGGGTGTTTTCTTCAGTAAGTTCTGTAAAAATTTATTAAACAATTTTAATTTTAACCTTTTAGAGAGATAAATAAATAAATATTTAAAAAAATAATAATAAGATTTTAACATTTTTTGTTAAGTTTTTGTTTTAATTGATTGAAATATGTTTTTTTTTATCTTTTTCCAAAAAAAAAGCAATGTTTATCAAAATCAAAAATAATTAAGGGATTAGCTTATTTTTGACATAAAGAAAAACAAATATAGGATAATTTTTTATTTGTTTTGTAAAAAAAGGAGAGAAATAACAATATTTTTTGTAAATGTAGACCTAATTGGGTCAGTGTATAATTTGATCATGTGTATGACAGAATTGTTTCAAAAAATACCATAGAGGAGAGGCCAAATCAGTAGTCCTGTGTCTTGTGAGAAGAGGGCAGTCTTGATGCAGCTGCTGAAAAAGATAGTAGAAAAAAAGTATTTGTCTAGCTTTTAAGAAGGGTAGCTGCAGTGATTCTTGACTCAGCAATTGAGAAGAGCATTAGAAGTGACTTTTAAGCCAACTATTAAACAAATTCAGAAGTTCTATTGTTTAAAAATGTTTTTTAAAATCAAGACAAATATGTACTATATTTAGCTAAAAGCTAAACATCTACTTCCATGTAACCAGCTCACAAGAAAAATATAAAGAATAAGGAAAATAACTCTAACTGCAACAAGCCTTGTCACTATCCAAGAGTGTGAGTGTCTCTGTCGCTATGTGTTAGTCTGACTTGGAAAATTATTAGAAAGAAAAAATTAATAATTTTTTTCTGTGTGAAACCTAAAAATATTATATGGCAGAATAGATATATCTCCTGTGTACATTAGTTTAGAATGGAAAGATCTTCAAAAAAACCCAACATAGAAATGAAATTGTGAGTGCCAAAGAAAAACTCAAAAAGAAAAGACAATGATGCTAAAAAGTATTTTTAATGTGTGCATTACATTTATAGATAATTCTTATAGAAATAATATGTGATCATAATAGGTAATTTTTATTAATTTAAACATGTTTTTTATTCATTTAATTTTTCCTTTCAAAATTATAAGGATTTTTTTAGGTAATTTAATTTTTTCTAAATTTAGCATTTCTTTTAAAATGTTCTTTTTATTTATTTAATTTCTCTCCAATTTTCTTATCTCTGATTGTGTACAAAGATGTTTTTCAACTTTTATTATTTAAAAGGAAATAATTTAATAAAAATAAAAGTTAATTCATTTAGAAAATAAAAATCTATGTTAATCATTTTTACAGTATGCAATTATATTTTGATGAAAATGTATAAATGTGAATTATCATATTATCATATCATTTTTTAAATTAACCTTTTAACCACTAATTATATTATTGGTTGTATGAGGTAAAAATCAAATCTTTTAATTGGCCAACTCACAAACTGAAGACAAAGCCTATTGTTAAAACATATTGCCTATAATATTAAATTCAACTCAGATATGTTTATAAAAAGTATATTACTAATTTTTCAGAATATGAAAGTGAACTAAAGTTTTTTCAAAAATAAATTGCTCTTTATTTATTATAAAATATTCAATTTCGGCAAATTTAAAAGCGAACGTATAAACAAAAAAATGCTGACGTAAATGCTTTTTTTCAATTTTACGTTATGGAAAAGTAAAGATTTCTTTTTGCTAAATCTTAAATATTTTTACTAAAATCTTCAATATTTTTCGAAAATAATTTTGTTTTTTTAGTATACCCTGTGAAAATGATTTTAATTTCCCAGAATATACTTTTTTTAAACCTTAAATCACATTCGAAATGAAAATCTCAGCGTTTTTCTTTATTTTCTTTGATCAGGCGGTTTCTTTGTTCTTTCCAGCCAATCAGAATGTCTTTTTTGGCTGAGAGCTGGCTGACAGCCAATCACCAACAAGCTTCTTTCTTTGTTTAGCTTTAAATGCGTTTTTATTGATTTTTTTACTTGTAAAATAATTCAGAAGAGGGCACCATCTTACAGAACTTTTAAAAACCTAATCAATACCTGTCAAACAAATATCCTAGCATTAAAAATAATGGAATTAGAGTGACATCAACTGTTGTCGAGAGGCCTCGTAAGAGGCGGGAAAAGGGTCAATCAGTTAATTTATTAAATACTTGTTAAAATATTTTTAGTATTATTGTATTTACTTCATCATCTATCTGTTCTATGAATTGGCAGTGTATTTGGCTTGATTTTATTACAGCTCAGTATTTTAAGAATTTTAATTTATCCCAGTAAATTTATTTAAAATATAATAAGCTGTTGTATTTGTTTTTCACTTGTTCATAGTGGAAGTTCCTTGAGTCTTATGAACTTAAGCTATCTCTAAAGAGCATAATGGTTAGTGATATGGATGTAGGAATTTATGTTGATGTTTTGAGAACATGAAATAGCTCTGGATAGTGCAAAACTATCACATTTAAAGTTCATTCACTGCATTTGTTTTTTATTAAAAATTAAGTTTATAGTTGACCAGTATACTAATGGTATATATGGCAAAAACATTAATGATTATCAGCATGCATTATTGTTTTGCCCTCTTTATTTATATATTCTGATGAATATTTTGACATTTAACTATGTGTCTCCAAAATATATTACATTTTGCCCAAAATTTGGTAGTGTCTAGGTAAGTAACCTGTTTTATAAAATGGATCTCATTTACATCCAGTTATAATGATGATGTTTAACTTTTGATTACTGATGATTTAATTACTTTTGTTTAACACTGGGTAATTTGTACTTTATAACCTAGTTGTATTCTCTGCTGATCTCATGCTTACTTTAATTATTATGTGTGTATTTATTTTTCTATATTTGTTCATTGATGATATTTTATTGTGATTAACATTGTCACATTATATCTATAGGTTTTGTAGTATTACAATATATACCATCCTTGTTTGCACATTCCTTAAAACATTGAAACTTTTTGAATGTCTTTTATATTTGATATCAAAATATTTGAAATGTCATCCATCTAGTGCTTTGTATTTTCAAAGAAATTATCCTAACTAACTTATGTTATTGTCAAATTGCATGGCTACTGCTCTCTAAAATGTGTCTCAAAATTAAACCAATTCTATTTTCTCTACATATATTAAATGTCAATTTTAAAATTTAATTCTAGCTTCAATTAAATATTTTAATGAAATCAAACTATGAAACCAAATATGTATATACCACTCTCTCATGAGTCTTACTTAAATCCTATTATATCAAAAAATATTCAGTATTTTCCCATTTCTGTTCCATATTTAAGAAACTAGATAACATATCAAAAAGATTAGTGTCCCAATTGGATTAGCCTGGTATTAGTTAATTATATATCAAATTTCAAGCAATTCTATTGGATTTAAATCAATTAAAACTCAATTTTAAAATGGCATACTAAGTTTGGAAAGAGATCAAAAGTTTATAAACAAACACACCAACAAACAAAATGGTTTTTCAACTTCAATAAAAGCACTTAAAAACTAATTTAGGTATTTTATTGAACTGTCATCTAGTTGCCATTTTATCCATTTCTTAATAGGTAGCTTTATTTATCTAGGAGAAAAAAACATATTTTAAAATAAATATTATTGAAAATAAAATATAAAAAAAGACAAATATTAGATGGTGTATATTTATCAAAAGTAATACTTTATTGAAAGAGTTTGTTATTGTTTAAAAGAAAATCTTTTCATCAGGAACAAATTCTTATGGATTTTGGCTAAAAAATAAAGACTTCAAATAATTCGAAAAAAGAAAAAGAACAAAATTTGTTAGTAATAATAAAAATAAATCATTAAAATAAGCAGGAAAAAATTATTACTATAATAAAATTAATGTAAAAATATTGAATTAATCTATTGCAAAGAAAATTATCAATAATAATTATCAATAATACTTTTTGCTTTGTAAATTAAATACCAAAAAAACAAGCTTGCTGTCGATATTTGTTCCAGCTTTATAATGTAGCATTTGTGGGTATTTATGCTTATACACATACACAATGATTTTCAATGATAAAAATCAATGTCTGAAAACTAAGATAGAAATGTTCATCAATTACAAAGAATTGATGCTGTTTGTGCTTATGTTAAAATGTAAGCTGGAAATTTTATTAAACCTTGATTTTAATATATATAAACATATACACACTCATAAATTTATTCATACACAGCAAATATTTTATTTTTAACTTTTTTCAAAATATCAAAATATCTTTTAAATGGAACAAAAAATGAAATAATTCATATAGATGCAAGAAATCATTTTTATATTTAACTTTAAATAATGGTTTAATAAATAATTTTATAAAAATAAAACTACCTTATTTTTTGTTCACTTTTCAAGGTAGTTGCTAACAAGTTGAAAAATAATTGAGTCTTATTCTTAGATACTAAAATTGTGGAGGAAAAAAAAGAAGTAAAATATTTTTTTTATTATTCTTTACAATAACGTATAGATATATAATAGATTATTATACTGGTTGACATTGAAATATATAAAATTATATTTTTTAATTGATAACGTAAAATATCAATAATTTCAATAATTTTATTATGCAAATCATTTAAAAAACTTAAATTTTATCATCATCCTTATTTTCAATCAGAAGCAGTATACTATGGGTTTATAATCTCTCCTAATATTATTCCATTATTTCACATCTTATCTTGTCTTTTCTACATCACACCAATAATGTACCTATGTCTATTTCTAAGTTTCTAAAAATTTCTTAAAATCTAGTTTAAACTTAGACATTTTTTAAAAAAATATATAGTTAGCCTAATATCATTTCATTTTTTCTTAATGTCGTCAGTAATATTATTTAATAATTATGTGTTTATTCTGATATCTGCAGAATAAACTCCCAACATATATACTTCCATTGTATAATCTGTTGTGTCTGAATTGTACGTTTATTAATTATCCTGACCTCAAAGCAACCAATAAAAATAGATAAAACATTTTTTTTTTAGTTAAACATTTTTTTTATTAATTATGCATACCAAAAGCAATCTCATATATTTAATTATATGATTAATATTAGCCATTATTGTTCAATGTATTTTATTAATTTGATTATGGATTGTTCATTTATTGGAAATTATTTATAAATTAATAAACCATTCTATTTTCAGAAAAAAAAAAAATATGATATTTCAGATTTTTTGACAAACATAAATATGTTTACATATATTAAACATTGTCTATTAATCTTTATATTTTTCATATTGCTATGAGGTATTTTAATCTCTTTTACAGGAAACATTTTTCTAAAAGATTCCATGTTATTTAATTGTATCTCTTCATGTATTCTTCCAATATTACAAATTAATATTGCAACTCTTTAAAGTATCTTTGAGTCAATCTTTGTAACATATGTAAAATATGCATCTCCAGCAAAACAAATTTATTCAATTTAACTATAAAATACATTTTCAAAAATCTGATAATCAATTATCTACTTTATATTAGCAATCCGATAAAGGTGTGTTCTTATTATTGTAGATTTTACATATTCAGAATGTCAAAAAATATACTATTTAAACTTATAATATTGCTAGATTAATATTGTAGAGTATCGTTAAATAATATTTTAAGTGCTTTATGTTGAAATGGTATATTCCTACAGACTATATGTTTCACCTGTTTTAGCCCATTACTCTATCTGTGCAACTTTTAATCCCTTATGTACACATATATCAACATAACAACATTACATATATATATATATATATATATATATATATATATATATATATATATATATATATATATATATATATATATATATTGTGCCAGGCATTATCAAATGGCCTTGCACAAAATCTGCTGTAAAAAATATTACAGCAGATACATATATAGATTTGTACATATTAGGCACAACAAATATATAAATGTGCTATATTAATAATGGAAGTTGGGTCTGAGCATTAGAATACCCACACACACAAATTTAAAATATTGTACACAAATACACATATAAAAAACTGATGTATTTTTTGTATTTTATTTTTATTGTTTTGTATATTTTCAATATATATCATTTTATGTATTTTGCTGTTCTCTGAAAAATTCAAATAGAGAAAAGCAAACTTTATTAAACAAATAGATCACATTGTTGGAACATATTCGTAAAATAAATAATTAAAATAATTGTTCCAACATACTTGTATATATTTTTCATTTCTTTTAATTACTTTTCTAAAGATTGTAATTTTATTCTGTAAGCAAAGAATGTTAATTGCTTTTGTAAAAATCTGATCAAAAGCAAAATATTTGATAATGCTATAATTAAACTGTTATCTTTTTAAAAATTCTTTTGAATTGATTTTGTAAGCAAGTGGTCTGGGTTATTCAAGATGGAAGTCATTATATTAAACCATAAAATGTAGAGTTTGATCAGAAAATTAGAAAGAAATGTTATAATCTAAGTCATAAGGTAAATTAAAAGGATTGGCTGATTCATACTTCTCAGAGGGCTATCTGAAGTGGTTCTTATGAGTGGGGATATTCTTCTTTCTTGGGTACTCAAGTAATTCACTACTTTGGTTCCAGAATTCTCCAATCAACCAACTACTTAGAGATTAATTTATGGACAAGACTACTGCTGACATTTTTTAAGAAATCCATTATACAGTTCTTTTAAGAACTAATGATTTCTTAAGGATTTAATGAACCAGTCAAGATAGCAAATGAACATTTAATAAAAATTATTATCATATACAAACAGAGGAAAATATGAAGCAATCTACCAGAGTCCAGTAAAATGACCATGGGGTAGACAACCAGCCAATGCACCATCCTTTCTCTGTTCCAAGCCACCAAGATGTGATCACACCAGTTCCAGTCACCCATGATGATGACAAACACCACCTTGCCTATGCCTGAATGAGATGTAATCCTCACTGCACAGCCAGTTGACTTGAAGCCACTCAGAGCTGAGCCCAGTCAGGAGAAAATGACGATGCCTACATAAGTTTCTTTTATTTTACAAATATTTTATTAATATTGAAATAATTAACTCTGATATTTCTGACTAAATATATTATTATTTTTTATTATTATTAATCATTTAAAAAAGAGAGAGTTGTCTTTCGCATATTTATATTGAATTTATGGTTATTACGGGCATAACTGATAAAGCTTTTACTTAAATCTTTTGAGTCAATTTTTCTACTTCAAATTCTAGTATTTTCAACAGAGGTTGCAATTAGATTCTTTTTGTTGCTATTCATTTCCCCTCTTGTCATTACTCCTGAAATTTGTCATACATAAATATACATGTGTATATATGCGCACTTATGCTTTAAATTTTCGGTAAATATGATACCTCATGTTGAGTATTAAAAATATATTTATCTGTATATTCTTTTAAGTTATTTTTTTGTCACTGCTGCACCTCATGATGCGTGCAAGAAGGGATTTATTTATTATAGATTCCCTGTAAGCAAGTCCTCTAATAACTTTATATTTAGAATAGTAGTAAGTGTATAATTGTGCTGCATGTATAGACATGTATAAGAATTTATTGTAAAAGGCAAATAGATACAGTACCTCATGTTGAGTACTATATGGTATCTGAACTATGCAACCTTATTGACGTGTTGAAAAATATGAAATTAGTGAAATATTTCATAGTGCAAATATACTTATGCAGAGTTGGTTGTTTTTTATATATATTTATTATCAATAAAAAAGGTTTTAAAATCCTGAGTAAAAGTGCATGCCTATATAACCGAAAATCTCTTATCTTAAAACATGTGTATATCAAATCACACAAAGTATAACTGTTTTCTACAGAGTAAAAAAGACTCAGACCACTTCCATTCTTTATGAAACATTATATTGTAAATAGCTTTAGGGGTTATCTATTTTTGTATTCCTTTAAATTGTATTTATATATTTATCTATTTAAAAGCATCAAATATCTATACTGATTGTAATAATAATTCATTTATTTGTTTTTATATCATTTTAAGTATGAAACAGTGGTGGGTATTTGGGATTAAATAAATATTTAATTATAATATTAAACTTGTTT
The DNA here is from genome assembly GCA_028023455.1 of Epiperipatus broadwayi. NCBI lineage: Eukaryota > Metazoa > Onychophora > Udeonychophora > Euonychophora > Peripatidae > Epiperipatus > Epiperipatus broadwayi. The sequence continues at coordinate 493,922 of JAQFVV010006602.1, read as the reverse complement.
CGTTTTCATATTATTATTTATTTGATAAAATGTATTCCTTCCTTATCAACCACATACCTGTAATAATCATTTAACTTACCCATTGAAGACCCTAGATGTAGAGTGACTGAGCTAGTCACATGGGATATCACTCTAGCAGGGTGTTAAATCTTATTCTCATGCTTTGCTGAACTTGTAGTATTGCACACCCTTCTAGGAGGGGGGATTCATTTTTATTCTTTTCTAGAAGTGGCACGCAAAAGCTATCTGGAAATAGACTTTTCAAAGGTGTGTACTTACCATAGGTTTCAAAACATTTGGGCATTCGAGTAAGATATCAACTAAAGGGTGTTTTTAACTGGCAGAGTCCTGTCAATTCACTCTTTCTATCAGTTTAACTGGAAGTACCAATATATATGAGTACAGACAATTGGCTAAATTAATATCCATTTCTTTCCCTGTTAAATCTTGGTCACTTCATGCTCGTGCAAGATTAGGATTAAAAATTCGCAAGGGAGTATGGACCGGTACAATATATTATTAATCAATGTCTGTATTTCAATTATAATATATATATATATAATTATTCAAAATAATACAATAATTAATACAGTAAAAAATATTTTAAAAACAAATATATACCATAATTTAATAGTGCTTTCAACTATCTATGTAGTCGTTATCAACTAGATTCAAATTGTATTACAAAAAACTGTTACAAATGTAAACAAAAAGAAATATGTCATACATCAATTTTCCCACAATTCATTAATTTTTATATTGGCAGCCTGTCTATTTATCAAATGTTGCTTTTCACTTTTTATTAACATAGCTTTTTTAATTTTGCATTTATTATTATTTTTTTCAATACACAAAATCTTAACTTTATTAAAATCAAAACCATAATTACATGTTACATTATGATCAAAAAATACTGAAGGTGATATGTCATCATTTGTAACGGTTTTTTTGTAATACAATTTGAATCTAGTTGATAATGACTACATAGATAGTTGAAAGTAATTCTATTAAATTGTGGTATATATTTGTTTTTAAAATATTTTTTACTGTATTAATTATTGTATTGTTTTGAATATATATATATATATGAGAGAACAGACTGATATAATATTGTTGTATGTATATTACAGCATATCTTTATTTAAAATATAGATCTTTTTTAAAATTAAGAGATTTATTATTTTAAAAACTCAATTCTTTAATTTTCATTGAGAATTGCTATAGATAGATAGATAGACAGATAGATAGATAGATAGATAGATAGATAGATAGATAGATAGATAGATAGATAGATAGATAGATAGATAGATAGATAGATAGATAGATAGATAGATAGATAGATAGATAGATGGATGGATGGATGGATGGATGGATGGATGGATGGATGGATGGATGGATGGATAGATAGACAGACAGACAGATAGATAGATAGATAGAAAATTCACCTAAGACAAGCATACATATGTTTATTAAAAGATTTTCTAAATTTACTGAAGTTAAATTAAAATATTGTCAATAAAAATCATACCAAGCACCTGGTTATAAAATAATGCATAGACTAAGTTTCTAAATTTACAATTTTGCAATAATATTTTCAAAACAGAAAATTAGTCAATAACAAAATGCAGTGAAGCAGCCCTATTTTAGATTCCTTTGGGACTGAAGGTGCCAAGCAAAACTAAATTTATTTGACATAAAAAAAATTAAACAATAGTAAAGACAATTTTATAAAATTAAAATTCAACTTGTAAACAAGTGTTAATGGATTTTCCCCACTGTGAATCCAGCTTGTAGAAAAATAATATAGGATTTGAAATTGGTATAAATAACCTATATTTTGATGCTAAAAATTTTATATGTATGTTGCTACCAGAATCCACACTCACTTTAATTTTATAATGCATGAGTAGGAGGGCCACAGATTTGCCATTTATTCCCATGCGGAATGGTCCTTTCCAACCCCATCCTTCATGCTGCCTTGGCATGTGATCATCATCATCACTGGGATGGAGAGTTCCAACCACTGCCTGCTGTGAAGAGAAAACTTTACCACTAATGAACCTATCCAAAGAAGAGTGTCGTAATGCCTACCTCCAAGTGCCTGACATTCAAGCTGCTGAAAAAATTGGTACTAATTCTTCAAGACTACAGAGCTCTTAAATTAATCTTTAAACTGTAAAACTAAATATTAATCTAGCTACTGTAAACCTAATGAACCTTCATTTTTAATTATTAATTGTTTTAAACTTAAATCATTCTAAAATTAAAACTATAAAACTTGCCTGAATCTTAACTAATGTAATTTATTACTTTTAATTTCAATAACTGTAATCAGTTATTATTTTAAATTCTCTATAAACTGTGGACATGACATATTATTTCTGTTTTTAATTATTTCATTTTCATTTATTTAATATATATGTTATGATATGCCAGTATTTTGAGGCTGCAAATAATTATTTTTGTAAACTTTTAAAAGAGAGGCCATTATGAGATCTCCAGCATAATTTAGTAATGCTGCTTAGCATAGATAAATTGCTGCTTTGAAATCCTATTATAATAGATAACAGCTAATTGCTATGCTCATTATTATCATTGTGTTATTGATATTATGGTGTATTACGGTTTGCATAACAAATTATTAAACTTATGATTATATCAGATAGAAGCTATCTGTTTAGGCACATTAATTAATTAATTCTATATATACATGTTTATATTACTATGTTTTGTGTGTTCTTACTAAGCACCCATTGGTGTATTAACATCTTGCTATGTCTTGATGGGCTAACATTGGAGGCCACTCCCATCCACTTCTATTTAGGCTGAAGCACCAAGCATGTTACTGAGTTTAAGGCCAAAACACTTGAGTAGCCAATTTGAATTTCTGAATAAATGTTCTTTGTTATTTTAGCAAACCATTCAGTCTTAAAGCCCTGAGTATTTGATACTGAAGCCTGTGAATAATTACTCACTCACACAGTGACCTTATTTTAGTATTTTATTAGCACCATAGTCTTCAGGTGCAAACCTAAAAGTAACCAGTTTTTCTTCTCATTATTAATAACACTTCAGCATTAGTCTTGAACCTGTAATCTAAGTTATCATGATGAATCTTATCTTGAGCTTATTAAATTGCTCCTTTGTAATGTATTAGAGTAATCAGCTTAATGTTATTTATAATATTCATCCTGGCTAGTATTTTACTTCATAGTGTTGGCAAACCAAAAAATAGATTGACATACCAAAATATAATAGGCATGAGTTATGAGTTGCAAACAAGTGTGTAAAATTAAGTTATCATATTAAAGATGAGATCACTGTATTAAATTCATCTCATAATTACTACAATGCCTGTGTGTGTTAATTATACATGCTAGCACTAAATAATTAATGTTCTTTGTTTATTGAATTATTATTTAATCATTTATTTTAATAAACTTATTTAAAATTATAACTTGTTTCATGTCATTGCTTGCAATCTATCTCCATGTTATAATATACATTCTTTAGTTAAATCTTAGCATGTTAAGTAGTTATTTTGTTCTTAATTATATATATAAATTGTTAATTTTTCTAAATCTCGTGTTTTCCCTTTGCTCAGTCAGCTCCCTGAAGAAATTGAGACCAAGTTTAATCTCATAAATGTCATTCATATGATGTTAGGTCATAGTTCTGGCAAAGAAGTTGAAGTTAGTTCAGATTTGAAGCCTCATCACCTCATCTTGATCAACTTTGATGTATTTTGTCTGGATTCTCAATTTTGTTACAAGAATGTACAAATATGACTGTTGCAATGTTAATAAAAGATCCAAATCTTACTTCTTCTAAACATTGCTTTAATCTTCAATCCTACTTTCTACTTTTATCTGATAACTCCTGCAACATTTCTTGCAGCTCTAAAGCATTATTTGCAAAAACAACTACATTATCTGCAAAATCTAAATGACTTAAATAACCTCCATTTACTTTTACTCCTTTAGCTTCCCATTTTAATCCACAAAATACTTCTTGCATATAATAGCATAGAAGTATAATTTTAGACTTACATTATAATTTATGATGAGTTGTGACATTTAGAGTAATATATAGTAATAGTAGAATTATACATTATATAGTGCTTGAAATATGTGTATTAATGCTTAAAAAATTTACAATTTGTAACTGAGGTAGAAATGATATAATAATGTCTAACCTAATAAATAATTACATAGAGGTTAAACTCTCCATACAGTAGTGCCAGTCAGCATAAAGAATGGTGATCATGTGATGTTTAGTGGTCTAATAAATAATTAAAAAATCATGAATGTATTTATCTGAAATGAATGATACTAAAGATGTGAGTACAGAAAGTTTGACATTTGTAGTATTAATAAAAAAAATAAGATGTGTAATTTATGCTTAAGTTGTGAAGATTACAATGCCACATAGTGTGATAATATAACAACATATGTTCTTGCTCTATAATATAGTATACATTCCATTATAAGAGCACTAAGAAAAAATAGTCCAGAAGACATAATATAGAACTTGCCAACTATTTTAAAATGCTAAAACATGAAAAACAATTTAGATATAATTAATATCATTAAAAAAATAATCATTTTAATAAATAAAAATTAAAAATTCATAAAAGTGTGCTGAAAGTTCCATCATTGGAATTGATCTGAGAATCCTGTGCTACAGTGGTGACACTCTACTACTGGAATAAACTCATAAATAGTTAAAGAGGAAAAGCAGCAATTCATTCATAATTTTTTATTGACAAGTAAATGTTATTAAAAAAGATTGAAAGTAATACAAATGCCACATTTAAAAAATTGAATATAGAAATTGTGCAAAATGATATGGAAAAGAGTTAACAATGTTAAAACAAATTATAGGTATAAAAAGACAAAGAAAGATATACAAAAAAAGTTTTAATTCGAAGTATAATATTGATATTGTGTGAAATGTTATTTTAAGCAAACCATAAAGCAAAGATATATTTACTAAAATTTACAAAAAACTTTAAAAATCAAAAACTAAAAGCATGTGCAGTAAGAAATTATTTGAAATGCTAACATATTTTAAGTGAAAAAATTATGCATACAATTATTTATATGTATATAAAAAAGAAAGGCTTTAGAAAACAATGGAATAATTAAAAATATTAAAACAAAGCAAGTAAAAATATTGTTGCCAAAGCTATGTTCAACCATCTAAATGATAGAGATTTATCAATGATTAAAAGGCTGCAATAGTGATATATTTGAGAATAGTTAACCAAACAGATGTCAGAATTTCAGGTCTATCAGCAATTATTTACATTTTTTGTAAAATAGTTGGAGAGCTTTTTGTAGAAATAACTTGATAGTAAAAGGAAATATGTCTAAGTATTTAAATAGGAAGGTCTTTAATAAATGTGTTTTGCCAGTTATTACTTATGGATCTGAGACTGGGACACTTAATAAAAGAGCAATAGAGAGACTTCAGACCACTCAAAGAAATATGGAGAGATGTATGTTAAGAGTAACAAGAAGAGATATAAAATGCAATATATGGGTAAGAGAACAAACAGGTGTTACTGACCTCATTGGAAAAATTAATGAAGTGGAGTTGGGCTGGACATAGTGCTAGAAGAGATGATAATAGATGTACAATTGAAATCTTAAACTGAATTCTAAGAGATTGTAAAAAAAAACAGAAAGGGAGCACATGCGAGATGGGTGAATAAAATAAGAAAGTGTGCAGGGGTGATGTGGAGAAGAGAAGCTAAAAATCAAAGAAGAGGGATCAAACTTGGAGAGACCTTCATCCTGCAGTGTATTTATAATGGTTGATGATTATGATGATGATAACATGGAGAATGTCTAAATAGCCATCTACTATCATTAAACATTGTATTGATCAATTCTGATTATTAGTAGTATTGTCTTGCCTGCTATAACATCCATTTTGACAGAAAATTTGATATGCATATATCAAATCATATTAAACTTAAATTATCAGAAAAGTAAACAATTCTGCAATACATTTTAATTCATTACTATGACACACGTGAACTTTTACATACATATTATTAATTATAATTGGAACACATTCATTATATATTTATATTTATGAAGTAAAGAATTAATATTTGAATTTTTATTTCTTTACTTCAGATTTTAAATGTTTTTGCTTCAAGAAGCACAAGACCTAAATGTTATTACTCTGTAACTGAATAAGCTTTGGGGAAAGTTAAACCATAAATTAAAAAATGCACTTGACATTTATAACTTTTTATATTTCTTGTACCTAAATTGGTTTCATAATGTGTTAGAAGCTATAGTAGCAAATGTTAAGATTATATTTATAACAAATTATTTATTTATCTAGTGTGTTTTTAATTTGTAACAGTCATTAGGCAATTACCCCTAAACATGCACTATATAAATTAATATCACTTGAAAAATAATCTCACTTACTAAACACAAGATAAAGTATTTTAAAAGATAAAATAAATCTAGCCTATCTTTTTTGTCTAAAATTATATATATATAGACCATATTAAGCATTTAAAAACGAGAGCATAAACATTTTAATTAAAAGATAATATTAATCCATTCTATTTTTTACAGATCTTCACATACTCATTTCTAAAGGTTTAAGATTTGTCTATACATATGCATTTAGATAATAAAAAAAAAGATAGGGTGGATTCATATTATTTTTTAAAATACTTTATTTATAAATAATTTTATTGAAAAAACCATATGTAATAATGATACAATTGTAAATCAAAAATAATAGTTATCCATGTTAGTCAGGCAACCAAATGTTCTGATGTGGTTACTGGTGTTGTTAATCCAGCTTAATCAGGCTCCACGTGTTGGCAAATAAAAATCTGGAAGAGATTATTCTGTCCTTATGGCGAAATTCCTTTAGCTTGGAAATGAATGGGTCTTCAGGCTTGGGATGAGGAAAGGTAAACTTGTTGCGACATCTGGCCAACCAGATGGCATAAGTCAGAAAGGTTGAGAGTCTTGTGGTGACATAATCCCTGGACAGGAAGCAGCATTTAATATTTAAGATTTTGTTCAGGGAAATGTGGCAGTGGTAAGTAATGAAAGTTCTGATTTTGTCATATGCTGGGCAATCATTTATCATATGATCAAAGGTTTCACAGGTTCTATGGCAGTTGTGACACATAGGATCTATATTCTTGAGGAATCTCCTGTAGTGCAGGAACCAGTTTGTCTGGAGTGAATTCAGGTTGATTTTTATGAGAAAGTCCAGGAACCTTGGCTCCAGCTTGAGATGCTTGAAAAACCTGGTGACCACGTGATTATTACCACCGAGGTAAGGAATGGTAAAGTTTTGTGTGGGAAACAGCAGGCCATGAGCATCCCAAATGGAGATTTTTTGTCTGAATACTAGGGAAGAGTGGCCATTGTGAGCGAAAAGGTAGTCAAGTATCTGATTTAGCCAGCTTATCTTTGAAGGTGGAGGTCTGTCAGATGGAATGACTGGTTGTTCCGCTACAATCTGGGGAAATTTCTTTTGTAGGATGTGGATCAGAGAGTGGCACTTTTGGTAATATATAGAAAATGTAGCATGCAACGACATACCATTATTTTTACTATGTCGCTGTATGCGTTCAATTCCTATGGCCGCTGTTTTACCATTCCACAACAGCCATGCACAGATTCGGTTGATTTTTGTATTGAAAGCCTTTGTCATGTTAATTATGGGTAGATAGTAGCTAATCTTTGCCATTACCTTGATATTGAGGAGAGAGATTTTCCCTTGCAGTGATAAATAAACTTTATCTAGTGTTTAGTGAGAGATTTCCTCAAGTGATACAAATCTATACAGCAATGTGTAGGAGTGATTCCCTAATGACTGTTACAAATATTAAGATGTAATTAAAATAGTATTCTATGTAAAATAATTTTTGATATTATTTAAAGTTTTAAGAAAGGGGAAATGTTTTTCATCAAAGTTAATGAGAAATATATTTAATAATCATTATTATCATATACAGCAAGAAATATAATATGATTTGTGACCATTGAATGCAGTAATTTATTTAAACTGCTTAAAAATTATAATTTTGGGGAACTGATTAATGTAGCTGTGATTGTGATCTTATTATGTATTCACTTTAGGCAGTTTATTAGTATTGGAATATAAAATTCTATCAGGTCAAATTTTTATGTGTGACTTAAAATCATAAATTACCAAGTTTGTCTAATATTTAAAATCTCCTTATCTTACCTTTTTTAAATGGTATAATGTAAATGTATTTATTTTAAATGTAATAATTATATTGTTGTTGTTTTTTTCAATTTTATTTTAATAGTGGCTTTACCTCTATGTATATTCAACGTATAGAGCAAAGAGACAAGTATTTTTTAAAATTATTATATCTCCTTATATTTACATGAATTTCAGTAGAAAAGAATGAATTATAATGGAACTGTTTGATCCAGAATTAATGGACCTAAACTATTTATTGAATGATCTTATAAAGCAGAAATTCAACTATTTCAAAACAATTGCTATTTTCACACCATGCAGTGAATCTATGCAAAATAAAAATCTTACCTATGTTATTCACTAATGTAACCTGATTATAATAAAAAAATTCACATTAAAAAAATGTGTCAATGTTTTTTGTTTTTTTTTTTAAAAAAAAAAATTTTTTTTTATAAAAAATAAGGTGAAAAGAAATTTAAAAAAAATTAAAAAATTGAGAGAAAAATATTTTTTTTAAATAATTTATAATTTAAAAAAAAGCCAGGATGTAAAAAATAAAAATTAATTTTTATAATTTAAAAATATTTAAGTTTGGGGGGAATCTACCAAAGATGTATCAGTTGTTAAATTAAAACAAAATTAATCAATTGATTGTTAAATTTTTAAAAAGGAGAATAAATTCTGATAAATTTCATTATTTCATTATTTTTACTTAAATTATAATATGGGAAGTGACAAGGTGCACATTGTCATACTTTGGTTCAATTTAGCATGTTTCTTTTTGTCATCAGTTTGTTTGGTAAATTGTCATAATGATAAAAATTTGAGATCTTTCTGTCATAGAATGTGAAGCAGTGGACTATTCCAAAGATATGAAATCCTTCCCTCTGAAATGGGTATGTTAATAATCTTGATATGATTTCATGACACCAATATGAATAAAGTGTAAATATTGTATTTATATTTTTTTTATTTTTTGTTAATAAATTAATCCCAAAAAAGTGGAACAAAACGATAAATATTGTGATTAATTTTTTCCACAACCACAATGATTTCTTTTTTTAAATAATAGTAATAAAAACTTAAATTTAAATATTAAATACATTTCCTAGCAGGTATATTTTTGTAAACATTTTTTGGATTCCCCAATTGTAGAATTATTAAAAATACAGACTGCCATCTTCGTTTATTTAAAAACTTACAAATATTCATTTTTATCATATCAATGAGCAGTATGCTATATAATTATTTTACTTGATTTTGTTTTCATTTTAGAACATTTTCATTAAGCTTATAATTGTACACATAGCATCGTATAAAAATAAATGCTTATTAAGCTTATAAGAATTATAGAGTGTGTGTATATTTATAACTATAATTATTTAGATTGTAAATTTACACAAATGCTATTTTCAATATGTTGGTAATGTTGTCAGACAACTATCAGACTTTAGTTACAGTGCTTAATAAATACTGAATGTAGTATAATCTTTAGCCAAGTAGACTCTTAAATGCTGGAGATGAGATTTTATAAGGTTTAATGTTTATTTATGTTTAGAATTTAGTTGGATGCTCCAAGTTATATCAAAACCTGAAAAATTATTTGAATTGGAGTTTAAACCCCAATGTTCTTGGAAATTTTCTTGCTGTAATGAATATTATTATAGATGATATATTCTTTATTAGAACCTTAAAACTAGTATTAAAAAATAAACTATTACTTTTGATGGCTTCTTGTCACCTTTCCTTCATTTTTTTATAACCACCACTCAACATCATTATTTGTGATATTGGTCAGGAGATCATGATTCTCTCTGACATATGTATTGAATGAAATACTAATATATATCTAAGAAAACTTTACTTAATACAGATCATGAATAATTTTTTTATATGCAAAACTATTTACAATAACATATTGATTGATGATTCAATATCTTCAATTTAATAAAACAAATGTATTAATTTTTCCAAGAAGTTTGCTTTTTATCAGATTCACACTGATATTATCTGCTAATAACAATTATTTTAATATTCTTTGAATGATTTCTTTCTTTAATTAATTGATTTCCAGATTTAAATACTAAGTTCAATATTTTAACATTCATTATATTATTGACCTTAATGTAATACTAGTAAGAGTCAGTACATTACATTTTATTATAATTTTAACTTGTGGGTGTGTGTGTTGTCATGATTTTAAAGTACACTATTCTGGAAATGAATGTTCTACAAAGTCTTTTATTTTTGGCCTAATTTTTGATCATAGCTTTAAAATTGCTTAAACATTTCAGATTATTTTAATTAATAGTATTGCCTATATTACATAACACAATCAAAAATATCTGAGATGAAATATCTTGTAAGTATAATTACACAATAAAATTACTAAGAAGTTTATATGCTCATGTAATCATCACTAAATATAATCATATATATGGAAGGGTACATATAAAAAATGTAAACATATAAAATAATAAAATTTTCATAAAGGAATAAGTATGAGGAGGACTATGTTTTGGTGAGTAGAAATAACTTTGCCATTAAACAATATGTACTACTCAAACATGTGCATAAGCTAAGGATACAGTGTTACCTTAACTCTTCATAAAACTCAAATAAAAAATCCACTATAAACTTTTTTTAATTCACATGAATGGAAATGGCTTCACTGATAAATAAATAATAAATGGTTATTCTATGATCAATATTATTTTCAAAGTAAATGCATATGTAACTCTGCATTTTACTATTTAAATCTTTCCATTAGTATACAACAAAATTAATCCAAATTGCTTAAAATATCAGTGATAAATTATAAATGACTATTGTTATAAAAATATATTCTAATTATTCAGCATTTTTTAATCTTCTAATTTTATTTTTTTAACTAAAATGGAGTCTTAAATAATTTCAGATATTTCTAATATCAATATAAATTTTCAAAATTAATATTTTAATACATTTTCAAATGTAGGCAATTAATAAACTAAAATTTATGTTATGCATATGCATTCTCATTAATACACATTGGCATGGTAATGTTAAATAAATTATATTTTAATAATCAAGAAATCTATCTAATCCTATTTGATTTTTAATATGCAAAAATAAAGGTGAATACTTTATTTTATTATCTACTCAATAAAATCATTTTAATTAATCCTTTTATATGTAAAAGCATCTTTATAATTGTTAAGAAAACAATAACCTCTATCTGTGAAGTTTCATAAAGAAATATATATGATAATGTACAAATGATTGTATATATTATAAAGAAGTAAATTTCAAAAAAACATTTTTTTTTTCAGTGATTAAACCATTAGCTAATATTTTAGCATCATAAATACTTTTTGATTCCCATTTTCTGTTTCTGGGCATTTTTTTTAAAATCTTGAAATAATAATAAAAAATATAATAAAATAAAATATTACTGCATCAAATAAAGACAACATTTCATTATATAAAAAGTTCTGTTGGGAGTGTATCCAGTTATAATTATATTGCACATAATAAGTTTATTTTGATAATTATTAAAATGGAGAATAAAAATAAAAAGAATGAAGAGTAGCAAGAAATATTGGCAGTGAATACTTCTGAAGTTAGCTGTGAATAAGATAGCTTAGAAACTTCTGATATAAACAGTCCACCCAGACAGTGATTCATGTAATCAAATAAAGCATAAAGATATTAATAAAGAATTTGAAATTCATGAGAATTCTGCATCATCATTACAATTAAACATTATAAAGATGATTGAAGCATTATTTAGACAAAGTCAATCAAGATTAATGGAGCATAATCAAAAACAAATGGAGCAAATAAACTAAACTATGCAATATTATTAAAAGGCTAAACAAAAAAGATGGAAGTTTATCAAAAAAGGATAGTTTTTTATACAAAGCATATAAATTAGACAAAAATTAGATAATTTAAAGTGTATAGACAATGATCAAAAGATGGGCAAGTACAAATTGAAAAAGAAGCAATGAATCAAATCATGGATAATAAACAGGCTCAGTTGGTTTTAAAATTAGAGAATAAACCAAAAATATGTGATGAGCTTTTAGTTGAATCAGATTCAAAATTACTTGAGAAAAATATATAGAGAGAACATGAACTCCTTCAAATAAAGGCTCACAATAAAAGTTAGATGGAACAAAAATGTTATATACTATATCCCATAATCTTGCAGTTGGATAAACAAATAAAAATAGAGAAAAATTTATTTTAACTTCAATATGAAAAGGAATTAGTTTTCACAAAAAAATTAAATGAAGACTTATCTCTCACGCTGATTAATCTATTAGATAAAGAAATACAAGAGCATCAACTTAATGTTAAATTTATGTGTTATATAAATATATTGTATTTACACAGAGCTATGCAGAATAAATTCATTCAACTTAAACTTTACTTACGACTGGGAAAAAATAAAACATAATTTTTTTGCCACACCAATTCTTTTTTTTTTTTTAGTTGCCATAAAAGAAAAGTCTACAGATAAAATTTAATACCAAACTATATCTTAATAATTTTATATTGACCAAAGGCTTTGATAAAGAGCTTGTAAAATGCTCTATGAACTTTAAGAGAACGTTTAATAATTACAATCTTTTTGTTGTTGTTGTTTTTAAGTTTGAGACTTTAAAATGAACGATCTATTTATTTCAATAAGCAAATAAAATATAAGAATTTTTTTTTCTCTTTCTTCTAACAACATAATATGCAAATTTGGTTTTTAAAAAGAAGAACTAAAACTAGGTTCATAAAGAAATTAAGTTTGGAAATAAAAATCAGTTTTTCTTTTCTACTAACTAAACTGGGATATTACTTTATTCAAATCCCACATGACATTTTGAATAAATAGGAAAAATACTACTAGCTAAATCTAATATGGAACATTTGAATGTTATTCGAATAACTCCTGTAAAAAATGAAGAAATTGGCTTTCTTAAAGACAACTAGAAATTACAAGACTAAATTATCACCATAAACAGCCTTTTAATACTTATCAGAAAAGAAGTAAATGACAATTATTTTGTTTTGATGAGTCTTATATTTAAAGTCTGGTTTATACTTTATTTTAACTAACCTGAATTTTTAAATAATGTTTGTTATCCAGATATTATTTTGAAGAAAGTATTATTTTTAAAAAAGGAGAAAGAAATGAATTTGTAATAACCTCTTTTTACTTGTTGAAATATGTATGCTAAGCTAATGAATTTTCTGTAAGTTATTAATAAGAGGAAATGGTAAAGAAATAATGATATTTATGTAATTGAAATGCACTTAAATTACTTAAGTCTCAAATAACTGTGCTTAACGCTGTAATTATTTCCATTAGACTACATTCGTTCATGGTTAAATTTATATTTGATTACTGAAAATTCACATTAAATAAGTCTTTATTAATTATTTCATAAAATACAACTCTTCTATTTTCTGTAGCATATATTTAATTGAGCCAAACAAGTTTGTTGTTAAATATAAGTTATTAAGATTTTTTCAGAATATTATATTTTTTATCACAAATGTTCTGTTTCTATGAGATTTTTAACAACAGTTTGTTCTTTTCTGAAGATAATCAGATAGGAGAAAGTTACATCTGAGATTTTTATCAAAGTGCATTATTTGCTTTTATTTACATTTCACTTATCATTTTATAATATATAGGATAGATTTCAAAATTGTGTATTATTTCTCATTTTTCTTATTGATGTTTTAAAAAATCAAGGCACTAGAATAAGATGATAAACCATTGATACCTTTGATTATCTTTGGATGCATTTGACTTTTTTTTATCTTCATAAGATAATTTAATCTAATATTTTATATTTAAATACAACTATTTATCTAATAAACATCACATGATCTCCATTTCTTATGCTTGCTTTTAACTGATATCCAAGTGCAGTGCTCTCAGATCCAAGGCTCCTCACTGATGAAGGCCACAAGCCTGAAACTAGTCTGGGGATATTGGATAAGTAGATGGGGATTTTATGCACTAGACTTCTGGTATCCATTGATTACTCTGGCTTCCACTGAGTGTCAATACATATAGAATGTTTTGCCTGTTTTTTAAACTATTTATCTGTTATAAAGTTTAGAACTTTATCATAATTATATTTAAAAACTTACATTATTCTATTGCAACTTCTATAAATAGTTTGATGGATTTGATATCAGAATGAGTTTTTATACATTGATTATCAAATTAACTATATCGTAGTAATATGTCATAAAGAAATGAGTTTTAGATAAAATATTAGTACATAGGTTTAGAATTAAATTAAATTTTCATTTAAAAAAAATTCACAAGAATTAAAAATGCTAAGATGCAAGAAAGTTGATTATTTTAGAACACAAATGCTAGAATAAATTCTGTGATAAGCAATTGTAAAATAATATTATCAATGATCAAGACTATCACTTGAAAATAATGTCATATTATCTAGTTATTCCAATCTGCCTTGAAATTAAGGACATATTTTTACCTAGTAGTTATTCAATATTCAATGAACATGAATTGAATATTAATAATATAATGAATTTTGATATTGTAATTAAACTAGTCAGTTGTTTAGAGTTTTAAGATTAGCAGTCCCATTTATAGATAAATTGATAATGTAAACAAAACTGTAAAATCAGAATCCTATAGTGACCTTAAAATGTAGAACAGTTTTGGGTAAGGTGACAGTCAGAAATGAATCGACAAATGCAGTTAAAAACATATTTTATTATTAATAAATTAATGTCAGAACAAGTCATTAAAATATAATTATAAAAACCTTAACCAGTAAAACAAAAGCAATTACTTACTTTGCTGGCATTTAGTAATTTAGTAATCACTGATTATTCTTGATTTCATTAGATGGCAATACAATGGAAACCTGCTTTTATTTTAAAATAAGATCCTTTTTTTAAGAATTGGAATGTAGATGGACTTATTTAATTCATATTTGTAGAGTCAAAATCTTTTATTATTAACTTTACAGTTTGCTTTAGCCATTACTAATTACAAACATACTTTTGTTGCTAGATAGCAACATTGTTATTTATCAAATAATATAATAAAATAGTGATTTAAAAAAGAGTGCTTTCTTCACAAAGAATAAAATAATTTAATGAGATATTTGAATTATAATTTGATGAATAACTTTAAAAATCTTCACAAAATTGGATTGATATATATGTAATTGACATAATAATAATAATCAAATCATTTATTGACCTGAAGTTCATAAAAAAAGTATAATCTAACACTCTACTGTTTCAGTTTATAAAATTTAAAAAGGATAAAAGTTTATATGATAAATCTGATCAAAAGTTTATAAAATCTCATAAAAGTTTATGATGCACTCTTAAAATTAAAATGCTAGAACAAATAATGTTAAAAAGATCACAGGTAATAACAAACTACCACCAATGATTAAATGGTTTCACTTGCTAATGTTATCCTACTGTTAATTATTCTAATTGTCTTTAAATAGTGATTTTAGCATTCATACTTATTTGCTTTATGAGAGAATGGATTAACCAAATATATAAATTATATATAAACATTAAATTAAATATATATAATTAATTTAAAACTGCATAAGTCTGTAATAATTTAAATAACATTAATTTAACTTATGACTTTTATTTTAAAAAAATTATCATGTTTCAAGTGGCAATATTTGATGAAAAATCAACTATTCTTTGCTAGACATATATTTCTATTAATAATTGACATCAGCAGAAACCATGAAATTAGTTAAGACTCCATAAATCATAATGATGTAAATTTTATTCAAGTTCATTGACAATTTAAGATAAAAGTTGAATATTATTTAACTACAAATTTGTTTTTGTATTGGCTTAAATTTTAATCTAACTTATTTTTCAATAACCTTGCTTTCAAATAAGATTTAGATAAGTAAATAAGTAACTGAAACATCATTTAAAATTATTACAACATCTAAAGAAACTTTATACATGTTTAAGTAATAATATTTAATTTAAAGTCTATCATAATCTCTGCTCGACATGGTAATAATTTGACAGATGGAGTTTTAAGTAAATTACCATTAAATTGATGTTCAAACTTAATATTAAACTGGACATTTAAGTAGAAATTAGGTTGTTTGTTGAGATCTCAATTGGTTTCCAAGTTGTTGATAACTTCAGTAAAAATCAAACTCTTTTTTTTTTCTTTTTTGCTCGGGAATTCATAAGAAACTTTAATACTGGAAGTGACAAACATGAACATAATCCATAGACTTTAAGCACTGGAGTCTTCCAATCTATCACTACAACAAATAATACAGGGCAAAGACATCAGTTATCACAGAATCATATGTCCAGCAGAGATCATTTTACTTTTTTCATCAAATATTGCTGCTTAAATGTTGATAAAAATTTCTATAGATGACATAAGCTAAATTAGCATTATTTACAATTATATATATTTAAAGTTGTAAATATTAATTCTTATTAAATGCAATGTCATACTTAAATGAGGCTATAACATTAATGCATGTACCTTGAGTGCTTAATTTATTACAAGAGACCTATGAGAAAAAGATGTCAAATATTATTTTTAATGTGTTTAAATATAAGAAATGATAAGACCATTCATGCAATTAAATATTGAATGAAAGATCGTTACAAAAGTCTTAATCACTATTTTTTCTGGTGTTTTAATAACATTATTATGGAATCTATAAAATCTCATTAAATTTTTTTTTTAGAGTTCTGTCACCAATTCCATGAAAGTGAATTTGACTTTTTTGAAATATTGGTTAGCAATCATAGCCATTATGTAGAGTCACAATGAGACAAAAAAATTTCTATGAACTATCGCCATATGAATGTTTTTTTGTGTTTTTTTTGCCTGTTACAGAACATGACCAATCGTGAAAAAAACATTTAACTTACTAATATGTATATTTGCATATTAAGTTTCAACTGCCAATGTAAATGTTAAAATTGTAAATTTCACATTTTAAAAGATTAAGTTATAACTTTAACATAAAATTAAATTGTTATATAAAATTTATTTCTGTATTTACATTTTAAAATTTTAATAAGTTACAATAGATACAATTATTATCGCTTAAAAGTCACTTTACATCTCACTTCATTGAATAATGTTAAAGTTAGCATTATGTAATGATATTAATAATAAATAATAGAAATATAAACTGTATCTTCTTTTGAATTAAATGAAAAAACTAATGCGGATACAAATAATTATTTGTTTTGAGAACAGGTAAATCTTAAAAAAAAAAAAAAAAAAAAAGCTCCTACTCTACTGTAATTATTGTAATAAAAGTGGCAATTATCTAATTTTGTTATATATGTCTATACATATATAAATATTTTAATTTGTTTAATAAAGCTTGATTTTTAAGCATAATATTATATTAAAAGACTTTTTTTTTAATTTTTATGCTATTTAAAATATTACTGTTTAATTATTATGGTTGAGTGAAATTATCACCGCCTTGAATTTCATTTATCAATTGCAATAAAAGGTTTCTAAAAGTTCATCCAATCAATATTTAATAAGTTTGTGAATTGTCAGAGCTATTTTATAATTTCAACATCTCCTTTGAGTGCTTTATGGTGTTTATGTATTTTAACTTTTTGGTGGAAAGTGTCACTTGATAATGCATTTAATTTTTTTTTAAATTAAATTCATTATTTATTAAAATTTTGTATATATATATGTGTGTGTGTAAGGCACCTCCGAACATCAGTATCAGATATTGTGCAGGCTGTAGTAGATTTAAATGATTCTATTAATAACAAATCAAGGTCTTTACAGATTTTATCTAGATAGTTAGTATTTAAAAAAATTAAGTATAAATAAATAAGTGAATAGCTTTTTTGCTTGAGAGTTCATAAGAAGTTCAAGCGTTGGCAGTAGACTCCATGTGAGAACCTCATATTTTAGAGTCTCATGCAGGGCATTAAATATAAATGAGTAAATTTATTATGATATGAATCATTTATATTTACTTGTTAAGTTGTAAAGAGGATTTATTACTTATGATGACTTACGAATGTGTTTCTATTACAAAAGTATCCATTGCTTCCATTGCTTGTTCCTTTTTTAACAAAAATTAATCATTTAAAACATTTTTTTAATGTAAAACAGTAGTAAAAATAAAAAGTTAGTGATGGGGTAAATAGACCTTTTATATTTATTGTCCCAAACCTCATTGATTAACGTATCCATGGATTTAAAAATTGTTAAATAAAAAATAAAAAATTGGTAAAAATTGAAATTTTAATTTTTATATTCATATTATAATCATTGATCTTGTTTTACAAAATATCATAAGAAAATGTCTGCTATTACTTTTAAACTAACTTCTAATGTCAAAATGTGCATCATCTTGGTGATCATACTTCTTTTTCACATGTTTTTGTCCTATGTTTATGATTATACCCCTCCACAAAAGTGGATCGAAAGTAGTTGCAATCTTATATTGTAAAAATTATACTACAAAAATATTATTCATTAAACTTCAGACGCTGTTTCACAAATTGTCATAAGAAAATGGCTGCTATTACATTTAAACTTTAGAAAATGTTTGTATTCGAGTTTACCAATTCCAAATGTGTGAGACATTATATCTTTTGCACTTCATTGTCATTAATTTTGATCATGGAGACATTGTAGAAAGATGATAATTTTATATTTGTTGATATCTTAAGATGTATATTTATACAAGGTATCACAGGCTTTTATATGCTGATATATTATAAATATCTGTATGTATATATATATATATAATAACAGAAACGTTAGTCATCAGTAAAGCAGCAGCTCATGTTGAGAAGCCAAAAACTGTGACCAACAAATCTTACCCTGGATTGTAACAGGCTAAAATTAAATGATACAATATAATGCTGTTACAATATAATCTGGTCATGACCAGGGTACCCACAAAGATCTATCACAACGTTACATGAAGGTACATAAATTACCTAAAATAAATTATATGAATCTTTAATTAGCTATAATTCTCCTTAACAACCAGAGTTTAAAACTACACTCCTGAATCTTAATTTATGATTTATAACTATTCTCTTCAATGACTATATCTTAAAAACTACACTCAGAATTTTAGTTTATGATTTTATTTACTTGAGACTCCATGGTTGTATCTTAAAAACTACACTCAGAACTTTAATTTATAATTTTATTTACTTGAGACTCCATGGCTATATATTAAAAACTACTCTCAGAACTTTAATTTATGGCTTTATTTACTTGAAACTCCATGGATGACCATGGACAAGATGGTATAATCTTTAAACTGCTAAAGATTATATGGTAAATATGAGCCATTTGACAAGATAGCAATAATTATAATCAGCTTCATAATATGACTGGCTGTAACTCAGATACACTCAGGTTTTAATTACAGAAATGCTTTATAGATATATGTTTTGCAGTAGAAGGTAAAAAGCATAAACTTTAATTTATTTCTTCATTAACTTCAATATCAAATCAAGTCATAGCAATAAGACATTTTATTATAATAAGAAAAGCATCAGTTATAGTATTAAAAAAATAAGTTCACTTGTTATATTATTTAGCAAATTTATTTATTCATTTTAATATAAATAATAAATTCTGTACTATGTTCCAGAATTAATAAACAAAGCAGGGGGGTATGTAGAAGGTAAATGGGGTTTTATTATATCTTGCACATCACGAATTGCCCAATAACAAAAGTATTAAGATATTTTCTGAATATTTCAGTAAGCTTGCACACATCATCAGGACCAACATATGCTCTAATATTGATTACCTATTTACTAGATTGTCTTGTTTTATGTGTGACAAATAGCAACAGCACATATAAATTAAATTATAAAATTAACATTTATTTATGACTCAATAAACATTAGAATAATAATTGGTTAACACAATATTAATAAAATTAATTAAACAAAAATAAATTACATAAAATAACATATGTAATTGTTTCTAGATGAGTAATGTACATAAATTAGATAAATAATACAATCTAATATTTTATTATGAATGAGTTTAATTTTAACACTATAGGGACTAGGATAGATTCAAATACCCATTCAATATGTCAGAACCAATGTACCCATACTTCAAAATTATAATAATAACAACAACAATTGGTATTAATAAACCTATGGAAATTGATAATAATGAGATAATAAATCAAAAGAAGAATTTGAACTTTAAATCAGCTGGAATAAATTATGACAATAATTCACATGAATTCCCTTTTATGGCTGGTAACTGAAAATGTGTGATAAACATAAGAATGAGGGAAACAATATAAGGATCATAATGCATGGAGATTCTGCTCAAACATACATTTATATAACCAAGAGCAATAATATACCTGTAAATGTATTCATTCACACAATGAATAATAAAGCATTAAGTACTCTGTGGGTTT
Source organism: Epiperipatus broadwayi (assembly GCA_028023455.1). Lineage (NCBI taxonomy): Eukaryota > Metazoa > Onychophora > Udeonychophora > Euonychophora > Peripatidae > Epiperipatus > Epiperipatus broadwayi. The sequence goes on along the minus strand of JAQFVV010006602.1, from coordinate 473,253 downwards.
TCTAACCATAAACAGAGAAAATAGCATAATTGCAGAATGTTCAGTAGATTAACCACCAGTGCTGAAACAAACTTAAAGGATATACAAAAAATAATGGGAATGATTATTCTGTGGATTAACCACCTGCACAGAATATTATAAAAAATATAATAAATGACAAACAAATATTCTGCAGATTAAACCACCAGCACAGAAAAAGCCATATAACATTAAAATAGTATTAACACTTCTCTAATAAGTAGAAATGAATTACCCTCATTAATCTATCAGCTCAAATGAAAGACACATGCAGTCTTACAAGCATGAACTGAGGCAGAAAAGACCAGATGGTATAACAAATAATACTGAGGCAGAAAAGACCAGATGGTATAACAAATAATACCTAATATTCTAATATGAGTATAAGCACAGAACCCTAGAAAGATATACAGGATTAGACCATATGATGTTGATGCATGTTATAGACTTGTTGAATTAATCATTAAATCTTTGTGGCAAGCACTGTTCCTAGTCATTGACTCTCTTTAATCCATATTGTATGTTCAATCATAAATCTAAGCTGACAAGTACATGATAGATTATATATATTGAAAACCTCACACACATATAAAGAATATAAATAAAACATAAAATACATATTCATTAAATTACTACACAGGATTCAAAGACATATTATTTAAATATGGACTATCAGTCAATAAATTAATAGCACATTTCTTAAACTTAATAACAAAAATAAATTAAATATATATATATATATATTTTTATAATATACAATCTTAAAAGTTGATTGTATACTTTTTCATCTCCATTTATAAGGAATATTTATAAATTAGTTGATTTATGCTAGGTTCTGTACATCTAAGATATTTTAAGGGTTAGGATATATATAATTTTAATCAAATTATTCTCAAAAGTTAATGGAATTATATTACTTTATTTTAGGCATGATTCCAAAACTGAAATATTTTACTACTTTTGATCTATCAGTGTTGAAGAGTAAGAATGGCTGGTCAAGCAAATAATTATCCCACAAGTGCTATAACAGACAACATACTTTCATGGTTATCTGTTATTTCTTTCCACAACTAGATTAAAATTTTAATAATAAAATAACTCACAATGTTGTTTCTCATATATGTTCAAAGTGGGATTATAATTAATTCTTTGTCATTCAAACACTGACACACAAAAATATTAAAACAGTATTTCATTCCACACATATATAACAATACTTTATGTGTTAAGGACATGAAAGTAAAACTTTATCCAAAATTAAATATAGTGTTTCATACTGCACATATATAACACTACTATATGAATTAAAGTTCATGAAAGTAAAACATTTTATCCAAAGTTAAATATAATATTTCATTCCAACACATATGTAACACTACTATACATGTTAAAGTTATGAAGTAAAGCATTTTATCCAAAATTAATTATAACATTTCATTTTGCACATACATAACACTACTATGTGTTCTAAAGTAATGAAAGTAAAGCATTTTATCCAAGGTTAAAATATAGACTGTAAGCAATATGAATTTTCAAGTAGACTGACTTTTAACGCTGCTGCTCCTGTTATTGTGGTTAACAATAATTCCAGTATATTTCAGTTGTAGAAATTTGGAAGATTATTAGCATCTAGATTCATGGTTTTAAGACCTGAATAGATTTGTTAAAACTTAGCTATACATTTTGCTATTAACACTTGATAATATTACAATTTAAATTATTTAAGAAAAGTTTTAATTTCCTTCGTCTTTAAATTCTCTCCTTTTCTTTAAAGATAAGCGTTCATTTTTGTTATAATGTTTAACAGTAAAATAAAAAAAGAAAAGGTTTTTACTTTTTTTTTCCACCCTTGCTGTTATTACAGCCATTCCTTAAAAAATCTCTCTGGCAGTTCTATTTTATTTTTTAGCCAATTAAATTTCTTCTCATTTACATATCTGTTAAAATGAAAAAGAAAAAAATGTGTTCATATTTTATAAACTAATTCAAAATAAATTAAATAAATATTTTAATTATAAACCAAAATAATCTCTGGGATTATTTAAAGAGAAAAAATAAATAATATTTTTTTATTATCTTACTGAACTTGATAGAAAATGCTGTTGGTTTTTACTTTCAGATTAAGCACATTTTACCTAACTTAGTGTTTGGAAACAGAGCAAAACTAATAGATAAAAAAATTATACAATAAGTAAGGCAAAAAATAGAATTATATAATCTCATCATTTAATTAATTTGGATATAAGTATCAAATATAAAAAGTACTAGCTGTGATAATCAAGTCATCTAGAAGAAGATAGAGAGAAATTTTAAGCTAGTTCTACCAAATTTTATATTTTGTACCAAAATATAAGATTCCAATATATATGTTAAAATCATGTACTGTATAGTAATTTTTTTATTAATTATTTTTTTGAATGTCTTACAGACTACATAATTTTTACTAATGTATTACAGGCATACATATATTGTATAAATATTAAAATCACCTTTTTTACTTGTGTATACATATATGTATATAAATAGAGATAGATGGAGATCTATAGATATTGTAACAATATTTAGGAAATCTAGTAATTAAAACATGTATGGCCTGACATATATTGATGCCTTAAAACTAGAATGGATGTTGGATGCCTAATGGTTAATATATGTATGTCAGATCATTTGTTGTTCTGCTAAAAATTTATCTAATGTATGTTTTATTGATCAATGATTATGATAATCATCTGGGGATTGGGTAGACATATGTCTATATAATGGATCAATGATTACAATAATCAACTGGATAGTGGGCAGACATATATCTATATAATGAAAATGGCCTTAAATGAGCCATATATATAGTAAAATAACCAAAGTATTTTAACTCTACATAGATCCATAGATAAAACAAGTATTTGTATTTTGAATCACCATCTATCCTCTTTACATGATTGTTAATCTGTAACGTGTATATTTTACTTTTCCTCAACTTGATTCCAGAATTCAGTATAAACAGTTGACCCATTTAGCTTATAAATCTGCATGTTCAAACTGTTAATCAATAACAGTAGATATATATTTAAAAAATATTATATCAAGAAAAATGGGCTAAGATTGTATTTTAACAAAAATATTAAATTAATAATAATATTAAATTAATAAACAGATTCATAATAAAGTAAATATCTATTGATTGATAAAATACATCAGAATTTTAAAATACTATTTTGCTAATGTATATCTCTTTATATCAGGAATAATAAATATGTTTTATTTATGTTTCAACAATATACTTTATTGACCAAAAGATATGTTATATAGGTTTTACAAATGTTTTACAAGGTTTTTGCCAGGGTTACAAAAGTATTTCAAGTATAATAATTATTTGTTGTTATATAAAATTATTAACATTGCTAATTACAGTCCAATAATATGAACATTGGTAATTGTACATTATTGTTGTTAATGATATCTTTTTGTACAACATAGTATTGGTTATATAAAAAAAGAAATGGTCATAACCTTTAAATTAAAGTTCATTTGCCTTGATCTTGACTGGTCTGGTTAGATAGATTTCTGTGGTGTTGAACTTATTGTAATGAGTGTCTGGAACATAGTTTTTCATGTAGCTAGCTGGATTATGAAGCAGATGAAATGTCCAAAAAGGTTGTCAGTACTGCCTACTGTGATTGAAACAGATTATAGGTTGGACTTTTCCCTAATGAGTGACTAGGTGACAAAAAATTGTCCAGAGGGGTAGCTATGTTATTATCCTATGCTTTTTTTCTAGCATAATTTATTGATAAATGTGGATGGATGCTTTGAGATTTGTTGCCTAACAAGAAGCTGTAATGGGTGCACCAGAAGGAAAACAGGTAAATGGGATTACACACACTGCAAGAATGTGTAATCTTTGGAAGGTCTGGGTTATGTGGTGGATGGTAGTGGGTTTTCTATATGCATTTAACATAATTTGCCATTTAGAATTTTGTATTTGGCAATTAATATTTACTAAAGCAATAAACTTTTAAGCATGTGCACTTGTCTTAACCACAAGATTACTCTTTGAAAGAAAAGAAGGTGTTGTTGACTCTCCTCAACTTCATATTTTTGTACAGATGATGATACCACAGTAAAAAAGATGATGGAAGTGCATACAGGTTGAAGCTAATTAGGAAATCAAAAACTTCTGTTCTAGTGCTCATTTTTTAAATTGGTAGAGAAGAATGCAGTTATTAATTTCAAGCATAAGTAGAGGATAATCTTTGCTAGGATTTGGATAAATCATGTTATATGTTTGCCAGTGAGTGTACTTGAAACTGGAGGAGAAACTGATTTGGTTGGTTGTACCTAGGATTGAGCAAATAAGCTCTATGAGATATGGGATTGAAAGAATTTTCTCTGTAGAGATTACTTTCAGCAGGTACTGTAGATTTTGGAGCTGGTTGGTAATAACTGCTATTAAATTAATGGTTTTTGTAAATAGAAGAATTCTATGCAAGTCTAGACTGTTGAACAAGGGTTGTCAGTTGAGTTGTTATATGGATATTGATGTGGTATTAGAGCAATTTATTGCACATGAAGTTCATAGCAGAAATGAACATCTTTGAAATTTTGATAATAGGTGCATAATATGTGATTTTCATCATAGCAAGAGTATTGAGAGGGAGTTATCTTGGATTAAATTGATAGATATGCCTTAGAAAGTCAGTTGGTAATTTGCAGTACAGAATGTTATAACTTGGTTTGTATTATGAGTCTCATAGCAAGGTAGCATTTAGAAAAGGGAAAGCCTTAGAATGGAGTGGATTTTCCCTGGAAAAAAATGAAACATATTTTTTTGTGAATAGAGTCCATGCATCTGTTTTGGGGGGATTAACATGCAGTTTGTAGGCTTCTGTGTATCATTAAAAATGGTTTATAGTATAGGAAGTTGTTTCAGAGAAGGCAAAAAGAGAGTGATATCATTTACATAGGCTATGCAGGGAATATATTGATGGTTGTGTGGAATTTGGATTCTGGTAATTTTATTCAACATTTATTGTTAAAGCAGATTTATGTAGTGTGTAAAAAGTAGTGAGCTCATGAGTGACTCTTGTGAGATTGACTGCATGGGATTAAAGAATAAAGTATTTCTGCCATTAATAGTGATGTGCAACTTATGATTCAGAAGGAAGTTGGTAATTAAATATAGAAGAATATGTGGAACAGTGGGGTTAGCAAGCATTTGAATATGTAGATTAATTGAGATGTAATAAAATCCTACTTGTATATCAATCTGAACTGCAATGGGACTATGTTTTGTTTGTTTGAAATGAGCTTAGAATTGTCATAAACATGAGTGCTTCTTGGCTGGTTAAGAAGCTTTTTTGGGATGCTGTAGATTTGATAAAATAAAAAGAGGTTTGGGCCTTGATTACTTTTTCATGTATTTTAATGACTAGTGAGCAACATGAAGATAAACTGAAGTTGATTACATCAGATGTAGCTTTAGGGATATTAGTAAAAGGCACAATGACAATTGGATGCTACATATCTTTTGGAATAGGAAATTCACCAGATCACAAACTATACTGCATAGTGAAATGACTAGGATGACTCATGATGAATGCAGTAATTTCATGTGGCCCAGGGTGTCACATTTGACAACAAATTGATTGGTTTGGAAAGACATAGTAGTTTCCAGTGGACAGTGTACCAATGAAGTTAATACATTATGGGTCATAAGTTTATTTTAAAAGTGCAGGTATATATGGTGGATCACATTATGTCCAGTACATAACATTTGTGTCAGTTTAAAGTTCCATAGGGTCTTTTATGAGAATGCATGCCCCAAAACTAGTTTGCTCTTATCCAAGTGTACTTCTGTGTTAGCAAATTTTTCTTTTCTTGATTGTAAAGTAGTTTTTTAATTGTTTGTAGACATGATCGGAAGTTTGAGTAAACCTAATTAACTGTTTGTGTGTATGATGAGTGAGTTTAGTAGTGGAAATTTGCTTATGTAATTCATTGGCCAATGCTAAAAAATGCAGAGGTGAAGGGGAATATTGTGTTAAGTGTTGTATATTAAATGATATTTGTATAAAGGTAAGATACTTCTGAATTGGGTCCATGAGTATATAGTCATTTGGTGCAGCTTGTTTAACATAATATAGAATTTGAAAAACATTAACTTATTAGTAAATGAGGGAAAAATCATACAGAATATTTTACATAACTGAATGGATGCTGCCTGGAGTATCACTGCTTGGGCAGAGTATTCTAAGAATGGAGTCAGGTTAATGTTATGTTCTGTTAGGTGATGCAACCTTAGAGAGTAAAAACATAGGTTGTTGAGTGTAGCATGCCAGGAGTTGTGGGAAATGATTGAACTAGTTGTTAGAAAACCCTGGGCATTCATTAGTGGAAAGTTTAAGGAATGAAGCCATTTATTTATAAATGTTGGAAAATCCAGATTAAAATTGCCCATTAATGTGATTGGGCATGCACTAGTTGCAAGAACTGAATTAAGAATTTAGATAGCATATGTGATGACTGTAGGACTAGGAGAAATGTAGACAACTACTGTTTAGTGTTATACAATGGTGAATATTGTCCCCATTAATATATACAAATTGTAAATGACTAGAATAAGCAATTGAAGATGATGAGCAGTGCCTGCTGATGGCAAGGAAATATTTTTGAAGCAAGCCCAGAAACCATGTCTATGCAGGTAGTCAGTGGGGTCAATTTGAAATTCTCTGCAAATTTTAATTTCATGTAATTTGAAGGGATAAGATTGAATGATAGTAATCCACTTGTGTGATTGGTATAGATTTGATGGTGAATTGAAGTTGTGCTCATTGAGCCCTGACTTGTTAATGTGGAGAATTCATGAGAGTAATTGTTTGTTGATCAATTATTACTGAGAGTAATTGATGAGTTTGGTTGGAGAGGGAGTCATGTTGGGATGGTATTCATTCTGATTCAGAGGGTGAGCAAGTTGAATGATCAGAGTGGGTACAATGAGGTGGTGATTTGCATGGTCTTGTAGAGATTTCTAGCAATCTCAGGGATGAGTAATATATGATCTGTACCATTTGTTCAGGGATGAGTAATATATGATCTGTAGTATTTGTTTTTGTTATCTTTTGTTGGTGATTTTTCTTAGGCCATCCAGGTTTTCTCTTACTTTCATTATGGGTTGAGTATGGTGCAATTGTTTCCATTATATATATTGAAGTTTTATTTCTTATGATGTGTTGATTCTGTACTGTGTTTTTATATACATAAATCTCATGAGGGGTCTGGGTATTCATGCTATAGCCTGGTATTCTGGTTGCATCAGGGGGGTTAGTGGGTTGACTAAATTCTGGATGTAAAGTTGACAGTGCATACACAATGGGGATAGATGGGCATTTGTTTTGGTGTGAGAATGGAATACATTGATAGGAATGGTAGATCTTGTGTGGGATGGGGAGCTGGCTGAGAGATTGTTGAAACATTAAACAGGCTGTTGTTGCAGGATACAGCTGAGGAGTGGCCAGATTCTAATTGGTAGCTTGTTGTTTGCAAATATGTTTTAAGAATAGTTGTTGATGACAGTGCAACTGATATATTGAAACACTGAGTTGCAAGATTACCCTGATGTTTAAAGACATAGCAGTGAGGGTTTAGACCATGAATGTATAAACATAAAGTTTTCTCTTGGTCAAGAATTTGAGTATTGTATTCATGTAAATCTCTGGATACAGCTAAATTTTGAATTAGTAGCTGTTTCCTGGAAAAGGAACAGAGGTATCTTTTAGATGAATTGATTGAAAAAAGTGACTTCTCCAAATCCAGTGGAAATCTTGTAGGTTGTATCTAAAATAAGTATTCTTCAATACCTCTGTGATGCAGTTGTTTCAATCTGCATCAACTGTTATCAGCATATTGTTTCCAAGTGTATTGATTACATTATGAAAACACTCCCTTTACATAATTGGAAAAATTCAATCACTAGGTACCTAGAATTTGGATGATCAGCTATTTGACTGATTGAATTCGACATACCATGCAATGTAATGGCATCTTAGAGAAGTTGTCAAGGGAAGTTGTAAAGATCACTGATAGCAACAAAGACCTGGGTGAAAAAAATCTTATATAGTGCTGAGAAATTGGTCATTAATATTTAGTAATGTTTCTGATATCCAGTCAATGGTGGGAGAGATTGGAGTGTTATATATATATATATATATATATATATATATATATATATATATATACCTAATAATTATATATATATATATATATATATAAGTCCAAATCGGTGAGGTCATTGAGAGTTTTGCAAAAATATGGAATTGACCTTAGAGTGTTAGAGATTACATTGTTGTTACTATGGAATTTTTGTACATTATAGCTGATGATATTTGCATATTTTTTTAGACTTGTGCTTTGGCTTTGGAGCAAGTAATACCATTTAAACTATACCCTGGTTAATCTGTAAATTACATATATCACTACTGACATTTTTATATATCTGGTTTTGGATTTGGGTTTTTTAAGCTATTGATACAAGGATTTTTAAAATGTGTAGTTTGACTTTGGAGAAAGTAATATTATCTGAATCTATAATTCAGTTCCATGAAGAATTTGTGTATCACTGCTGATGAAATTTCTATGTTTGCTCCTGGGAAATATCTGGTCTTGTGATAGCTCCATCACCATATTTGATATTGATTATACAATTAAATGCAATAATTTTTATCAAATTTATACTGAGTGATTGAAAATTATAAGAACTGTATATAGGTAAAAATCTTACCTTATCAATTTGATAATTAATATATTTTGAGACTGTATAAAAAGAGTTAGTATTCTTTGCAGTGAACTGCTTTATGCTGAACTAACATGCTTTATTTATTATTCAAAATTATTAAACAATATAAAAATTAGCAAAATAATTAACAGAAAAATAAAATTTCAAAATGCCTATCATTTTCTTATTCCTGGTTCTTTTCAGTATATACTTAAAAAGTTTTTTGCTTATTAACACTCTATAATTTTTTTATATAATTTATTGTTTTAGTCTTTGCTTTATCTTGATGCTTTCATTTATTTGTTCTTCATATAAACATTACAATAAAAGATAAAAAAGTTAATATCTAATAAGCATTCAATTTTCTCTAATCAACCAAAATGGATCCTTTGAGTTTTTAAATTATTAATTATCAAACTATTTTTTTTCATGCTTGATATAGAATTTATTTTGCAGCAGCATTTTTTAGATAATCACTTGATGTTGAGATGCCTTTTTAATGGTTTTTGTAGGTCACTTGATAGTTCAGATGGCAAATGATTTAAAGCTATCAAGGTATTTGTCATTGCTGAGTTATGATTAATAATTAATTAGTTTGAAAGCCTTCAGCTCATTTGCTTGATACATGTTGTGTTAAAAATTATTCAGAAATTTTTTTAAAACTCAAAAATATTTTAAAAAACTAAATTTTTTATTCTTGTAATTGCTTCTATAGTGCCTCATCTGTAAAAAAAAAAAAATAGTTGGATTGTCAACAAAAAAACACAATTTTACAACCTGCTTTAATTTTTCACACTTAGAGAATTTGGTAAACAATTAATGCTTTGCCAATCTTTTTTTTTTCTAATCAACAATGTCTTTTAAAATATGTTTTAGCTGAGACTTAATTATAATTAAAAAAAGTTTTAAAATAAATCTTTATATAAGGTTAACATGCTTTGTCAATAACATTATATAAAAATTAATTCCTTAGTTTATTTTTCTTAAATCAAAAAACAAAAAATTAAAATAAGAATAAAACTATGCTTATTTATCTTTTTACATTTATTTAAATAAGGAAAAGTATGAAGTTTTATTTAATCTAAAAAATAATATTTTAAAAGAATTTATATTTATTTTACAAAAGAATTTTTCAAAGTTTACAAGCATTTAGTTTCAGATTGTGTACTTTTATCTCTGTTTAAAAAGAAACAATGTATCACATATTCTTAAATAATCAATTATTTTACACTAATAAAGTTATTTTTGAAATTAAAAATCAACTATTCTTTGAAAAAAAGTTTTATATTTATTAGTAACATTAATTGATATTATAGACTATAATACTAGAGTGTGCAACTTATATATATATATACATATATTGAAATGGTGTTTCATTGCCAAGTCATAGAATAGACACAAATAGCAATTGGGGCTTAGAATAAATCTTGGTGTTAATATAAAATCAAAGCACAATTAATTAAATTGGTTAATAAGTTAGTCAGAACATTAAACCAATAGATTCAATATTTATGTATATGTGTGTGCATACATAACACTGACTTTAAATAAAAGAAAAAGATGAATTACCTTTAAATTATATCCATTTAATATGTAAAGAAAAATAAATAATATATATATATTACTAAAGATTTAAATGAAACAAAAACTAAAAATATTTTTTCTTTTGATTCTTACTGATTAAGATCATTTTTTCTAAATTGGTTAAAATGTTAATTACTATAATTAAAGATGTTTTTAATGCATGAAATTTTTAATGAAGGAATTTTTTATATTACATTGGTATTAAAAGATAATAAACTAAAAATCAATTTAGATCAAAAATTTAGAGATTAGTGAAACTATATGGATATTAAAGGGGAGAAAAAATAATTAAAGATTAATGATATATTTATACAAAATCAAATGAAAAAAATATTTTATGTTTTTGGTTTAGCTAAATAAAAACCAGGAAAATCTTTATACTTATTTGTATTTATAGCATTTAATTAGATTAATCAGTAAAATCCAAGTTAATCTTATAGGTAACAAAATTCTAGAAAAAGTATATAAAGAGACTAATCCCAAGAAAGTGTACCAATTTTTTAGTGATGAATGTAAAAGTTCATTATAATAGCAGCATATTCTACATGGAAGAATAGAAAAAAATATTTGATTTCCACAAATTCCCTGAGGAGAGCCGTGAAATGAATTCTAAATGTCTGCAGTTTTAAAAATGCAGATTAGAAATCAAATTTCTATAATATAAACCCTATATCTAAATAAAAATGTAAAAGAATGATCAATTTAAAAATCGCATATGGTGACTATTTTGAAATGTAAAAATGAACATGATTTTAATTCTATATAAACTAAAGCTTCCCCATTACTCAAGACGGAAAAAACAAAAAAATATCAAAAATTGCTAGCACATCAATTACATATTTACATATATAGGACCAAAAATATAAAAATATTTATGCTTAATTCAAGCCAAATCAGAAACTAATTGAACTAAGATTAATTAAGTGCATTTTTATATTTATATTTTTTAAGTCAATTATGAAAAGTATTGCTATTGTTAAATCATATTTCATAAGAATATTATGTTTTATGTCTATAAAATGTATTTATGTATATAGTTGTCTTATATTATTTCATTTATATAATTATTTGTTTCAATAATTTTTTTTAAAGTGATAGTAAGTTTAACAGAATAAAAAAAGAGATTTTTTTTTACTAAATGATTTTCAAAGATAATTAATTTTAAGAATAAGTTAAACTCTCTCCATATATATATATCAATTAAACTGTCAGATAAAAATATTTTTATTTGATGTATTAGAAAGTTATAAACAAATGATTTAAGGTTTTAAAAGAACAAAAAATTATATACAAACTTAAAAGCTTTGCAAACAAGAGTTTAATGAGTGTGTGAGTATATATATGATCTTGGGCAGGCCATATTAAAAGATGATTTTTTTTATTGTGAAATTTAATAAGCATAATTATATATATATCATAAGCAAATTAAAATATTTGCACTACGAACATGAGTAAAATGTTTAATGTTTAATGATTGACTTTTATATGTATATGTGAAGGCAAAAACAATACTTACATATATTTGTTTAAGTGTGCATTTTTTTTCTGAGGCAGAGATTGATCATAAAATATATTGTTATGAGAGGTATATAAAAAATATTAATAATTTGCTGAGAAATAATAAAACAATATTAAATAAGTAAAAAAAACATTTTCTTTGTTACACATGCTCTAATTAGTTTTAAGAATGAAATTTATCAAGTTATGTTTTATAAAGAATAATACTGTTATTGAGTTAAAGAAAGTTGTAATACCAAAATTATTTTGTGAATGCATATGTGAAGTAGAATTTTAAAGTTGAGTATAAAATATGTGAATAATGTTCAAAGTTATTTATTTAATAAAGATACAGTAGTAGTTTACTGTTAGGTTTCCTACACTGGTCTTCTGTCTGGGGTGAAATGTTCATTTGATCATGGTAAAAAAAGTATTCACATATTTAATAATAACAATTGAGTTTTAACTATATCAATTCAAATCTAATTACTGTAATATTATGATCATTTTAGTATATTATTTACTAAGTAAACAACAAAATATTATGGGCATTATAATTAAATAAATATTTTGAATTATTGTGAGATCTCCTTCTATTTGATCATTTATATAAAATCATTTTTGTGAACATAAATTGATTACTGATTCTAAAATGACATTTGCAGCTTAAAGTTTTATCAATATTAAAAACTATCCTATAGAATATTGTTAGTAAGATTGTCAAGAGGCAAATATTTAAATTATTTTATGGCCTGATACTTTTGTCTTCATATTTAATTATAAAAGAAATATGAAGTTGAGTGCATTCCTAATGTTGAAGGAGAAATCTTGTAAAATAAAATATATTTATTAAGTAGCATTGCTGGATAATTGTATACATAGATTGTCATGATATTTGTTTATAATAAATGACAGTTTATCTTATGAATTAATTATTCTTTATTTATGTTTAAAATGTATGTGATATATATATATATATATATATATGCATAGGAGATTCTTAAATAGTTGTTTGGATTTTAAAATATTCTAAAGAAATATCACTATTTATCTATATTTTTTACATAAGCTGTGAAAGTATAATCACAGTAAGAAAATTTATGTAAAAAAATCTGAATTTGTAATATTTAAATACAAGTATATTATATATATATATACTTTGAAGCTAGATGTAACTGGAAGGGAGAACTCTTTAATAATATACTTTATCTTATATAACTGCTACACATGACAACATAACATGCAAAAAAAAATAAATGATTTCCAATATACATATTTTGTGCTGAATCAGCACTCATCAGTTGGTCAAGATCACCATTTCCCACAAAATTTTATATTCAGTGCTTAGTTTATATTAAGATATCAAATATTTAAACTTTAATGGACAGGCTTCAATATTCTCCAATCTCCAACTCTTTAGCCATCCATATCATTGAAAATCTGAAGATGACATATTCAAAATTTGAATTATATATTTTAGTAATTTTAATGTAATAAAATGTTTAATTTAAAAAAGGGCTTCATGGTATTGTAGTTAGATTCTCCTTTTACAGTGTTTACAACCTTGCATTTGAGTTTATTCAGGTAATCCTTGGAAATTTTTTAAAAATATATTTTTGTTAGGATGGTTTTCTTTTAGGTAATCACTCTATAATCAATATTAATTGATAAATGAATGATTACTTATTTTTAACTAGAGAATGAAAATTTCAGATTAATCTGAATCAGTGAGCTGAATGTTGAAATGATAATACACATACATTACCATTAGTGGAGGAATTGTCATATTCCTGTGGATATTGAGCCCATGGTTTGCATTTAACATTAATTTTAAATGCAAATTATTTGTTTATATAATTTATCTAGTAAAAATAGTTAAATTATAATATAAAATAATTTAGTGAACTCTTCAAAAAGAATAAAAATGTTACTATACAAACTAATCCTTGAAACTAAAATATATCCACATATATTACAAAATGGTCCTACACCTGTTTATTTTCCAATTTATAATGCTATATTTTTTAATATAATCTGCAATGAACTTTACTTTTTGTAAAATTTAACATCTTGTCTAATTGTAGCTCTCGATATAGTCTAACCTCAGCCATTAATGTTGTGCTTATTTAAACTGTCTTTTCTAACATAAATGGAATCTGTCTTCTCATTAAGTCTTCAAGTGCCCAATCCAGTAAAGATGAATCATTAGTAATAAGATTACATCCTATAATTTGAAGAACATATTGTAAATACAAATTAGGTTTATGGTTTTTCCAATGCATTTTAGACTCTTACAGATCACTTTTAAATTAAAATAATTTCAATGCGTTTGTGTTATGACAGGTGATTAGAAACTGGCTGCTTTTGCCTTTTAAAATCGTTAATCTTGTGTTTATATTTGTAAAGATCCTTATTGTCGCATTTTAGGTGCATAGTCTTAAGGTTATAGCCTTAATATATATTTCTAATAATTTAAGAAAAGGATATAACAGAATAGAAGTCAAATAAAAAAATTATAATAATTATGTATTTTTTATAAATTAAATTTCATATTTATACTATATATTTTTTTAAAAAAATGGTAGAACAAAATATATTCTTGATCAATAAATTATTTTATAATATATATTGCATTTATATGTTGTGTGAATAGAAATCTAGCTCTGGGGAAAATATTTTTGGCTGCGTTGTCTCATACTTTAAATCTAATTTTCTCTTGATATATATAACTTCGTTAATTTGAAAAGAAAAAAAATTAAGTGCACTCAATAAAATGTAATAATTATGTCTTTTAAATATTGAACAATTTTTGTATAACCAGGTGTTCAATAATCATTATTACAAATGTGTTCATAGTTCTTGAAAAGAATAAATAGGTCAAGTTAAACAAACACTCAGTTGAAAAAGTTTTATTTAACTTGACCTTGAGATAAGTGATTTCAAATTTTACTGTATATAAATAATAAATATATATATATGTAAAATCTTATATATATTTACAAAAGAAATAGTTTGCAAAGATTGTTTTATGATTAGGCTTTAAATAAAATTTTTATTACTTATATTGGTAAAAAATGTACATTATATTTCTTGAATCCATATTAATTTTAATGAATTATTCTTTAAAAATTTAGTTTGTGTCAAAGACATATTTTGACTTTTTATAATCTGTGCTGTAGACATTTGACGTCAAGACACTCATTAAAAAAGTTAGAGAACACTGTGAATGATGGGATTGTAGTAACTATAAAAAAAGTCGAAGATTTTGGTAATAGCAGCAGCATATGACTTAAAAGTTTTGTTTTTTTGGATCATTCATCAATTGATAACAAAGATCCCAGTGATTAAGAGATTCATTACAAACTAACGGCTTAGCAGAGTTAAAATGAACAAAAACATTGAAAAGATTTTTAGATGTAGGAACATAATTTAAAATCACAGAGTAGAATTTTTATGCATATACCATTTCTGTTATCATTCATAAAAATTTTTTTTAGAAAAAGTATTGATAATTTTCAAATGTAATGTTGTTGTTGAAGACTTCTGAAAATTTCATGAACAGCAAAAAAAAAACAGTGACTCTTGATCAGAATAGATCTGGATTTTTGCTGGAAATTGAAGTCTGTCTATTACAGTTTAAGGAATTGAGATAGATAGAATTCAAATCCTTCTATTTACTTATACAAGAAGCATTCAGAATACTGAATAAATATGCTAATTATATATTGCCTTGGAAATAAGTTACATCATGGTATAAGTTCAGCCCTTCCCTCTCATTAATATATATGGATACATAATGATTCAATAATGCTTTAGAGCTACAGGAAATGTTGCAGGAGGTATCAGATGAAAGTAGGACTAAAGATAAATGTTAAAAAGACTAAAGTAATGTTTAATAGATTTTCTCAAAATATGAAAATAAAGATTGATTATGATGAGTTAGAAGAAGTTAACAGTTACAAATACCTTAGTCAGATTATTAATACAAATGGAAATATAATGGATGAAATTAATCATAAAATTAAACTTGGTTGGAGTGTTTTTGATCAAAATAACTTGATACTAAAAGGAAATATGCCTATGTGTTTGAAAAGGAAGGTTTTTAATAAATGTGTTTTGCCAGTTCTTACTTATGGATCTGAGACTTGGACACTTAATAGAAGAGCAATGCAGAAACATCAGACCACTCAAAGAAGTATGGAAAGATGCATATTGGGAGTAACAAGAAGGGATCAAAAATGCAATATATGGATAAGAGAACAAACAGGATGTTACTGACCTCATTGAAAAAATTAAAATTGTTAGAAGAGATGATAACAGATGGACAATTGAAATTTTAAACTGGATTCCAAGAGATTTTAAAAGACCCAGAAAGAGACCACATGTGAGATGGATGGATGAAATAAGAAAGTGCGCAGGGGTGATGTGGAGAAGAGAAGCTAAAGATAGGAAAATATGGATTGAACTTGGAGAGACCTTCATCCTGCAGTGGATTGATAATGGTTGATGATGATGATGATGAATGATTCAATAATATGAGGAGTTAAATTGTCATCATTTCTACATGAGTATGACTACAATATCAATGCCAATAAGGGTATTGAGCATTCCATCATTGGTTTTCCAATAAAATGGGCAGTTGAATAGTTAGAAGTGTGAGAAAATTGAAGCCTATCCATTGAAGTTTAAGAAATTCTTGTTTAATATAAGCCAAGCACTGACTGTATAATTGTCCAGGAGATTATGATCTGGCCAACTGATGAGTGCTTGTTCTACACTAAATGCATATATTGGGGATTATTTATCTTTTTCACATGTATGTGATCATATATATGAATTGTTTGAGATGGATTGGAAAACAAATACATATAGAAAAAATTATAAGTCCCAGTCCTATTTATTTAAATAATAAGATTGAAATTGCCCTATTTGGGCATGTTATTATGAGATGATCTAATTCATTAAAAAATAATATTAAAAAAGTTGGAGAAAAGAGAAACAACCAGCAGTGAGTGGATGGACCCCACAATTATAATAATTAATATGCCATTGAGCTGCCTAAAAAATTAAGCAGATAATTGCCCATTTTGATAAAATGATTTTATATATGCTCTCCCTTGAAATTATGATGCCACCTAGTATGGTAAATTATTAATAGTCAGTAATAGATATAATTAAAGGGATTGAACACAGACTTTTAAGCTCCCTACAGTTATTCACCCTATCCAATACAATTGATAGATATGACCTCATACATATGAAAAGGATAAATGATGTCCAATATACATATCATATTCTGAACCAGCACTCATCAGTTGGTTTGGATAGAGTGGATGACTGTAGGGAACTTTAATGTCTGTGTTCAAATTCCCTTTAATTACATCTGGGTTAAGTATATGCATTATACTTGTACCTCAATATTAAACATATGTATTATAAGACTACTGACATTGAATCTAGTGCACTGATGCCCAAGCCCAAAATAATGATTATCAAATGTACCATAATTCTCATAACCAAGTCACTTATATTAGGCCCTACTTGGATTCGGGTTAGGTTTTATTAATAAACTTACTATATCCCGACCATTTTCTTTAACTATAACAATTGAATTTAGATAAGATTAGTATCTATCCCATGTTACTTTGACATGAGTAAATACGATATTATGATCAAGCCACTCTTTAACATGACTAATTGACTTACTCATTCAATCATTAACTATGATGAGCATACTGAGGGACATTATCAGCTTACCATCTACTGCTGATAATTTTAAATCCACACTAATATTTCCTGTTCATCATATGGGTACAAATTCATACTACCTATGTATATTAGAATATTTATTAGTTCTGGTGAGACATATTATTAAAGACAAGAACAGCACAACTAGCAACCTATGTTTAAGTCTATATCCTTTGAAGAGATCATGTCAGCTCTGGATCATGGCCCTCAGAATTTTTGAAACTCATTGGTAATGCATCACTTAACTAAATTGGTGAAATGCATAAACACAGAAGAGTTATAACAATAACAGTTTATTCCAGTATCAATGTGTGATTACAACCTCTTAAACCATTAGCATTAACAACAAAAATATTTTTAAAAAAACCAAAGATATAATGCATCACATAACTAAGTATAAAATAAATATATACAACATATAGAAATATATTAGTATATTGATAATTAACAATTTAAAACAAGAAAATTATTTATTCACATTTATATATGCTGTAAAAATTAAATTATTTTATTTTATTTTACTTTTCTTCTTGTATTTAGTTCTTTTGCATTTGAATCAGATCTTTTATCAGAAAAATATCTAATTATTTATATAAAAAAGTTAGCACTTTGTCCATTATACCATTCTTTGTGGTGATTATTGTTTTATTTCCTTTCACAAAGTTTTGACATATATTTCTCACTTATTCATAATCTGAAATGACTTCATTTACTATCTATTCTTATATTAAATGTATGTAAATAAATCATTTTTTATAGCGCGATGTTTGTAAACTGTAATATATAACACAGCATTACGCTGTTGCACATGTGCTTTGAAGATTTTAACTATAAATGAATGAATGAATACTAACAATCAACCACTTTCAAACACTTAAGATTCGTCCATACAAAAGCGTTTGGGTTCAAAAAGATAGATGGCCATTCTATCTTTTCCAAGGACTTTATCATGTGGTTGAGTGTTAGTATTCATTCATTTATAGTTAAAATCTTCAAAGCACACGTGCGACAGTGTAATGCTGTGTTAAATATTATCTATTCTTATGCAAATCACACAAATTTATCCATATGGTTTTTTTTTTAAAAATATGAATTCTGTAAATTTAATAAAATGGTTGTGGCCTTTCTCCAATGATTAGTCTGTAGTTAGCTGGTCATTCTCAATTAATAATTTTCTTTTTTTCTTAATAAGACATGTTTGACTATTTACATATGATAGAGTTAGAATAAGCCTTTGTCAGGATGGCTCGGTTGGTTAGAGCATTACCTTAAAATTCAATACTCAAGAATCTAAGAGTCCAAGTTTAATTCCCAAGCTAGTACTGTCAATGGTCAGGCCAGCAACACCTGAAGAAGAGGGGAGAATAATACTCTTGAAACATTGTGCATATATTAAACTGTTTGATGTGTCATTACTAACAGTTGAATGTATTTATAAAGTTAAATTTTTCTAAAGACATTCAGTACTCATATGAGATGATAGAAATAGTCCAATATATTAATACATCTAAAACATTCTCATTATAAATCTTCAGGAAAACACTAAGAGTAACTAAATTTCTTTTTTCATGTTACGTTATTCAGATAGACATTTCACCTTCTGTGGAGCCTTTTGCAGTTGAAAAATAAATCATTTAAGTTTTTCATCAAGCTATTCATTTAATATTTATTGTATATGCATAAAAATCATTGTGGATTTGATTTATAATGTCCACTTTTTTATTTTTTAATTTCCAATGCATGTATAAGCATTCTACTGATTTGCATGATAAAATTTGTGAATCCATACTTGTATTTTCACCAAACTGGAGATTGGATTGACTGCTAAGCTTCTGATAGCTTTTTTATATATTGTCAGAATTACATACTTTTATTCAAGCTCCATATTGTGTTTTTTAATAAACAGGTTAATTAACCAAAAAAATAATCCCTTTATAATTATTATTGAAATCTGTTTTTTGATAATTATTTATCATAATTGGAATATTATTATTTCATTTTTTAGTACTATAATTTTATTTATTTTAAAAATATTTCCCCTTTTTTTTCCAAAACTGATTTCTATATGTTAAAACATTTTTTAAATTTTTGTATAGAATATTTGTTTGAGAAAAAGTGTAAATGAAATTACATACACAGTATTGAAATAAAATCATTTATCTACTGAAAATTTCAAAATAATAAAGAAAATATTCATTCTTAATATACGACTTTTGATCGTAATTGGCATTTTATAGTTTAACCATTTATCTACTGAAGGTTTCAGTATTTATTCTTAGCATATGAGTTTTGCTATTAAATAGCATGTTATAATTTAATCATTTACTGATTGAAGGTTTGAATAATTATTATGCTGTTAATTATTAGCTTTTATATTTAATATTCATCTTTAATATATGATATGGCTACATATAGCTACAATATATATATATATATATATATAATATTACAAATCAATGTCTGTATTTCGTTAAAATAATATACGTAAATTTATAAATAAATATTTGAAAATACAGTAATTAAAAGTTTATAAAAATTATATGTATAACTGTAACTTAGAAGCGCTTTCAACTACCCTTGTAGCTTTGTCAACTATCACTTTTTTCCTTTTTATGACAGAAAAAATATCAGGCACACAATAGGTTCAAGCCCTGAGTTATGATTGTTCAATAAAAAAGTGATAGTTGACAAAGCTACAAGGTAGTTGAAAGCGCTTCTAAGTTATGGTTATACATATAATTTTTATAAACTTTTAATTACTGTATTTTCAAATATTTATTTATAAATTTATATATATATATATATATATTATAATTACAAGATATTTTTAAAGTTTTATTTTTTTATTTTCACTGTAAATGTCAATTTGTAACCATAAAATCTATTCAAATTTTGTTTATTAATTTCTGATAGATGTTTAATATTCTTTAAAAATAATTTAAATTCAATGCTTGAAATTTTTTTTAAAAATAATGTAAAAATAATTGTTGATCAAAACAATGTCATAATAGTAATATATTAATATATCACTTATGAACACTAATCTTTCGCATAAATTGAAAATTATTAAAAGCAAATAGATTATAATTATTCATTTTATGAAATAATTGCTTTAATATTCAATTATTAATATTTTTACAATACATAAAAAAGACTTGGTTTAGGAGTGAAATGATACACTAAATAAGTGTGTATAAAATATAAATGAATATATATATTGTACCGGATCACTCTGCTGAAACCACTTACTTACACATATATAAGTTTTGGCTGGTTTCAAACTTCTCCATAATACATTTACAATTTTGTTTATTTATAAATGTTACATGAACAAATTGGCATGTTTGAGCAAAGTGGGAAATATTATTGATAGCTTTAACTATCAATAATGGCCCACCTCGGCTGCTAGATTCAAACCCCTACTATCCAAACACTTTATTTGTTTTGGAGTAAACTCTGGGTGCCAGTTAGTCTCAGACTAACGTATTTGGTCAGTAGGCCCATAGTCCAGTGCTCAAAACGATCCCAAAACTAGCCCAGTCTAATTTTAATCAATAATAAAATATAGAAAAAAGAATTGGTCACAAGAGATGGATAAAAGGAAATTGATAAAAAGAATTGACTGACAAATAAAGTTTAATTTTAAAGACAATTTATTAACTAACATTAATTTACTAAATTTAACATCTTTATAATTTTTTTAACTAATATAACACACTCACATTTTAAATTAACACATTATAATATATTTTATGAAAAAGCATAAATAATCTTTGACATTTAAATTATCTAACATTCACAAACACGCACATCAATAGTTCATTTTATGCATGCTTATAAAGTTCAAATTACTTGTCTCTGTAGGATTTACGAATTACAGCGGTGTCTACTATATATAAATGAGAATAATAAAATGTTTTACCTAGGATTTTTTGGAACGTGGATATTGCTTGTTGTTAGCTGCTTCTGATGGAGTATATTTAACAAAGGATATCTAACTGGTTAGATTTGATGTTTCTTGAGGAGATTTGATGCTAATCCGTTGGTTTTATTCTTGGAGACAGTTGAACATTGACGGAGGATTTCTGAGCTGTTATGCAGACATTATTTCATGGGCAGGTTTTGATGATCTTGTTGGACTAAAGGGCTGAAGTAAGAGCGTATATTCCCAAAAGCTGCTCAACACTGCATTTCTGTTTCTGGATACATAATATAAACTGCACTGTTATCTGAACTGAAACAAGACTGTCACTGGAAACTAGGCTGAACTGATGTCTGATAAAAATCTGGCTATTTATATATGCAAAGTGTTTTTGTTTTAATATCCTCTGGCAAATATGTGTTGTCAAAATTTCTTTAGTAACTAATCCTTTGACAATGTGTTTTTGAAGATTGTTTAATTAGTAGTAGTCTTCATAAACATGTTTGTTTTTATATCTTTAATTAGTAGCTCACCACTGTGTTTTTAAATACATTTCATTTCAATATTTATTTTCATGTGTTTTTCAATATGATTTTAACACGCATTTATTATATCTCTTATTAACAAGCTTACATTTATTTTTATTTACCATCGCACATATATATGCATTTATTCTAATAAACTGGAATGAAAAGAGATTTATATTTTTTAAACTTTAAATTATTAATTTTTACGAATACTAATTAAGAAAAACTTTACTTACTTTTTATAAAACTTTTAGTTTAACTTTCTAAAGAAAACCCCCTTCCCACTTTTAATCAATTATTTTCCAACTTTTATTTCAAACTCTTTTACGAAAGATTTTTATTTTAATAATTTTTTTTTTAGACAAAATTATTTTATATACATGTGCCAATTTGGCCTTGGCACATTACACCCCCCTCCGTTTTAGAGTAAAATGCATCATTTTTGACCATTTTATCTCTTGCAACTTTAATTCTTGATTCTAAATATTCATTTATTTTCTAAGTTTGCTTTTCATAATGCTTTCACTTTACATACCAAGGGCAATCTGTTTTGACTATCCTTTCCTTCTATTTATGCCAACCAAGTACATTGTTCACAATGATCTAAATCATGGATAACGACCACCGGGACAAACTAATTTTGTGGCACAGGGATCTTTTGGAAATGAGGCGGAGGCAGATTCGCTGACTTATACTGACTTACACATATGAAAAATGAAGCTTTATTTGCTGGGTTTCTACCAGACTTGGAAAAAGAAAGGGTCACTGTGAAATGGCAGGAATTTTCAACTGTCCATTTTCGACTTACACTTTGGAAAGAGGAATGATCACTGATGAGTCCATTATGGGTACTAAAATTTATCCAGTCGGCAGCTTTAAACTTATCCTTAACTAAACTTATTTCTATACTACCCTCATTCCCTTTTGCTATAGATAAATTCCTACACATGTGTATACATGCAGCACAATTATACACCTACTAATATTCTAAATATCAAGTTATTATTGGACTTGCTTACAGGGAATCTATAATAAATAAATCTCTTCTTGCATGCATCATGAGGTGCAGCAGTGCCAAGAAAATAACCTAAAAGGATATCTGGATAAATACATTTCAGATACGCATCATGAGGTATCGTATTTACCGAATATTACCAGTGTATGTGTGCATATATACACATGTATACTTATACATTCTTAATACACTTAGATTGACTTTATATTTTTATTATTAATCTTACAACCTTATTTTTAAATTCACATGAACATTATCTTATGCTATTTATTTATATTACAATATTATTTATAACCCTCATGAACATTATTTAAAATATTTATTTGCACTAATCTTATAATATTATCTTTAAACCATTATGGACATTTTAAATATTAGTTTTACGATACTATTTTTAAACCATTATTTTAACTTCTTTATTTACGTGCTTATATTCAGAAAACTATTTTATTTTGTTGCTCTTTATTATTATACAAAGATTTTATTGGACTTGATTACTTTAAACCATTTATTTATTTCCTTCTATTAACCTACGTATATTCAAAACTATTTTATTTTAATGTGCATGTACTCAATAAAAAAATTGATTAGTTTATTATGAGTCATTCTTTATTATTATTTACTACAGATATATTTATGCTTATTTATTTAACTTGATTTTATCGATTTTATTTTAACTATTTGACCTACTTATTTATTAATGAACATTTTTCTTAATTACTTTATGTGCGTGGATAAAAAAAAATCTTTCATTTTACGAAGCCTCCGTTATTATTATTACTTTCAAACATTTCATTTATTATTATTTGTTTATTTTTAAATTTAATTATTATTTTAGTTTTAAATAGAAGTTTCAGATTTAATTTATCAGATTTATTTACTTTAGAATAATCATATTCATGCTCATTGTCCATTTCCAGTCCTTTTTGTTTATTTTCTTTACTATTCTGCCCGTTTACTAACTTTTAAACTATGTCTGGCAGTTCCTTCTTTCTTTCAACTGACTCACTAACATAAATTATACTCCATATTCTCACATCTCTCCCTAGATTAAAATTTATTGCTTATTCTCTTTCCCTTTCCATTTTATTTTCTGCCTTGTAAATTAGAAAACCTTTAAGCTTCACAGACCTCCATATTTTTCCTAACTGTGAATATTTTTTCCTATGCTTTCTTTTTATTTTAAATCTACATTTAAAACAACCACGAACTTTTACTTTAACCTTTTTAACTTTTTGTAAAAACTTTTCAACATTATCTTCTACCTTGAACTTATGTTTCTCTTCTATTTCTTGATCTCTATTTGTTTCTACTTTTTCTGTAGCAACGCTATCTGATTATAATTTAATTTCTATTTCCAAACTGCTATATTTACCACTATCTGATTCTACTACCTCTTTTGTGACCTCAACTTCCTTATTTTCTTTGACAAAATCTACTTCTATGATCTTTTGATTTTTCTCTACCTTTCCTGTAATTTCATGTCTCCTTTCTCTTAGTTCCACAATGAATTCTTGCTGATCTTGTCTGATTTCTTTTATTTCTTTCACCAATTCTTGCATCATATTCATCATCATTTTCATCATCATTCATGTCTCAGATACTTCTTTCTCTTTTTCCTCCATTTTTTTCAACAAGATATTTTTTTGACTAAATTTAAATACAAGCTGTTTATTTATTTTTCTTACTAAAATGGAAATATACACTGACTCCACCCCCCTTTTGTCCATTTTTCTCTACCCATTCCTAATGCTTTAGCTCCACCCAAATATCAACTGTCTGATTTAAAAGAATGATTTATCTTAACCAATGTAAATAGCATAATCTCTTTTCATTTAAAGAAAAAAAAGTTTTCGGTCAATTCTTTTTTTAAAATTAAATCACTTTAAGTATGTAATTTCACTTTTCTATAAAAAAAATTTCAAACAAGAAACACAGTATTTAATTACTATTGTTTCTTAGGTCCAGCCCCAAATGTTGGGAAAGCCATTTATGTACCGGATCGCTCCGCTGAAACCACTTACTTACACGTATATAAGTTTTGGCTGGTTTCAAACTTCTCCATAATACATTTACAATTTTGTTTACTTATAAAGGTTACATGAACAAACCGGCACATTCGAGTAAAGTTGGAAATATTATTGATAGCTTTAACTATAAATAATGGCCCACCTCAGCTGCTAGATTCAAACCCCTACTATCCAAACACTTTATTTGTTTCAGAGTAAACTCCAGGCACCAGTTAGTCTCAGACTAACATATTTGGTCAGTAGGCCCATAGTCCAGCGCTCGAAACGATCCCAAAACTAGCCCAGTCTAATTTTAATCAATAATAAAATATAGAAAAAAGAATTGGTCACAAGAGATGGATAAAAAGAAATTGATAAAAAGAATTGACCGACAAATAAAGTTTAATTTTAAAGACAATTTATTAACTAACATTAATTTACTAAATTTAAACATCTTTATAATTTTTTTAACTAATATAACACACGCACATTTTAAATTAACACATTATAATATATTTTATGAAAAAGCATAAATAATCTTTGACATTTAAATTATCTAACATTCACAAACACGCACATCAATAGTTCATTTTATGCATGCTTATAAAGTTCAAATTACTTGTCTCTGTAGGATTTACAAATTACAGTGGTGGCTACTATATATAAATGAGAATAATAAAATGTTTTACCTAGGATTTTTTGGAATGTGGATATTGCTTGTTGTTAGCTGCTTCTGATGGAGTATATCTAACAAAGGATATCTAACCAGTTAGATTTTATGTTTCTTGAGGAGATTTAATGCTAATCCATTGGTTTTATTCTTGGAGACAGTTGGACATTGATGGAGGATTTCTGAGCTGTTATGCAGACATTATTTCATGGGCAGGTTTTGATGATCTTGTTGGACTAAAGGGCTGAAGTAAAGTGTATATTCCCAAAAGCTGCTCAACACCACATTTCTGTTTCTGGATACATAATATAAACTGCACTGTTATCTGAACTGGAACAAGACTGTCACTGGAAACTAGGCTGAACTGATGTCCAATAAAAATCTGGCTATTTATATATGCAAAGTGTTTTTGTATTAATATCCTCTGGCAAATATGTGTTGTCGAAATTTCTTTAGTAACTAATCCTTTGACAATGTGTTTTTGAAGATTGTTTAATTAGTAGTAGTCTTCATAAACGTGTTGTTTTTATATCTTTAATTAGTAGCTCACCACTGTGTTTTTAAATACATTTCATTTCAATATTTATTTTCATGTGTTTTTCAATATGATTTTAACATGCATTTATTATATCTCTTATTAACAAGCTTACATTTATTTTTATTTACCATGCACATATATACGCATTTATTCTAATAAACTGGAATGAAAAGAAATTTATATTTTTTCAAACTTCAAATTATTAATTTTTACGAATACCAATTAAGAAAAACTTTACTTTCTTTTATAAACTTTTAGTTTAACTTTCTAAAAAAAAAACCCTTCCCACTTTTAATCAATTATTTTCCAACTTTTATTTCAAACTCTTTTACGAAATATTTTTATTTTAATAATTTTGTTTTTTTTTTAGACAAAATTATTTTATATACATGTGACAATTTGGCCTTGGCACAATATATATATATTGATTTTTTTAACCAAATCATAGTCATTTTATATCACTGTAATTAAACAAATTAGTCAAGTCACAAATGAAAGACATTGCATTTAAGCTCAACCTTTCAATTCTTATACTCTAACATAAAACATTATATGATATTTTGACCAAAAATTATTTGTTTATTAATTAGCAAATTAAAAGTGAGGTTGATGAAACTGTATTTTTCAGCCATAAAAAAAAAAACTATTTTCTCTAGAAGTCTCTATAAATATGTAAAGAAACCCATACTTATGTTCTAAAAGATTTCTGGTTTAATACCTCAATATAAATAGCTTCCTTAATATTTTTATATTTTTTTTAAAATATACTCCATATCTGATTCTGTCATTGTTTTTATTGAAACCATTATATTCATTCATTTCTTTAAATTCATTTTTATAATTTCTTTTACTTTCTTTTTAGTTTTATCATCACATTCAATGTAAAACATTTCTGACAATCTCTCTAAATATATAATCAGTACTTTTTTAATTTAAGTTTTATTTCTAATGGATATATTTTATGAGGAATACTTTAAATGCATATTTATCAATTGCAAAATGTGATGAAAATGCCTTTAATTTTACCAAAATCTGAACCAACAATTTATATCCTCTGAGAAACTCTTGAATCATATGAAGAATTGTTAGATTTTTATAAACAAATATTAATATTGAAATTTAATAACTAAATTTAATATATACACTAACAAACTTTAAATATAATTAAAGCAATCACTCTACTTTGTAACAGAAAAAAATATATTACTATTACCCGCTTTAAAATTGAATAAGATTATGATGGCTATATGCTAACAATGTAATATTTACTTTAACCAATAATGATTTAAAATAAAATATGTGAACAACTAATTGCAATTACCTTTAATCAATTTCAATAATATCAATCATTAAATCAATTTATATATAATTTCTACCTTAATCATATCTATTATATATTACTAACAAAATAATTACAATAAGCTTCTAATTGCTTATATAAAGATGACAAATCCATTAATTTGTTGCTATATAAAATCTGTATCTGGTCAGATAATAAGCATTAAATTCAATACAAAGAAAATGATATGTCATTATAATCTCTTATCCATCCTGTGGTTTTGATTTTTGAACTATTTTTTA
The DNA here is from genome assembly GCA_028023455.1 of Epiperipatus broadwayi. Taxonomy (NCBI): domain Eukaryota; kingdom Metazoa; phylum Onychophora; class Udeonychophora; order Euonychophora; family Peripatidae; genus Epiperipatus; species Epiperipatus broadwayi. The sequence goes on along the minus strand of JAQFVV010006602.1, from coordinate 445,377 downwards.
TACTTCTTCTAATGAATTATGTGATATAATCAATTAATTAAATATCATCTCATCCAAGTACAATTATCCAACAAATTTGCTTTGTAAAATGAAATGACAATCAAACAAGTTTAATTGTTTAAAATTATTTCAAAATTTATTAATATATATATATATAATACATATTTTGCGGGTTCATCCATGTTAAAAACTTTTAATATCAATATACTGACATTTCGACTTGGTCACACAAGCCAGTATATTGATATTAAAAGTTTTTAACACGGATGAACCTGCAAAATATGTATTTTATATATTTAACCCGTGCAAATCTTCGTTTTAACATATATATATATATATGGCAAATAAACATTTAAAATCATTACATATGATCCTATTATAATTTATGCAATAGGTTTTTATTGACATTCATTTCATATGTAAATAAGTGATTACACATCAATCTCCACTTATACGATACTAAATACAAACACATATGTTTATGTAACACAAACATGTTGTAAAACATTTATAATTTTTGAAATACAAGAGAGTTGAAGATATATTGTCTTTTTGTACTTCATATAAAATAAAAATATAGCTAATCAAAATAGAAAATAAATATATCTATACAAAAATGAATATATTTTGTTAATATAAATTTTAAAAAACAAAAGAAAAATACTTGTTATAATATGATCCTTTTGATCTCCTAATAAAATTATGTACATAAAATTAGTTTATAATCAATAAATTAAAAAATTAATATTTTAAATTAAAATAATAATTATTATGCTGTGAAATATAAATTTAAACTTAGGAAGACATAACTCTCTTACATTTAAATATGTCAATAGATTACCACTTGACCTAAATTAAAAATATGTAGCAATAACCTTGATAAAGGTAAGCAAACAACCTGAGTAATACTCTTTAAATACAGATTTTCTAGAATAGTACTATAGTTTTAGTATTTATTTTTTGAATTGTGATCTGAAGATGTTTTACTACTCCAGAAAATTTAAAACTTATTTTGTCAATTCCAATATTTTTCAAATATCCAAATTATCTTTTCATTTAAAAAATATTTCGTCAATATAAGATTATAAGTGGACTAACATTAATTTATATGCAGATGATGCAAAGTAGATATTATTTCATTTAGCAAGGAATCCATTACAAGTAAAAAAAATTCTAATTTTATCCATGATGATGCTATGGAAGCAACCAATTTTTATCTAACATATCTATTAAGCTTATAAAACTATGATAGTAAATAAACATAACCTTTGTATACAATTTATGTTGTTAGCTTTTAGACTTCATCAGTGAGAAATAGATAATATCTATTTTTAAAGCAAAAAAAACATTCTGATGGGTTTTTTTTTTTTGAAAATGTTTTTTTTTAAATAACACTAAGAATTAATTTTCATATTTCAATAAATTATCACCTCACACAAATTCAATGATCCTGCTCAATCAGCAGATGAACATTATTGCTTTCATCCCATCATTCTATTTATTTTACAGTTATATACTTTTCAAATAAATTTTAATGAATCTAAGTAAGAACTTAGTTAGATTAACTTCTATTGAAACCAAGATATGAGAGTGAATTTTTTCTATTCAGGTATATTTATAACTTTTCCTATTGACATCAGAATAACTATATCAATATCTTTTATTAACTTTTTAGCCAATTTTAACCCAAAATCTCTTAAATAAATAAAAAATTATTATACAAAAGTAATAACAAATAACATAAATATTTTAGAATTATTACTTATGACAAACATTGATGTTTCATAATATAAATACCAGTCTTTCATTCTAACACAAATTAAACAATTGATAATGCATTATCACCATAACACATTGGAATATATATATATATATATATATATATATATATATATATATATATATATATATATATATATATATATATATATACTTCTCATCCACCCTTAATATTAAAAGAACTCTTAAATAAGTTAATTGCTTCAGAATAATAAATTTTCAATAATAAAGATTCTTTAATTCTTCTTTTGATTTCATTTCTCTCAAAGAAGACAACCTTAGCTTCATCAAAATTAATAGTGTAGCAGTGAAACCTTTGGTTGTGTTTTAATATTTTTTTTTTGCTGGTCTGGTTGAATTTTGAATTTGGGGTAATTTTCATTATATATTGACTAGTTTAGCTTTATGCTTGTAATATATATATATATATATATATATATATATATATATATATATATATATATATATATATATATATATATATATATATATATATATATATATATATATATATATATATATATATATAATATATTTGAAATATTAAACATTTAAGTGTATTATTTGTAATCTACTATGGTGCAGTAATAAAATATATATAATAAAAAAGGAACAATAATTTTATCCAAACAACATGCTTTATCATTGACAAATTATTCTAAAATGAATAAAGTCAATTCACAATTAATAATAAACAATAATTAATAATAAACAATTTTTATATCAATACTATAATTGTCATAGCAATACAGTTCAATGCTTCATAGGTTAACAAATCCACCATCAAAATAAAACAAGAAAGAAAAAAAATTATTACTGACATTTTACTACATACTAAAACTCATCTCAAACTTCAACAGGTACAACATCTTCCTTCTATCAGAAAAAATACACAGGTACAACTTCTTCCTTCTATCAGAAAAAAATATGTTTTAAAGAACAGCAATTTACTATTACCTTTAAATGTATATAATAAACCATCTTCAATATATACAAATGTCCATTTTTTCTTCTGCCCCATCTTCATATATTATTTAATAATTTAATTATAATTAATCCTAAATATTTCATTAGTATGCTCACTAAAGCAAGACAAAACTTATTTACTCTTTTATTCTCATCTCCTCATCAGTTTATTATATGTCTCCAATAAATAACACATCAAAGCATTATGACTGACAAAAAAAATGTTTTACTCAGTGTTCATTAACAATATATTATAAAGTACAATTATACATCTGTCTTCTTTTTATCATTCATAAAATTTGTCAATTACAATTGTTAAAGCTTTATTAATAATAATTGAAAGGTTGCTAGTCGTTCACATGCGCCTACCATTGCCTCTCAGACAGCCAATCAGATTTTAAACAGCTGTCTTAAGAACGATCAGACAAATGTTATTTAAAGCTTTATTATAAATTTGAAAATCGCCCTTTATATCTTTATTTTTTTCAATAATATAACCTGAAATTTAGTATAACCAGCCATTATGATATATTATACTCACCACCAAAAATAAAGTTTCTTTCATATAACAGATTTCCAACTTGTTGTTTTTTTTTTTCAATATATAAATGTTTTTTAAGATTGCCTTCTTTATTCAGCTTTGAAGATAAACTTATGTTCCAAAAGTTTTAATCATAAAGTAAATTGTTCAGTACTACTACTAAAATTATTTGAGACAAACTATTATTAATTGATATCTAATCGCTGTAGGTCTTTGATCATTTTTCATGTTTGTACTAGTATGCAAAATATTTATATATCTCATTTCTTTCAATGATTCCAAAATATTGCTAACTTTAGGATTGCATAACACTTCAAAATAATATATAAGGAGTGATAAACACAAATATTTAAGAAATTATTTTCTTTGTTACCATATTTCATGCTATTTATCTCCCATGCAACTATATTTTATCAATAATATTCTGGTATCAAGCATTTTTACAACAGACAAAAAGATAATACTAATACATTATTATTTTATGAATACCTTTTGTTTGACAAGTTACATTTTAGTTCTGACCAAATAAGAAACAAAGATCTCACATCTTTTTCTTTTTTAAACATGTACAGTCATATTATCATGACTAATATAGGGTTTAAGTTCAAACACTAAAACACAACATAAATTAGACTCTAATTTTTTTTTATAAATCACATTTACTCAAGTGGTGCTACTAACTTTAAACTCCAGAAATTGATGATACCTTTGTTGACCTTCAAGGGATTCAATGAGAAATGCATTCTTTCCCACTTTTCTTTTTATTTGTAACAGTCCTTCATAGATGTTTTAAAAAAAATTTCAACCTATATTTCTGTGGGTCATTGTCTTGAGGAGGCTTTACCAATCCAAAATATCCTGCTTTAAATACACAAGGGTTATAAGAGGCATGGTCAATTTTTTCTGTCCCATTTCTCTCAAATTTTTATTGGCCTTTGATAGATCACTTTCATAGCTTATCTCTTCATCAGATATAATAGGTAATGGAGCTTTAATTAATATACACTCCCTACATCTGATGTGCAGATATATTGGGGTAAATTTAGTGAATTTGTTTTGGGGTATATTAATATAACTAACCACTTCCTTCAACTTATTTACCCAGTTATGGTGATTGTTTTCTAAGTATACCCTAAACATTCTACTCAACTCACACATAACCATCTCACATTAATTAGACTGTGGGTTTGTAATTGAACACAAAAAATGTTTTATATTCTATCATGCAATCCAATTTTTTCACTCCTTATACAAAAATGAAGTAGCATGAACTGTCAAAATATCCTAGGATTTCCCATCATTGCAAACTGCAATTCCTTTAAATATCTAATTATATTTCTAGTACACCTGAGTCTTGTTTTATGTGATAGATAGGTTCCTCAGAAAACACATGCAAAAGAAATCGCACAAAAATAGATGTAACTTACCTTGAAAAAAGGGGGATATGGACTGTGATTTTTCAAAAATCGCATAAAAGCAAAGCACCAACGTAAAGTTACTTTAAAATTCCCACAAAAAAAAATAAGGAAATAAAATATGACTAATAAAAAATTTCAAATTTGAAAAAAATTGATACAAGACAAACTTTTTTTAACTATAATATTTAATTTTATTCAAAACAATATATTTTTATCTATAATTTACAGTACAGTAATTGACATTTTTTATACATGTCTTAATTATTATAGCTACTTACTGATAAACAGGTTCGTTTGCAAACTGGTAAAAAATCAGATTCTTCACAAGAGGAAATACAACTAGCACCAACTTCACTCTCATGTTGTGTTAATGGTTTTCTGGTGACAACGTAATTAGTAATTAATCTTTGAGATGATGATTTTATTAATTGTTTATGAAGCTCACGATATCCAGACATACAACCATTTAGCTCTCGTTAGAATTTAAAAGCATGTTCATGATTAGTGTCATTAATAAGAAAATAATTAAAAACAAACTTGCGGACACTAAATTATTAATAATTGATTATGTTCTTTTTTAAAAAGCAAAAACAGAATGTGATTTAAAATGCAAAATTAACACGCACAATATTTGAACAAATTTACATTATAATCTTGTAAAATTTAATGTGGGTAAACATAAAATGTGGAAATCATGATTTTAATTTCATTATTGCATAAAATCTTACTATTATAAAGCACTGAAAATATTGAAATTACTAAGATGAAAATCGAATTCCAATAATGTGCTATTACTTTCAATATGACGTAAGTGCATGAAATTTATTATTTAAAGTAATAACGCATTATTGGAGTTCGACTTCCGAAGAAACATGAATCACGTAACTTCAAAATCGCGTTAAATCCACGTAAAATGAGACCCAGGTGTACTAGTTTTGGTCACTGAGTATGTCCCCATGAGTTTAGAAAAAAAATATTGTAAGTGATCAAAAGAAACTTAAACATCTTAAATTATGGTAAAGGTCCATTGAAATCTATAGCTAGAAGTTCATTGGGATGGCTAAATAAAATTGACTGTAATGTCTCAGTGTATGATTTGTTAACATACTTAGATCTTAAACAGATCTCACATTATTTGAGCCTGTTTATTATGAATGCATACATTCCAGGCCAGAAGAGTAGGCTATGAACAACATATTCTGTCTTTCTGAGATTGTAGCAATCTTAACACAATGCACATAAAAAATTAGCCAATTTCTAATATGCAATGGTACCACTATTTTCCATGATGGTTCATGGTCTATCCTAACTTTATAATGTAACAAATTTTAAATTAATACCTTAATATCACTTTACATTTAATCATTCTTTTGGTAGTTAAAGATTGTATCTTTTTATTCAAATAGTGAATAATGGTACTCAACCTTGAATCTTGCAGTTGTAAAGCTGACAATTTTTTTAAATCATTTTCAATCAAATCATCAACTCCCAGAGAAATGGCTGTGATGAAATTATTATCAGTGCTTATGTGACATGGGTCTATTTTGACAGGATTCCTACTTAAAATATCTGCTATAATACTGTCTTTTCTTTTACATTACTGTATCCTATAATTAAATTGTGGAATGAATAAACTCCACCTAACTTGTCTTTAATTATTCAAATAGCTTCTATTGATAAACTCTAAACTCTTATAATTTGTAATAACTACTATTTCAGACCTAAGTAGATATTGTTGGAGCTTCTAAAAAACCAATACTACAGCCAAGGCTTCTTTCTCTGTAGTGGCATAGTGCAATTTTACATCCTTTCAACAATATACTCAAGAATGATAAGCCACAGGGATCCTTTTCATGTACCCCTAGGCAATACCAACTACTATCTGTTTGCACATAAAATAATTCTTGGAAATTAGGACAATATGTGATTGCAGCATTTAAAAACTTTGGATTTTATTTTCTCAAATTCAATAGAATAGTTTACAATCCATTTCCATTTATCATCATTCCTTAATAATTTTGATAAATAAATGGTATCATAAGCAACATTCTCATAAAACCTATGATAAAAACTGCAAACATCAAGAAAAGACAGTAATTGCTTTTTATTTTCTATAGCAGAAAAAATCTGAATGGATTTAATTTTATCAGGATGCACTTTTATTCCATCAGATTATACAATGTGCCCCAGAAAATGTATCTCCTTAACAGCTATTATATTTTTTTACAAATTTGTCTTGATATGTTTTTCTTCACATTCACTTAAAAATATATTTAGATGATGAAAATGCTCCAAGATGTTCTCTGAAGTGATTGCAACATCTTCCACATATATGATTATAAGGCCCTTGACTTCATCAGATAATGCCTTATCCAAACATTTGAGGAGATCAGCTCCACTGATTGCAAGTTTAAAAGATTTTTTTCAAAAACATATGAATAGCCCTCATATTTAAATGCAGTATATTTCTGATCTTCATCATGCAATTAAACCTGTCAATAACTATCTGCTAAAGCTTCGTAAACTGAATTATCGTTAAGAAAATTTAAAAAAAAAGATTCCAATTTTATCACAAGAGTTGAACTATATTATATTAAGCTTTAATTATGATATTCAACACCACAAAATCTCTGAAGTATTAGCATTGTTTTCATTATCTTCAAATATATACTATATATTTTATTAATTTATTCAATCTTTTATTTTTTTTAATTATCAATAAATTATGTTGCTATAAAAAATAAATATATTGTGGATAAGAAAGGGTTAATTAAGAACCAATAATGTAAATAAAGGTGTAGAACAATAAGTAATAATAATAATTTGTGTTTTAAACTTATTCTCCATTTATGGAAGATAATCATAATAAGATTATATAATATACCATACAAAATTTAAAAATAATAAGTCTTTTTTTTCTAATATGAAATGACCTTCAATATGAAAATAATCTTTTTTGTAGCTGAGTTAGTTTTCATGAAAATTTAATAAATCACTATCTATTTTTTACTACATTTATGATTAAATATCTAATTTTAAAGAAAAAGTGAAATGTAAGCATAAATTATACATTTAAACAAAATTATGTCTAAAATTCAAACACGTTTCTTGAATATATTAATGAAATTTAAAATATGAAGTTACTTCATTAATTGTATGTGTTTCCAAAAATTAATCTTTTAATTAATAAATGTAAAAATAATAGAAATAAAAGTACGATTTAAAAAAAAAACTAAAAGTATATTATCTTTTACCAGTTAACACTTTATCTACGTTCACCTATAAAATAATTTATAATAATTACCAATACTAGCAGTTAAAATAATGGGAAATTGCATAAATATGCTATGTGTAAAATAATAAATATAATAAAGCAATTTAATGCTTTGTACAAAGCCTTGAAGAGAATATGATTACTTTGCCTGAAAATCTGCTATCATTTATACTAAAATTAGACAAAACAAACAATAAGTAAAAAGATTGGTTATACTGTGCATTTTATTAAAAAATACTATTTCATTGATATTGCAGTTATTAGCCATTATTATTAGGACTATTAAACAAATATGGTCATTCTAACTCAAAAAACCAGACAAAATATATACAGATTGAGCAAAAGAAAAATATTTAAAATGGATTTTTCAATAACAGCACAAGCACAAAGATTGCATAAATTTAATCTGTTTATTTTGACATTTTATGAGCTAGCTGTCTTTTACATTTTTCTGCAATAAGTTTTTTTTAAAAAAAAATCTTCAAATATTTTGCCTAATTGTAGCTTTCCATTATGCTTTATCTTTAGCCATCCCTCAGTGATAAAGTTTAGTAATGGATCTTTTTGGAATGTCTTTGAGACAATATTTTTAATATAATTAGAGTACACCTTCTTTTCTTGAAAATTATGTTAAAATTGAAGTATTATGCTATACATTTTTTTCTTATAGCATTATATCAAAATTATGCTCTTAAAATTGAAGATTCAATAACATCACATCCTGTAAACTGAAAAAAGATTTTTCCATTATATTTTCATGATCTTACAGAACATCTTTAAATTAAATATTTTTAGCACCATTATGATATAGTAATAAGAAGATCACATCTCACTTTCATACAATATTTTTTTAGAATGATAAATTTTATGTAAAACTAATTTAAGCAGTTATATTACTATGGTTACATGCCCTAAATTTAACATGTTAAATGTAACAACAACACATTGTAATATGTTTTATTAATTTGTTCAAGGTATTTGAATTTAGGTATATGACAGTGTTTAAAATCTTCTGATCCACTGAAATTTATTTTTAGATATATTATGTATAATAATAGAAACTAAGTCTGTTGATAAAATTTTGAGATATTTGAAATAAAATCTCATGTTATATAAAGATATGATATAGCTTAATTTTGTTTTGTATTTGTATGACAATAGTATTTGAAACAATTTTTATGTCATTTCATAAACAGGCTTTTAGATGTAACAATGATTTGATGATAGTGGCATTTTTGATGTTAAAAAATGTAAATCAAAAACAAAAACATCTTCACTGTTTGTAGCTTTACATTATAATGAGTGCACTATTCTTATTTATTCAAAAGATAATGCACTAAATGCTCTTAAGATTGTGAAAGTGACTTATAATGAATTTGGTTCACTATTTAATGTTTAATGAATTCAATTGCAATATTTAATATGCTAATTAAATTGACTATCAAATAAATAGACAGTAAATTAATTTTTTAGAAAAAATACAAACATGTTATAAAAAAAAAATAGGGAACAATCAACAAATGGATTATTCTTGAAATACATAAATCCATACTATTCAAAACTATGCTTACATAAAAATCTAACATATACAAAATGTATATAAGTTGAACAAAACATTCTGCATACAGTACATTATTTAGAGTCAAACATAATTCGACAGACAAAAAGCAGGAAATATCTTTGTTTCATTTTTATAACATTTAAAATTGAATAATAATTTGACTTACGTATGTGAAAAGTTGGGAAAATGGTTGTTCATTAACAGCCCACTAATTTTACTTAATTATATAATTCAAAGTTGAAATAATTCAATTTAATGATTATATATTCGGGTCATACATATAGTGGTAAATATGCATTGTGAGTAAAACTACTTAGAGGTAGAGACATGATCTTCATCTCCATTTGGTATCTTTATTATTAAAATAAAATGAATATCACAAATTTTGTCCTGATTACTATAGAACTATGATTATTGAATTCACCATGGACTTTAATATTAACAGGAAATCATTTGATGATTCAAATTGCTTATGAATGTCTATAATTTGTGTTTTTGCTAGCAAAAAAGAAGTACCAAAGGAAACATTGTGAAATAATAGAATATCAGCTGAAGTCATATATACACAAGAAAATGGGAACAAATGCTATTAAAAATCTTTTAAATTTAACACTGTCAGATGACTTTCATTTTTAAAAAAAAAGAAATGGTTAAAAAACATAATGATAGCTTTAACAATAAAACTTTTATTAAAGTCTCATTTTTTATTAATAATTTTTATTAATCTAGTCTTATTTATCATTCAATCATTTTTAAATAATATGAAAAATATAAATTTTAAAAAAAGTAACAAGAATGAAAACTTTTATTACTTTGCTTCCTCATAATGTAAAAAGAGTTTATCTTTAACCCTTTTATGATTGTATGTTTTGATAATTTAAAATATATATCATATCTATTAATTGCAATCTTAAAAAAGGAGGACATAAATTATAAACACATATAATACGATATTAGATTGCAGTTGGTAAATTAGATTTGTGATCTTTATTTTTGCCATCTCCATGAGTTAACCTTTTTTGAGAAACAGCCATGAATCGATGTTCATAACTTCAAGTCACTTGAAAACTGTCAATTTTTACACTACCATAATGTTTTTACACTTATTTTAAAGCTTAAAATGTACTGTAAGATACTGCTCTCTCTAGAATTATTTTACAAGTAAAAAATTAATAATATTGATGTAAAAAGCTACAACAAAGGGAGAAAGCAGGCTTTTTTAGATGTTGATTGGTTGGTTCATATTTTGACTAAAAGATGAGCACCTGTCAATTTTCACCACTCCAACTTTTTTGTTTTGATTTTCATAATGAAAATGTATATCTTAAGAGTGTTTTTTATTATTTTTCATACATTTTATAAATTATTTTCATAAAATATGCTGAAAATATAATTATTTTAGAAAAATAGTAAGATTTTAGTAAAAAATTATTTACTTTTACACGAATGTAAATTGAAAAAAAAACAAGTGATGACAACAACTTTGACATCTGTCAACTGTTTTCTTTGCCCTAAGCTGTTTATTTCATTTTCAAACAAAAATTAATGTTTTAGAGTATTTGGTTGATATTTTTTTACATATTATAAATTAACTTGATAAAATATGCTGAAAACATAATTATTTTAGGAAAATAGTGAGATTTTAATTTTAAAAAAATTACTTTTATACTAATGTAAATTGAGAAAGAAATCAATGATGTCCATATCACTTTCTAATTTGTTACTAACTTTCTTTTTAGGTCTTCTGCTATCAAATATTTTTATAATTATAAATAGAAATTTATTTTTGAAAAAACTTTCATTCACTTTCATAATCTGACAAATTATTAATATATTTTTTACAAACAAAACTAAAACAAATATAATATTAAAAGATGAATATATTTTTACAGATGATTTTGTTAATTGACCAATCAAAAGTTGTAAAACTTTAATTCACTTGGCCAATAAAAAAACTGTTCAGTTAAAAAAAAAATTTTCATGGAAAAGGTTAATGCTTATTTTAATAAATTTATATCATTATTATTAACCTAAGTACTTTGATACTATTGCATCAATCATTATAAAATTATTTTATTACATAATTCATTTTACAAATTAGATAATTCATTGTAAGTCCCATACTATACTTTATCATCAAATAAGTCATCATTTACTGAATTGTATCTTTTTTTCCAATCAATATACTCATACTCTGAATCTTTGGCACCATACAAATTCATGAGTTCATTATAAATATAAATTTAAATTGCCATAGAGACATTTGTGAATCAACATATTTATTTGACTATTTTAGTTATATATTTTACGGCAGTTATATATTTTAATTGCCTAAGTACAACATTTATGTAATATATTTTAGAGTGCCCAAATATTTATTGCATAAGTGGAGAAAACCACTTGATTCACAATTTTATTTATTATATGTTGTTGCCCAAATCTAAGAAACACCTGCAGATCAGATGGACCTGCTCAGTTACAATATTTTTGTTATACTCATGATTACTGAAATCTTCAAGCTATTAAGTCAACAGAACTTATTTTATCCTTACATTTTTGCAGTCTTTATTAGTTTTCTTTAATGTTTGCCTCATCCAATAAGGAAATATTGTTATTCATGAGACAATGTTGCCTCTGTAGCATTATTCATATATTATGAAATATAGTTTCCTTCACTATATATATATATATTGTAACGGGCTGGAGGATTACATAAGAGATAGGGGTAACGCATCTTACTATGGTCGGACTTTGGGTCTTCAGATAGGATGCAAGTGATTACACGATGAAATACATAACCTATGATTGTACCTACTTCCAATAGACTAGCTCTACCTATTTTTATTAACCTAGATACAATTTGGGTCAGTTCATCCAATTCTCACCTCTTTCTAGCCGTGTTATACCACAGTATTCAAACTCAGGGAGTAATTGCCTGAGCTCTCTTATCAGGGAAGGAGATCACACTAATAGTAGTTATTGCACTTCTATATAGGTGATAATTAATTACCAAAAATCAATTAAGCATAAGATATATTAAAAAAAAATATGTATGTGCCGTATAAGTATATATGTATTAAAAGCTATAATAAATGACTTAAATATGTATGTGTATTTCCTCTATCATAGTAATAATATTACTAGGTGTAAAACTAAATAAGATTATAATGTTTATAATGGGTATGTGCATAATGAAGAACTATAAAGCTGGTGATGGATATTGAAATAATGATGAGTTAGAGACCAGATTAAAATAACAAATTATATAAACATTTATTGATTGACAAATAAAAAAAAAATATATGCAATATGAATAACACTTAAATCTGATATATATAATTTTTTTTGTCAGTATGAAATTCTACCATATCGATAACTATAATGATATTAATAAAATAAAACCCTTGCCATAAACCCAATGGTAGAAGTTCATGTACTTGATTAATTATTTACAACAACGAATATGGAAAATTATAATATGTATCTGTGATTTCGAATTTAACTGACTAATTTAAAATGTGTATACAAACATAACAACAATAAAAAGACCTCTGTTTTCTAGATACCTCAATGGTTATAAATCATTGATTTATAAAAGCAATACAAAAGTAAGCTTAATTAATAATAGTAAAAAAATATATCATTGTGTTTTGCTTACTATAAGATAATATTAAAATTTCTTACCTCCTAATTTTGTCAAAAGTCAGTCAGATGGGGCGGTCAAAACTATTATTTTTTTATATACAATTAGAGATGATTTAAATATATGTATATAAATCTAATTTTTCCCCCCTTATTACTATCATACATAAAATTTACAATAGACCCTTATTACTATCATACATAAAATTTACAATAGACAAAATAATAAAACAAAAATTACAATTCTTATCCCATTATGTTAATTAAAGTTCGATAAGTCTTCTGGAAATTGTTCATTTATTAAATAAATTCCTAGGAATGGAGATGAAGTTTTGCTTCCACGAAGAATAGAAGTTTCTTGTCTGAGTCAAAAAATAATAATGTTCTCCAATTATCCTGTCTTGGATTTGTTTAGGCATTTTATTTAAAGCAAAGATGGTTTTTAAGTTTCTCCTAAATGGGCAGGTAAAATCTTTAAACTTTCATGGCTTTATCGATGACGTATTATTACCCCATGGTAAAAACTTTTCAGCAAGCAATCATGATATAAAAATAATATATATTGATTGATTCATTTGCTGCTCAAGATTTCAATGACGATATTATTATTTATCAAAACAATTATTTATTGAATATTACTGCAACGCTTAAATTTAGCTAAAATTTATCTAATCAGCAAATAATTTAAAACTTCTTACTTTCAAATCATTTCTTTCCCTTCAAATGATTGCTTTAAAATTTCAGCTTTTGATCACTTTGATTAATATTTTAAAAAAAATATTTATATATTTAAACTCGAATATTCAGATCCATTTTGTATTCGAAAACTATTTTTTTAAACAGAAAAAATAATAATGTTCTCTCTTAAAAAAAAAACCGAAGACAATTATGACAATTAATCCTGCGTTTTGGTTGCGTGAAGTTATTTTAAACATTTTAACCTTGACATTTCCTATTGTTTAAATGACGTAATATAAATAAATGGGATTATAACTAAAAATAATAATTTATAAATATTTTAAATTTCATTTCTACAAATCTCATCTCCACAAATGGTGCCATGTGTTTAGGTTTAGGTTTTAATTCAGTCATTGTTTTTATTTTTTTTTTAAGTTTATGTGTAAGTTTCTATTTTATTTTTATAGTCATCCCCAATTATTAACATATAATACCCTTTTATTCCAGTGTTAATATATCTATCTGTTTCTCCTTAGTAATTTAATGGCTTTTATTACCTCCTTAAAAATAAAAAGATGTTTATATACATGTATATGTTGGAAAGAAAACAAAATGTTAATATGTCAATTTGCTTAGCAACTTATTGGTTAAGCTAATATATTACAAGGCTCCAATTGGTAGAGTGTCTTAAATAACTGGATGGTGTGGCAGTTTGTAGCTCATCACTACAATATATATATATTCACTAGAGGGAGCTTACAAATAGCCCCAATCAAGCTTTTATTTATAAGTACCAAAAGAGAAAGAATTCAAAATCTCTATCGGAAAGTCCTCATCCCCAGATCAATTGTTTTTGAGCTTATGGTGCACCTCAATGAGGAGCTAGAACTCCAGAGACTAGATCTAAAATACCAATTCAAAGTCAGCACTTATATAATATGTAATATCAATTTGAAAAATTGAATTTTTAAGACACATAAATGTCCACAAATCCAGCATTACAAACCATATAGCATAGGTCTGAACTCAGTTCAATTTCACTGTATATTAATAGCCTCAGGAATATAACATTGCAAAAGCCTTCAAGGTTACACTTATAATAATAAAACAAGACACAAATTGTGTAACTTGCTTTTAAGCTTGTATTAAAATGTCTGAAAAATTCAGCTTTTCAAATTGATAGTAACATATTAGATAAGTGGTGACTTTTGAGTTGGTATTTCAGATCTAGTATCTGGAGTCCTAGCTCCACACTGAAGGAAGTCATAAGCTTGAAAACAATTATTCTGGAAATGAGGATGTTCCAATAGAGATTTTGAATTCTTTCTCTTTCGACACTAATAAATTAAAGCTTGATTGGGATTATTGGTAATCTCTCTCTAGTGACATTTTAATACAAGCTTAAAAGCAAGTTACATAATTTGTGTTTTGTTTTATTATATATATATGATAAATGTTTTGTAACTTGCTCTTAGCTTGCATTTTATGATCACTAGATGGAGCTTTACCAATAGCTCCTAACAAGCTTTTGTTTACATACATGCTGAGAGAGATAGAATTCAATATTTCTTTCATTGTCTCCAACGTTTAGACCATGGTTTCAAGCTAGTTGGCTCACATCAATAAAGGGTAGGAAGACCAGAAACTAAATCTAAATACTAACTCTACAATCAGAATTTATGAAACACATTTCTATCAGTTTGAAAGCATGAATTTTTCAGATATGTAAATATCTTCAAATCCAGCCAAACAAACTAGACTGCTATATGGGTCTGAAATCAGTTCAGTTTCATCATATAGTAAAAGCCTCTTCAATGTATATCATTGCAAAACTTGTTTTGTTTATCATAAATGTACCCTTGAAGGTTTTTGCAATGATATATATATATATATATTGAAGAGCCTTTTACTATATGGTGAAACTGAACTGATTTCAGACCCATATAGCTGTCTAGTTTGTTTGGCTGGATTTGAAGATATTTACATATCTGAAAAATCCATGCTTTCAAACTGATAGAAATGTGCTTCATAAATGCTGATTGTAGAGTTAGTAATTAGATCTAGTTTCTGGTCTTCCTACCCTTTACTGAGGTGAGCCAACTAACTCAAAACCATTGTATAAAGGTTGGAGACAATGAAAGAGATATTGAATTCTATCTCTCTCAGTGTTTATATAAACAAAAACTGGTATGAACTATTGGTAAAGCTCCATCTAGTGGTCATATATATGTATATATATATATTTATCAACAGCAAATTAATTTTAATTTTTTATTATATCACTGAAAGTTAAATAATAATTCAGCTTACAAAAAATATAAATATATGGGTGGGGTTTTTTTTACATTTATTACAGTAGATTAAATTTTGTTAATTATAAAATTGTTAAGTGCAGAGCATCTAATTTTATAACTAATATTAATATGATCTTTCAAATAATATATGCTTAATAAAATTAGTTTTCAGTAAATATAATCATTCAAAAAAGATGCACAAATGCTATATTTATCATTTTTAAGTTTACTAATAAAACAAATTATATAAATTTTTTGTGCAATGTATTATTTATGTAAGCCAGGAAGTGTTTGCATTTATTTATTTTTTCTTTTACTATTATATCATATTCTTAATTTCATCTACATAATGATTTATTGGAATAATTTGTTTCATACAATAGTTGGTCTAACATTTAAAATAAATAGATCTATATAAATCTTTGTAAAGAAACAAAAAAAATTTTAAGAAAAAAATCTAACTAACCTATATTAGAAAAACAATTTTTAATAAATTGAAAATTTATATTTTAAATTTATATATCAAGTATCACATAACTCCATTTATTTTGCTTTTGTGTTAGTTAGTTTTTTTTCACTTTTAGTCAATTATCTAATTTACAGTACATTAGTAATTGTATATCTATTTTTAGGTGTGTTCTTTTATATAGTTTTATTTATTTATTTATTTATTTTTGGATTCAATTATTTTGGTTTGATAAAGCTGTTTAAACTTTTATTAAATCATATTTATATTTTTACCTACATTTTTTTTTAATTATTTATCTATTTTTATTATTTTCTGTTTGAAAGTCATTATAATTTTCTTATAATTTTCTTATAAATTACAGATTGTTCTGCTTATTATTATTGCATTTTAATAATAAAATATTTTTATCATAATTATTATGATATATTAACATATGATAGATAATTGTTTTCCTATTTCTAAATTACTCAATACATAATATTTTGTTAGATTTTGTTGTGACTATGAATTTAATATCTACTATTTGCACTCCACTTTTTTTTATTTGTTTTTACTCTTGTTTTCTTCACTAATTAATCTTTTAAGCAATTTAATTGAAATCTATCCATTATTGATTTAGAATTTAACCAAAACTATATTATTGCATCATATGTTGGCATTTTAATTAATATGATAATCATTTCTCTACTATTTCCAGAGCATAATGTTACTTTTTTTATATAAATTATTGCATATATACATATTATATCTATAATAACGTGAAAGCTAAACACCTTCAAACAGATACGCTTTAAAAAATGCTTACGTGACAGCCAATTATTCCATCTGATTGGCTGTCACGTAAGCATTTTTTAAAGCGTATCTGTTTGAAGGTGTTTAGCTTTCACGTTATTATAATATTATCTGTTTACGCTTAAATTTAATATATTTATATTATATCTATATTTTTTTTTTTAATTTGTAAATAAATAAAAATATATACATACAATATATTAAGTTTGTATCTAAATCATTAAGCAAGCAGTTGATTGTCAACAGTGATGACAGTTGCCCTTATATCATTAATATGCAAAAAAAAAAAATTATCTTTTTTTAAATAACTATTTCAAATTTTTTTTATTAATTTTTGTACTTTAATATAAATAATTGTTTTCATAAGATTATATTATAAAAATTAATTTTTTGATTGTCTGTATTTTAAATAATATATTTGTAGAATATTATTTGGTAATTATAAAAAAAATGTATTTTATACATTGCATATCTTTTTTCCTATATTATTCATAGTGATCTGCAATTTATTTCAAAAAAGTACTTTTTAATAATAGAAAGATAAATTGAATTCTATTTGTCATTAAGCAATTGCTTTATAAAGGAAGTTTGTCTTAGTTATGAAAATTTATTTATTATATAATATAAATTTCCATACTTTAAAGTAATCATTTTCTCTTTGTAGAAGATTTGATTGTTTTTTTAAAAAAATTAGTTATTATTTTTGGTCAATAATGAAGTTTTAGTTTATCTTTAATTTTAAAAATTGATCTGTTTACTTTCAAAAAAATCAATGTTATTATTTTTGGGGGGTTCATCTTTTCTCAGTATAATATATATCTGTTTCATTTTAGAAAAGCTTCCTTAGTGTGATTATTTTTTAAACTTTTTTCAATAAAATTTAGGATTTTTTTTTTTAAAAATAAAAGAAAAATAAAGTAACAGTAACTGTATAGATTTTTTATTAATAAAAAATAAAATATCTACTATTATGTTTTTATTGATTTTAGATAATTTTATAATAACAAAATAGAAAAAAAATAGTGCAATTTGGCCATTTAAAGTGGAAATGTGATGAGCACTTCTAATCTCAAAAAAGACAAAAGTTTATAAACATCTTTAAAGAATATACTTATTTTTTAGATTTCTGCAAAAAAAATTTAATTCCCAAATAAGATTAAAAACACGTTAAATTTTTTTTTAAAATCTTACATTCTTTGCTGAAACGTTATTTGTTGATAATTTATCAATAGCTAAAAATAAACAGATAAGCTTCATATTAATAATAAACTTTTTAATATTAATAAAGTGGATGTTTTCAATTTTATATAAGTTATAATAATAAATATTTGACTGCAAGAGTTTTATTTTTAAAATTTCTAATAATAATAATAAAATGAAGATATAATGGGGTATTTCAAATGATATTATAAATTTTGGATATGCCACTATATGATGTCATTTTTTATGTAATTATTATGGAAATGTTTCTTTTTATATTGTTATAATAACTTCCTAATTTCAAAATGTCATTTTATATTTTTGAGACTTATTCTTTATGAAAACTTTATTATAATTTCATTAATAAGTTTTTTTTTTGTTTTTATATTTTATTTTTTTATCATTTATTACTTTTTCAATAATCCTCAAATTTATGTATCAAGCTCATAAAATGTTTGTAATTAAATAAAAAGGATTTCACCTTTTTACATATGTGCTGTAATAATTTATGTAAGCTCAATGATGCTATATTGAAGCAGACAATCTTAGCTTAAGATTGAGCTTCATGGTTTGGATCTACTAACCTATGTTCAAAACCTATATCTCATCCCACTTCTTTAGTCGTGTATATATATTTTATGTATATATTTGAGAAGCATGCCTAAAATTTATAAAGTTTAACTTTTCAATATTTATTATTATTAATGTTTTTATTCTTTTCTTCACATTAAAAATACATAGGTGCAGCTCATACATATATATATATATATATATATATATATATATATATATATATATATATATATATATATATATATATAATAGGAGCAAAAATACTAACAAAATATTGATTTTTAAAATATCATATGTCATTTATAAAACTTTTTCTTTTCAAATTGCTTTTTCTGTTAGATTGTATATTTTGTCAAAATCCAAGATGAAAGATGCAATTGTTAATTGTCCAAAAATAATTAAAGGATTGGAAACACAATATTGCTTTAATCTTGGGAAGGAATTTTTAATTAAAGTTTTACTTAAAATAAAATGAGGATTAATAGATTTTACTTTTGTATCAACATTTTTGTCAAATTTATTTCCAATCTGGAAATAGACTTGAATACATTTTAGAATATTATCAAATGATTGCATCTTTTAAAAACAATGGACAAAGAAAACTTAAAATTTCTGTTGGATTAAAGATTATGTTTAGGCTAGAGATAAGAAATTGATAGCATTCTTCAAATACCTGGGCAGAAGTATAAAATGGGCTAATTCTGAATATCAATAGATTAGCTACTGTTGAGAGAACTGTGTTGTCAAGATAAGCACTGCTGGTTTTAAATTTAAAATGATTGAATAGAAAGCTCATCACCTTTCCAACCCTTGTGGGTCAATTTCTTCCCCTACCATACCATCATGCTCCTGTAGAATAAAGTAAAAGCCCAATGGAAAACTTTAGAATGCTGAACAAAGAAGCTTGCTATCATATAAGAATTAACATGGATCCCTGAACCACTATGCATGGATTGACTTTGAAAAAAATGGACTCTTAAAATGGTGCAAGGTAAATTATTTCAAACTGCCACCATTAAAACTAAATCTAGCTTGCCTAACTAATCTCAAACTCTATTAAAATTTCTCCTAATGTATTATTTATTAACTTTGTATCTTACTAAAATGTAAATGTAAATTGCTCTCAAATAATTTTATGAATCTTATTCTCTCTCTCATATGCTCTAACTTTCTTTAACTTTGGTGCAGTAATTTATTTATATGTACTTATTACTTAATTTTATGTCTATTTTAGTCATTATTAATATGCCAATCTCAAGCAATCTGACAAGTTGAATTTCTAAATCTTTTCTTTCTTCTTTTTAAGTAAACCTCCATGAATTAAAGTTACTAATGTCCCCTTAAAACATAATGCACTATTGATTATTATGCTCACCAGATTGTTTTATGAGTCAATATTTTGTTTATGTTTTAGTATAAAAATTTATTTGTTTAACTCTGGATTTTATTGAGGTGAATCCAGAACTTAGGCTAATGAATGCTCTGAAATTTTAAAACATTATTTATTAAATTCTAAATGGGGGACTTATTACTTGTTTTCTCTATAACTGTAATTTTAGTTTATTTCTTCATACTCTTAAAATATCAAATGTTTAAATATCCTAGTTATCAAAATCCATGAAGGTGGGATTGAATTATATTAAATAGCAGAAAAGGAAGAGGTCAAATCTTAAGTATATTTTAATAAATGAAATCTTCCCTATATATAATAGTGGTATAACATATTATTTATCTAAATTATGGCATTCAAACAAGGGTCATTTATTTTTAAAGCAGTAAATCTTATTCAATGTCTTTGGTGACATTTTTTTGTACTGCATTACTGACATTCGGCATATCTTCATGAATATATATATATTATATGCAT
Organism: Epiperipatus broadwayi; assembly: GCA_028023455.1. Taxonomy (NCBI): domain Eukaryota; kingdom Metazoa; phylum Onychophora; class Udeonychophora; order Euonychophora; family Peripatidae; genus Epiperipatus; species Epiperipatus broadwayi. The sequence goes on along the minus strand of JAQFVV010006602.1, from coordinate 424,323 downwards.
TTAATCTGAGGATTGCGACAAGATTGAACCCATAGATTTCTCCTCAAGCCTTGTTCTGTGGATAATTGACCTCTTTACCAGGACCACTTTCTTTATATAAAAGGCTTCTGCACATCAGTGACATCCACAGCATGCCTTATCCACATTTCTCTAAGCACTGCCCAAGAAGGAGGTCTTAAACTTCATTTTTGGCCAGAAGCATGACCTTTTTCTCTTATTTCTTCACCAATATCATTACCACAAACTTCTTCATATTATTATTTCTTTTGCTTTGTGACCCAGTTTTGATGTTATAATATCAAAATGCAAATATTATTAATTTTATTAATTAATAATATTATTTCAGTCTTATATAATCCCACCATTGTAATTTAGTATTTCTGTATTTAAGAGTATCTGCCTTGGTGAAAAATCAAGTGTTCTGTCTTCTAAATGTTGAGTAAAAGAATTTTTCAATAAATATTTTGTCATAGATTCGATATAATCTTTCATATGTATTTTGTTTATTTTCATGACCTCAGCAGCATGAAAATAGTTTTCTTATATATATAATGAATGTTGGAATGCTCCCCAAAATTGTTAGCGACCCTGTTTCAGAACCATATATAAAAGTGTTAATAGGCAGTTTTACGTAATCTTTTTAATAATTGATTGGCAACTTAATACTGTACCCACCAAAGATGTGTGATAATGTATATATACTATTTAGTTAATAAAAGAGCATATGAGAACCCTAGCGTATGTAATTATATACCATTTGGTAGACCACTTGCTCATTCATGCACATACTAATGTATGCAATTAATTCATAATGTATATAACAATTTGTTATCATATTAAACTATTTTTATTGTTTAAACTTATTTGAGTCATTGGAATTCCTGTTTCTCCACTTCCACCCATACAACTACATATATGCATATTTTAATTTAGTTAATATTAAGTCTCATTGTCTTTTTCACTCTGCTAGTGGACTAGATTTAAAATGAACTCTTATGTGCCATCATTATGTTATCTATTAGGTTTTGATCTGGGGCTTGGGAATAGGTTCAAATCCAAATTTATCCCTGACCTAAATCAGGTTTGACTGGGTTTGAAGTACATTTTTTTAGTTCCAGCTCAAGTTAGATGGATCAACATGTTTTGACTGGTATAATATTGAGTACAGGGATACTCTCAAACCCAAACATAAGATAGAAATTTTATAAAGATAAACATAATCATCTTATTAATCTAAATTCTGATTTATATAGGCCAATTTGAAGTGTTTTGGTTTGAGAAAGTGAAGATGTTACTCTGTTTACTTTTACATACATTGCTTTCTTTCATATATTAACATCTGCAAAATCTTTAATTCACTACAAGCCAATTTTAAGAATTAGTAAAAACTATGTAATGCTCAAATTTGTCTACCAAGTACATAGGATGTATGAAATTGAATAGAAAGGATTTCATCTTTTCATATAGATGCCATAATAATTTATATAAATTCAATGATGCTGTGAAAAGATGAAATCCTTTCTATTTAATTACTTTTTCAATAAAAAAATTAATGATAAATTGCTAGATTTTTGTTTATGCTATCTATATGGTTGTATCTTTTATCTTTTTATGATAGGTGTCTTCAAACTCTGATAATATTTTAAATGCTTTGTGTGGATGAGCTTAAGTTCAAAAAGGTATTTTTTAAAATTAGAATATCCTTTGTTAATTCTATCATTTTTATTATTTATTTATCTAGCTTTATATTAATAAAAATCTTATGTACTTATTATATGACCACCACTAACTACTGTTCATAATACTTGTTTGTCAAATATAATCCAACTTTGTCCTTACTTTATTTGAATATTTTTATGTCCATTTCCTCTTTAGATATTTTTTTAAAAATTCATAATGTAAATGTTTTCACAAATCTATATCTTTTTTCATTTTTGTTTTCTTATGAAAAAATTTTTAATGCACTTTTACCTTATGTTTCCCCATTCTAGTATTAAATCTTTAAAAAATATTTTAAAATATTATCTGGCATATTCAAAAACATTTTAAATATTTATATAAAAGTTATTATATTTTTTTAAAAATAAAATTAAAATCCAAAGCATATAAGTTGCTTATTTTGTTTTTTGAATGTTTTTAATTATAAACAGATAAGTAAAATAATTTTTTTTATTTCATTGTGGTTATTTTTGGATTGCAATATATTATTTTATGATCTCACAAAATACAGAACAAAGCAGTTCTAAGAATAGACTTAAAAAGATAAATATATAATTTAAATGCATTTCATTTTTATTTCCATAATAAATATTATTTGCCTAACACATCAAAATATTTATTATTGATATATTAAACTAATTTTAAATGAACCTGCTCATCTAATCATAACTTTTCTGTCAGCTTTTAAAACATTGTCACTTTCTAGTTTAATAATTTATAGCATTTTGATGATTTATTCTCTATTAAATTCTTGCTATTTTTTCCAGCAATTTTTGATTTTAAAAAAATTGTGCTTATTTTTTTATATGTTTATAAATACAATCAAAAATTTTTTATTACTAGTTAAATAATATTTATTTAATGCCTCAAGATCTATTTATGTCACTGATTTCAATTTTATTTATAAATTTTAAATAGTTGAAATTTGATTAATCATGGATAAAAGTATGTATGTAGTTACATTTTTTTGTAGATTAACATCTGATTGCTTTTTCAAAAATCATTTATTTTTTTAAAAAATCACTTTTTTTTAGCATATGGAAAAAAATAATAATCTGAGGAAAGAGACAGATTATTTGTTTTGTTATTCTATTTTATAACAATAAATGTAAGAACAATTATTTATGAAAATTTGATGTTAGCAAAATGTAAAGATTAAATAACATCATGATTTTTTTAATTTGCTATAATCGTTGTTTTTATTTTTTACTAGTTAAAATAACCAGATCAAATAATTTTTATTCCAGTGGATATCAACTGCAGAAAAATGCAATAATTGACCCTGATTAAAAGTGTATACTTAAATTACAAGTTGTCACTATTTTTTTTTTCAAATAAATAGATTATTGTTCTCATTAGATGGAGTAATACATTTTGAATAAAGATGATCTGACAAATATTTAATTTATTTGTGCAAAATATTAAAAAGCATAATTTAATATTATTTTGTATTGTAAATTAATAAATTATTTTATTCAATCACTTATCAACAAATTATATTTTGATTTAAATAGCATTGTATGTGTAATTTACAGCATTATATATAAATAAATATCTCCATTTACATAGACATTTAACACATTTATAATCTGTTTGATATATCTATCTTTATAAAAATTTTTATACATACAGGAATAAATCATAACAATCTAAGTACTATCCAAACTGAAAAACATATTGTTTCCAATCTAAACCATCTTGATAGTAAAATAAAAAAGTAAAAGATACTAGCATAGAAAAGGTGTATTAGATTCAATAGATCCATGTGCCCTATTTCCAGATCCAAAAAAAAAACTCATTGATGAAAGCCATAAGTTAGAAAATAGTCTGAAAATATTGGATATGAAAGCACTAGAAAAAAAATGGCTAATTATTAAAGCTTATGCTAGGTGGCATAAGGGTGTGAGAGAAAAAGGGTTGCTGTTAAAAAGCACTGTGTAAATGGGAGTCATGTGGTGTCTTATTGCTTTTTTTCTCATAGTTCTTAAGTAAAACAGTAGTTGATTTTTTAATACAGACATTACAAACAAAACTAAATTATTACCTGATAACCAGGAAGGTTTAAATCATCAACCAATGTAGTCATTGGTGTCAAAAAATAGACAATTTAAAATTTCCTAATTTCTGATTCTGATCCAGCATGTGATTCAATGAAGTATGTTTATTTAGCTACTACAATTGGATATCACCTTCATATGAAAAAAGATTGCAAAAATTGCAAGAAGCATTGCCTAATATTAAATGAGACCTTGGTGGACTTTTATGAAATTAGAAGAAAAAGTAAAGAAATTATTGATTTGAAAAGTGGGCATATAATTTATTATAAAGATACAAGTACTGAAAGCATAAATAAAATGGATTTTATTATAAATAAAAAATGGAAAAATAACATTGTGAATATTCATAGTATATAAAATAGGATGACAAGATTAGTTATTGAACTTAAATGCAAATAATTCATATTTATTTCACAATAATTTTTTATTGTGATGAAGAAGTAGAGAATTTTTATATAGAAATGCACAATGCTTTTATCACATCAAACATCATTTTAAACTATATAAGAGTCTATAATGCTAAAATTGGCAGACAATTAAAAAATGAAAGTGTTGGCTATAGAAACAAAAATGAGAGGGGATACAGACTTATTCTTTGAGAAAAATGTTAAATCAAAATAGACACAGAAATATCAAATAAAAATACTGCAGATTTGAATTATATTTTGAGTAATAGAACATATGTATTTTAGATTGTAATACACTTAATAGATCCAACCCAAAATATGATCATTGATTAATGAAATATAAGATATATGTTAATGCAAATTAATAAAAAAATATAGTATTAACATTTGGTATTCTAATCTTTAGACACTTTCTAATAAATTTAGATTAAAAGTTTCCAATAAGCTTAAAATATTGATAGATTTTGAAGATGGTTTAAACTTATTGGATATCAATAAGAAGATAACTGATATTCTATTAAGAACTATAAAAAAAGCTGATGTGAACAAGCAGCAATTTACCAATAAATTTTCTATTGAGACAAGTCAATGTATGAAGGAAAGAAAGAATATGAAAATATTTTAAAATAATCCATTAAGTAGAATCAGATATCTGAAATTCTGCAAAATGGTGAGTGGAAAAATTAATAATGATATTAAAAAAATATAACTGTGAAATGACAAGGAAAGCAATGAAAGAAAAATATATATTTCAAAAATATAAAGAAACTTCTTGATATTGGAACAATAAGTAGATAAAATTATTATTAAAAAGAGGAATGATATCATGGAATGTGTTAAAGAATTCTACAAAGAATTATATAATAATAATAATAATAATAATAATAATAATAATAATAATAATAATAATAATAATAATAATAATAATAATAATAATAATAATAATAATAATAATAATAATAATAATAATAATAATAATAATAATAATAATAATAATAATAATAATAATAATAATAATAATAATAATAATAATAATAATAATAATAATAATAATAATAATAATAATAATAATAATAATAATAATAATAATAATAATAATAATAATAATAATAATAATAATAATAATAATAATAATAATAATAATAATAATAATAATAATAATAATAATAATAATAATAATAATAATAATAATAATAATAATAATAATAATAATAATAATAATAATAATAATAATAATAATAATAATAATAATAATAATAATAATAATAATAATAATAATAATAATAATAATAATAAAGAGTAAGAAAACAATTAATACAATTACTACATTTTTTTTCAATTGGCAAATATTTTAAATAAAAAAATTTAATCATGCAATCAAATGTATGATAGGGAAAGCTCAAGTTCTAGTGGAATTATTATTAATATTTTAAAAGAATCAGGTGAAAAAAATTTTAAATTATTGGAAAAACAATATACATTGAATTCTAAGACTCTTTACATACATCATACATCATGTATAATAGCTGACATTTTTATAAACTTTGATTAAAATAAAATATGTTTTTACTGAACTGCATTTGTATAGCATTTATTGAAAAACTCATATATATATATACTTTACTATGTTTATTTTATGCATACATAAATTGAGATTTTTTTAAAAAAATAGTGGAATTAGTAATTAATAATAAATTCACAAAACATATTTATATATATATTGTGTGTGTTCATTCATTCTCATTCATTCCAAAATTAAAAATAATGACAAACTTATTGTACCATATTTTTACTTTTAAAATAAACTAAATAACGAAATGTCAGACATTCATCAAAATTAAATATACTTTGGTCAATATTTTTCTTCAATAACCTTTTTTTCCCAATAAAAACAAAATAGCAGTCTCACTATTAACAGACAATGTATATCTAATTGTTTTGATGTTTTCAATTTAAGCCAAAAAGCATTATTAAAAACATGATTTCAGAAGTTGCTCCGAGATGAAAAAAATGACTGCTTCCATTTTAAATATTTTTACTTATTGTTTGTTTACATTTTTTTTGCTTACTTACATATCTTTTGGATAGCATATAATTAAAGTTGTATATAGTGATACTGTGTACATTACAGTTTTACTGTACATAAATATTTAAATAATAAAGATGTACTATATGATTGAAATAATGCAATAGCAATATTAATATTTAAGAAAAAAGATATTCAAAGATACAAATATATCAGTCTTCTATCAGTTCTATACAAAATTTATTTCAAGATAATTACATCTCATCTACAGCAAACTTTGAATTTCAGTGTACCAATAGAACAAGCTAAATTTAAAAGTGGTTTTAATACAGTGAATCACATTTAATTATTGAGAGAAGTTATAGAAAGAATCAAGAAATATGAGTTGCCATTATACTTTAGATGTATAAATTATTAAGAGACATTTGTTTTTCTATAATCATTTCCACAGTAATTAAAGTGTTAGACCATCAAGATATAAATCCAGGATATTATCATATTCTGAAAAATATTTATCAAAATTCAACCATGATAATTAGATTATATGGTGACCTAACATTCATGAGGATGCATAATAGGGTAATTTTTATCTGAAAAACTTTTTATAGCTGTTTTACAATAAGCATTTTGGGAATTAAATGAAAACAGAATAAAAATACATGAACATAATTTATTTAAGTATATATAATTTGTAGTTGATATTGTTATTTTGAAAAATTGTGCTTCAGAATTTTAGAAAATATTGCAGGAATTTTTAGATAAAAGTAGGAATAGATATAAATATTAAAAAGACTAAATTAAGTGTTCAACATATTTTCTTCAAAGAAAAAAATCATAAATTAAAAGAAGTTAGCAACTATGAATATCTTTGTCAGATTATTAAGATATATGAAAACAATGGTTGAATTTAATTATAAAATTAAACTTGGATAAAGTACTTTTAGTAGAAATAACTTAATAAAATAACTTATGTCCATGTGTTTGAAAAGAAAGATTTTTTAATATGTGTTTTTTATAAATTCTTACTTATAGATCTGAGACTTGGATCACTTAACAGAAGAGCAATTCAGAGCCTTTAGACCATTTAAGAAAATATGGAGAGATCTTAGAAGTAACAAGAAGAAAATAAAAGCAAAATATAGGAGTGAAAAAATAAACAGATATAACTGATATCACTGAAACAATTAAGAAAGTGAAATGGAGTTGAGCTGGACAAATTTCTAGAAGAAGTGATAATAGATGAATAATTGAAATCCTAAATGAAATTCCAAGAGATTGTAATAAAACCAAAAAAGAGACCACATATGAGATGAATGAATAATGTAATAGAGTTTGTTGGTGTAATGTGAAAAAGCAAAACTATAGATCAGAGAAACTAAATTAATCTTGGAGAGACCTTCATTCTGCAGTAAATCAGTAATATTTGAAAATAATAATAGTGTTAATTTATTATATTGATGTTTGGCTTAAAAATTGAAAATCAAAAGTAAAACAAATGATAATAACTATTATTTAACTTCTTTTATTTTAACTTCAATTGCAATTCTTTAATTTTTTCAAACCAATAGGAATACTTTTACAACTTTATTCATCTGTTATCTGTGTAGCTAGAAATTAACTTTAGTTTGTGAATTTAATTTAGAAGTTCAATTTGTATAAGGCTCTAAGAACATCTCTATTGATTTGGCATTCTTGTAATAAATATATTTGTCTAATTTACTATCCATAAAAGTTATTGATAGTAGGTGAAAGAGAAATGATTTTTAATATGAGAGTATTTTGCATTAATATAACTTGTGTTTTATAAAACAATTTATTAAATTTATTTAAATTTTTTTTCTACACATTGTCCATTGGCCTCGTTTTAGAAGTAAAATATCTATAAAAATTGTGTTTAATTGACTCTATAATTCATTCTTAAAGCAAAAATCTGAACAATAATAGTTGTATAAAATTGGACCCAATATTTTGTTTTATAATAACTTTTATATATTTTAAAAGTTATTTTAGATATTTTTGAAGGTTATTTGTTGTTGCTATCTTGTGTTACTTTTAAAATTATTCTTTTTAATTAATTATATCCTGAAGTTCTGAGTTTTTATTGAATAGACAATTCTTTTATATAAATTAATTAAAATTTTTGTTTTCTATTATATATTAAAATTATATATAAAAATCTCACTGTTTTTTGAAAAACAAATTAACAGATTAAAGGGTTTATGGTAAATAAGAATGTCTTAAAAATATAAAAATATTAATGTAAAAACAATTCTCAAAATCTAATGTAAGCTGCAACAGATGGTTATTTAATTATTGTCTTAATAATTGATTTCTATTTTGGTACATGAGAAATTGAACATTTTCGGTGAAAGATATTAAAAGAACTGAATGTCAGATAACTCTGCTGGCTGAAGACATTGGAATGAGTAAATAAAAAGAAAACATCTTTGAATCAATGTCTTGCCTACTCTATAAAACTCTAGCCATCTTGAATATTAGTATTTTGCTAAGCCATTGATAAACAAGCCAATTCAAACAAAAACAATATAAAAAACTTTATGAAAATCTTATGTTATAAAAAATAACTATTTATTAATTTCTGTCAATGGATATTGTAATCGTACATTTAAAGTTGTCATGGAAATTGTTTAATAATTCAGATAGAAAGTCAAAATATTTTATTTATCTGACATCCAAGGTAAAAATATTTACTACAAATGCATCCATAGTAAGGTGATTTTAAATTAGATTCTCATAAAACTAATTAATATATCGCAGGTATCATACTTAAATGTATATTTTATCATATTGAGAGCTACTTAATATTTTAAGGCATGCAGATATAAGTTTCAGATTATTTTTATTTTTTTACTTACATTATTTATAATATTGATATATTGTAGATATTTTTAGACTGTATCTCTACACATTAATCTGATGCTGAAAAGTGATCATTAAACTTATTTTGAATTATTAATTATAAGATTGTAAAGTTAAGTTTATGTTTATAATAATATGCTCCAAAATTAAATGAACTAATGTTAATATGATTTCATTGCTGCTTTGTTAAATTTTGTATTTTTCAGTTTTTTTGATGTAGTGTTAATATATTATACAGGCTTACACCTGCATTTATATATGTAATATATGTGGGATTCAAACTCAGACTGTCACATGACCCACAACTCTCAGTGCCATCTTATATTGCTGACCTACCTGATCACACACATGTTGAAAATGTATTTTAATTTTTTTTTATTGTGATAAATTTACTCCTGAGCTTTGATTGTGCAAAAAAATAATAAGCAAAAAATATATGTCATACCCAACCTATTGTTAAAAAAAAAAAAGAAATATCTATGCTTATCTTTTCATAAATCATATGTGAGGTGGTATATTTTGTTTAAATATAGTAGCTCAACTTGGTGCATAAATTAGCAGATTGTATATAATTCAAATATAAAACTAGTTTATACATATCAGAGTAGTATTTCAATACAATACCACCAATAGCGGCTTGATTCATGGTAAAATAGTAAACTATTTTGAGTTTGCTTTCTAAAATGTAATTAATACTTTCCTCTTCATCATGCTTATAATAAACTGGACAAGTCATATTATCTTTTAATATTATTAAATAGTGAAGAACTATTTGAAGCATTAAATGATAACTATGGGCTTCTAGCCACATAAGTTTAAAAAGTATAAACACTATTAGTGAATGCCTCTTCATATTATAATCTTTTTTTATTTAATATCAGTGTGTCAAGTATCATCTGATTTATCCAGATTAATCTAGAAACTTTATACTTTATCTATAATAAGATACACACTCATTAACTACCTAGGATAACAAAACAAACTACCTTTTAGTTAAAAGTTGTTAAAACTAATATTATATTACCTGTGGTGACAATCAAATAAATCTTCATTGCTTAATTTTATAGGACCTATCACAAGAAATTGTTTAAAATAGTATATTCTATTTTATCATTATTTGATAAAACAGACAGATTTAAATAATTTAAACAAAATTTCCACAGCTCTTTATTTTATTTTTTAAATATTGTGTATTAAATTTTCATTTTAGTATACTGTAATTATTTAAGTAGCAGTATATGTATTTAAATTTTATTTCAATATAATAATGTTTGTCTAAAAGAAACAAAATCTTCCTGTCAGCTAATGTATATATCATCTTGCCTGCTATCTTTAGCCTGGTGAAATGCTATTTCTATGCTTTTATCCATCGCAGATTTATTTGCTTTTAACTGGTGTTTCGTTGCATATTATTAAGGTCAAGATGAATCAGGCTTTTCTATTGCCAGTCCGTCTGAGGGAGGTCTTCTTTCATAAATGTCTGATAGCGATATAAATGGACATAGTGTTTGACTTTCTGACTAACTTATTAGTGATTATCTGCCAATATCGTTATTGATGCGATAATCCAAGTAGAAGAGAAAAGTCAGATAAATGTAAAGAAAGATAGAAACAACGAAGATTAGGGATTTTCTTCACTTTCTTTTTTTAGTAATTCTTTATTTTCTAAGCTAGTTCCTAACATTTATCGTAAAATGAATTTTATATAAACTTATGAACAATAAAATACGCGATTGCAATTTAAATTTGCTTTAGGTTTCAAAATATTATCTTAAGAAAATAAATTGTATGAGCATGGCTGATGTGTGTGTTTATAAAAATATTTTTAAATATATGTCATTATTAACATTTGTATTTAATCTATTCACTGCAGATTTAAAGCGCTTTCTCTCTCAGAAATTCAGCTACAACTTCATGCAAATAGAAGACAATCACAGTTATTTTCAAAGGATAAATAATATGAATATTAGTTATTTACTGATCCTTGTAATAGTAATTAGGTATAAACTTGCCCATCTGATGAATCCTTTATTATTGTTTCCTATTTTGTATCTCTTTCTTCTGTTTGTATTATATATCCATTTTTACCTTATTGTTTTTCGTTGCTTGCTTTATTTTTTAAGCCTTATTATTAATAGTTATATACAGCGGGATATAGTGATAAATAATGTTCACAACAAATCATAATTGTGATAATATCAAAATATCATTTCAAATTATATGGGCAAAAACAATGATAGACTTTTTTCTATACTATCCTGGAAGATTTACCATAGACAGAATATCATTCAGAGGATTACAAAGAATGAACTGCATGGTAGAGTATCAAACTCTGGAACATAAGATTCTAAATATTGTTATAAGAAAAGAAATTGCATGAGCATAGCTATTGTGTATGTTTATAAAAATATTTTTGAATGTATATCATTATAAAAATGTTTGTATTTAGTGTTTTTCCTGCTGATTTAAAGATCCCTTCTCAATCAGTTCTGGAACTGTTGACATTTGGACTCTTATGGACTCCTGAAGTAATTAGATTATTTTAAAAACACTTAATAATTTAATTCAACTATTATTTTTTCTTACAGAAATTGTCATTTATAGAAAAGTATGCTAATTAACTACTGTTTATATTATATATTGTTAACTTATAACAATTCCAATATCTTACTTATTTTAATTTGATTATATTGCATTGTTATTTACAACTCTTGAGAAAAAATTTTTTTCAATTAGTTGATCTAATTTATAACTTTATTTTACTCCCAAATTGTTTGTATTGAAGTATCTCCCATAATAAAATAATATTTGGTAAAATTATTTTTTGTTAGTGATTTAATAAAAGTTCTATTATCTATCATATCTCTTCTACTTTACATATTAATATCTTGATAATATAAAAATCTAATTGAGCAAATTTAACAATTTTTTAAAAACAAACATTTGTATTTTTTCAATCTTTTAATTAATATGAGGGGATCATATAAGTGTAGCATATTTCAGTATAAACATAATCATAGACTTGAATTAATATGTTTTTGTAAATATATTTTATATTATTTCACTCTCTGTGATTAAGTTGCAATCTTTATTGTTTATATAACTATAGTATACCATAAATAAAGAAAATTTCCACCTTTGTTGTTAACAGGTTTCATTGACAACAAATTGAGATTACTCATTAATATTGATATTGGTATTGTTTAACTTTGACTACTCTCAATGAATTTACATTTACAAAACTATCTAATCTTGAGCATTATATGCTTTATTATTTAGATATTATGTTGTTGGAGTGCAATTTGAAAATTATAATTTCAGTTTAAAAGTTATAATTGACTATTGCCTAGTGTGCTTTCAGAACAGATTGTTTTTATCAGTTTGGTGAGATTTATTTAAACTTCTTTGTATCAATAATTTCATTTTCTATGGCCAAGCTACAATCTTTAGAATCTATATAAACAGAGTAGACTATAAATAGAGGTGGATTTCCATCTTTATTTTTAAAAGAAGGTTACCTTGACAACAGATTAAGATTGTTGATTATTATTGATATTGTTATTGTTTAAGTGTTGATTGCTTTCTATGAATTTACATATATATGAATGAATGAATGAATGGATATATATATATATATATATATATATATATATATATATATATATATATATATATATATATATATATAATTTACATTCATTGCATTCTTTATTTTTCTATGGTATACTTTAATTTTTAAAGAAATATTTTATTCCATCAACACTACTTTTTTGGTTAAAACTCAAAACATGTAAATCGTTGATTCAATAATAAACTTGGATAGTTAATATTCCAAACAATGCTAATCTATGTCTAAGAATGATTAAGATTTTTCTCATTGGTTAATAATAATGTTTAGTTAAAACTTTTGGTAAGAGATAACCATATTTTTACATAATTTTCTGATAAAAATACCATTAATTCTAAGTCACACAAATGACTTTTAAATATTACCTTTAATATAAAATGCTTATAAAAGAGCACAAAAATAAATAAATAAATAATAATAATAATAATAATAATAATAATAATAATAATAATAATAATAATAATAATAATAATAATAATAATAATAATAATAATAGTAATAGTAACAAGTCAGAAGTCACATGACTTATATATAGCTTGCACTTACTAATATGTAAAGTTAAGAGCGTGCTAATAGCTCTAAACAAGCTTTTTTTTTTTTATGATAAATGCTACTACAAGAAAAGGCATTCAAATCATGGTCCCCATCCCCAGACCGGTTTCGACCTATGGGTCTCTTCAGTAGCAGCAGTAGCAGTAGCAGGAGCAGTAGCAGTAGCAGTAGCAGTAGTAGTAGTAGTAGTAGTAGTAGCAGTAGCAGTAGCAGTAGTAGCAGCAGAGGTAGTAATACTATAATAATAATATTGTCTACATAATTACATAAAGTAAAAGAATCTAAAAGAATTTATGTATACACTTTACCCCCTTTTTACAGAATATCATTTATTGCAAATTTTGTAATAGAAAACTTTTTCATTTAAATTAAAAATATTTTAATTATTTAACAAAATAAAAATCAATATTTAACAAATATCTTGATATTTATTTCATAGTGTGAAATAAATTAATTATAATATTCTTTTTTTTTTGCTTCAAAGAAAATTATTTCAAAATGCATAATTGATTAACCATTAAGATTTTAAACAAGTATTTTGATTTTAAAATGTCTTTCAAAAGCTTATTTTTCTAATTACCTTTTTTAAAAAAAGAAAATTCAGTAAATTTGAACTTATGATAGTTTAAAATTAAAAATTATGGAAAAACATAATATATATTGTTTTTACAGTTATGCATTTCAATATAATATGAGTATTTAATATATTTATCATGGTCTAAATCGAAAAAAAATATTTTTAAAGAACATGTATGAATTTAAATACAAACAATTTTTGCTTTGCTTAAAACAATATGAATTTGAGTTTTGCATAGTTTACATATTTCAAGGTACCAAACATGAAGATTTATATAATCTAACTTGAAAGATTTTTTTCTGAAAATATAATGATATATGGATAATTGGTTTAGCATATCAATTCGTCATATCTGTATCTTGTAAACTTTTTTTAGGTAGCAAAAAATTTTCTAGCAAACTTAAAATTTCTTTGTTCATTCAGCTCAAAGACAATCCATCTAGGTATGTAATTCATTTTGGTTAGAACATCAAAATTATTATTTGAGCAATTGTTATAAAAAGTGACAAAAATAGGCCATATGTGTAATCATATTTTGAGGGTCTTTTTGGCTGAACTAGAAATTTTCAAGAAAAATTATTCTAGTTTGCTTGCGTGTATAGTGCAATTGTTCTCAAAGCTGTATTCATAAAATAATAAATCTAGTTTATGTAAAAAAAATTTAAATATATATTATAATATTGGCTATAAATTATTAAAATATTAAGAGCTGAATTAAATAGATTCCAGATGAAATTAAATACATGATTAAATCCACCCAGGCTTCCACTTGTGACTTTCTAGTTGAACAATGTTATTTCTTCAACTTTTAAGAAAATATAAAATTTTACTTTTAACCAGAGAACTTTAAATATTTTTTATTAAATTTGTATAAGTTTGATTTCTGATAAAATATTTTTTAATGCAGCATTAATTTTTGGGAGTATTTTGCTTTTTAAAGTAAAGGTTTGCTTTTCAGTATTTTTATTTTAGACATAACAATAATTTTCAGTTTAATATTTGAAATAAATTATACAATGCAGCACTTTTTTAGTGATATTTTTATGGAATATCTAATAGATCAACCATTTTAATATGTTTTAAATTAAACTCTATCACTGAGATACAAAATACTTGATATCTCAATATAGGGATTTTCTTTTTTTAGTTTTTGTAATGTATATCATTTATAAATGAAATTTTAAATTTTTAGAAGATATCTGGAAATAAAAACAAGAACATCAATTAGTTTTTTTCCCAAAATTTAATTAACGGATTCATGTGTTGAGAATATCATATTTGGTACCAAATTTGATATACAAGTTCTATAAGTTAGATATTCCTACATTATATATTAAGTAAGAATTGGTAAAATTATCTTTTTAATAAATCTCATTGCAGAGCAAAGATCTCTCCAATTGTCCTCATAAAAAAATAATAAAAGAGAAGATAATATCTTATTAGATTTGTCAACTTACTTGGTGGGAGGATTTGAGTAATTTTCTGATCTTATTTTATCCTTGATCTAAAAATAACTAGATACATATTTACTGTAAAGTTTGGGATATTTATGCTACTGTTTTTTTTACATATTAAGTACTCACTATTATGTAATGCACATAAAAGTAATGTCATGTTATATATGACTTGCTTTATTAATTATTATGTAATATAATAATATGACATTTTGCAACATATAAAAACTTTGGTCTGGCAATTATGGTTTAAAAAATTTAAGTTCTTTGTAAGTCACTAATAAAAAAAACCTTCAGAAACTTTTAGTTGTATACTAGTCATTTTAACAATCTAAGACAGTTTGAATATCTTGTGTAATCTTTTGTAGAAATATAGATTTAAAAGTTGATGTGTGATTACTTTTAATAAGTTAAAATAAAGATATTTCATCATAATAAAATAACTACTGCAACTAAATTAATTTATATAGAACAGACTGGCATTCTCTTGTTCCTATAATTAATAAAATTTATATGTAAATTTTTAGATTTCTCAATCATGTTTATTTAAATATCCTAATTTATATAAAAGGTAATTAATAGTTTATTTAAAACTAAAACATTTTAAAAATATTGTCTCATAATTGCAATAATTTTGCATGTGATAAAATTACATTTATAAATTATAGAATGGCTGATTCTAGAATGTAGGATCTTAGGATCAATTTCAATGCTGTCTTGTGCAAAGCTTTTTAAATAACAATATTCTCTTTCTCTTTTTAATTATACTGTATTAGCTTTTTACATGTTTTATTAAACATTTTTTTGGGATGACATACAAGTTTGTTCTCTAGCTAAAAACTTGTAATTGATTCATAACCCACATTATGGCCCACATCTAAGGAAAACAGAATGAGTAAAAAAAAGAAACTTTAAAAAACACAAATTAGTGAAAAAAAAGTTAATATATTATTTAAGTGGATGTATAAGAATATGGTGATCTGAATACTAAGCTAGAGATAGTGGATTAAAGATTCAGTCAAAAATCAGAGTTCTAAAATGAAATAAGGTGTTGAGTGATATTTACTAGATCTTTGGTGATAATGTGGAATAAAGGTTGGAAAAATATTGAGTGAGAGTGATGAATGAGTAAAAAATATAATTTAAAAAAAAATATTATTTCACATCAAAATATTTAATTTTTAATAAATTTCATAATAATATTATTTATTGCAATTCTCTTGATTACAATAAAACTCCTATATGATTGCACTATTGACAAAGTCTAAAAAATATATCTAGTGGAACAAACAAAGTATTTGATATTTTTTATATAGTTATCCAACATAACATATGATAAAGAAAATAAAGTGAAAGGCATTTTAATGGAACAATGTATTGAATAAACAGTCTAAGTATGAAAATTGAAAATTTTTTTCTTAAATAAATCCTGGTTAATTCCCTAATTCTTGAATTATATAATAAAATTTAATATATATACATAATACAATTTAGTTAATAATAGGCATTAAAAAAATAAAATAATATAGTAGTGTAAATATTCTATTATTGAATGAAAATAGGTGAAACTATTTTTAACAAGTTGGTGCCAATAGAATAAAAAAATTATATCAGCCAGCCTAATTTGGTAGTGTTAATAAAATATAAAAGTTATATCAGTAAACAATATCTGATTACATCTGGGGTTTTTTATGCAGAAGTTATGCAATTTATGTTTCTTCTTAATATCTTTTTATGCAGTTTTCTTTTATGCAATAAAGAAATTCATATTTCATTTAAAATCAGGATTTCCCCCATTTTACGTACACACATTAAATTTTACAAGATTATAATGTAAATCTGTTCAAACATTATAGATGGCTGTACTATGCATGTTGTGTTTTTGCATTTTAAATTACATTCTAATTTTATCAATTCTATTTATTCTATTTTAATCAATTGGAAAATCATTATCTTGTTAATGATGTGAATTATGAATGAACTCTTAAATTCCAACAAGAGTTTAAATAGTTGTATGTCTGGATATCACAAACTTCATAAACAATTAGTAAAATCATCATCTCAAAGTTTAATCACTGATTACATTGTCACCAGAAAGCTATTAACACAGCATGAGACTAAAGTTAGCACTAATTCTGCTGATGGTGTTGCCTCTTGTAATGAATCTGATTTCTCCCAGTTCATAAATGAACCTGCATATTGTCAAATAGCAATTCTGATTAAAATATGTATGAAAAAATGTAAAATAAATTACACATAAAAACATATTGTTTTGAATAAAATTAAATAGTTAATAAAAAAAAGTAAAAAAAACTTTGTCTTGTATAATTTTTTTTTCAAATATTTGAAATTCTCTTTTAGTCATACTTTATTTCCTTATTTTTTTATCCAAATTTTAAAGTAATTTTACCTTGTTGCTTTGATTTTATGCAATTTTTGAAAATTATGGAACATATCACAAATTTTTCAAGGCAAGTTATTTTTGTGCATTATATTTAATGCAGTTTTTTGCAAAACATATCTACCACACAAAGGAGACCCAGTTTTATATAAATAATAAATTATTATTAATAATACATAAAAAATTAAACAACAGTGTAAATATCTTATTATTAAATGAATATGACTTTGTTAATAGACAACACAAATAAGTTTTAACATGAGAGATTTTGAATGAGTTTTAAAACAAAAACTGTTTTAATGAATTATTAACATGCCAATTAATGTTAATCTCAATATTGCTTCCAAAAGAATAATGGAGACAAGCCAAACTCTTTTTTCTCCTTGCTATGCAGAATGGAGCTCAGAGGTGAATCATTTCAGAGAATCATACTCTCATTATAGATAATATTTTAGTGTATCAGAGCTGACTCAAAAAGGAGAAGGGATAGCAGTACAATATTTTTATGGGTGTGTACAGTAGTGGCACTGGTTCTTTTAAATGTGATAAAAACACTCATAGAATTTTAAAATATTATCTTATTTGCAGATATTTTTTATTTCTATTAGCAATTTTGCACATTTGGTTAAAAAATAATATGAAAACTTTTCAAAGAAAAAATCAAAAATTTACTAAGTAAATATTTTAGTTTTAAGGTATTATTTAATTATTGTTTTAAATTTTTTTAACATTAATTTGTTTTATTTTAGCATGTGTATTACTGCATTTATTTTATAGAAGTAAATAGTTATTTATCGGACATGTTAAATTACTAAAGCCATATTTTCAATCAAAAATCTTTAAAAAAATGGCTTTTAATATATATTTATTTCATACAATTGGAGAAAGGGAGAGTGATAAAAGTGTGCTTTGCATAAAGGCACTTGTTAATCACATAGCAGCAATGGTTGTCAACAACCTATGAACTTAACATAAATGTATTAGAAAAATTTTATTTAAGGATTCTTTTTAAAATTTCAAATATACAATTGCAAGATATTAAAATCAATGAAAATGTTAATCAACTTTCTGGATGTGATTCTATAGAATCTATTTTTATAAAATCACATTTTTTTTTGGATTGGTCAGATGAAACAAATGATATAAGATTTTCTAAAAGTGTTTTTTTTTTCATGTATCAAAGCATCGGCTTGAAGTGTTTTATGGTGAACTTGAATATGATGTGCAAAAAATAGGCAGACTTATTTGGACTACAAAAAATTATTTCAAATTATTTTAAAGAAGTACAATGCTGGTTGTTTTCATTGGAAAAATAAATAAGAATAGAATTACAATGAAGAACTACAATTAGGCATGATATTGAAATATTTTAGAGAAAAAACAGAATTTCAAAATATGAAGCAGAATAGTGAACCAGCATGTTTTTATGTAGACATATTTGTAATGTATAGATTGATTTATATATACTGTGTAGTCATTGCAAAACTCATGTCTAGTGTATTATTATCACTGTTTATGTTTTATAATTTTTATATTTTTTTCCTGTTGAAGTTAAGAATGACTATACTCATTTGTGAATAGCTTCAGTTTTTGATGTATATTGAATATCATGAATTACATGAGTAAATATGGCCTCACTTTATCTTAAATTACTCTAACTTCTCACAGATTAGCTACAAATTTATAATAATATTTTAAATGACAATGCATCATCTATGATAATATATATTGTAACAGTCAATAGAGTCTCTGCAAGCATGGCCAACAATCATTTCCAGAGGATGCTTCTAGATTTATAATTTAGAATGCCTTATATCATATCAACCTTCGTTAGGTGTTTGATTATTAATGTTTATGTAAAAAGTTATAATTTATTGGTGAGATCATCAAAACATAGATTCCTACAAAGCCATCAATCAACTACTGCTAATAATTTTATTATGTTACCTAGATTATGGACATCTAGAGACTTCTTCCAATATCCAATTGGCGAATAGCAAATGATAATATAAATAATAACCACTAATAAAATATACTACCAAATAAAGAAAATAAAATTTATTTAAAATGCATTAGATTATATTACAACAGATAAAGAGTTATATATTCTATAAGTGACCTGGATAGTGTAATCATTATTTAATTTGTTTATTAATTACCTCAGTGGATAAACTTTAAGTTATATATGCATGTATAGAGCATTACAAACTCATCATGGATTCAGTTACAATAGTGAATCAATAATCTCAATTATTTATTTAATAAATCAGTTGGCTGGCATGTTAAAGCTAAGTTTAAGAAGTTGCTATATATATATATATATATATATATATATATATATATATATATATATATATATATATATATATATATATATTGCTTTTGAATTTTAAACAACAGGTGACAATATCACAGATTCCAATCAAGTATCCTATCATCATCACATATACAAATATTGTACATTTAAGCATTTTTAATAATATGCACTCGTTACCATGCTAAATGATAATCATTGTTTAAATTAATAAAATAACCACATATTCAATTTATAAATATTCAGAGTATATATATAAAATAATTGCACAAATAATTTTATTAAAATATATTTTAACATCTAAGAATAAGCATATGAATTATTAGTCTCTAGTGAGCATGCTTCAATATATATATATTGTACCCTTACTTCTCGATGTATAATATAGTTTGAAATACAACTAGCTCAATTAAATTGTAATGCTTAATTAAAATTTGCATATCTATCTTTAATATACTTTTATATTATCATATTCTAATTAAATTTATTATCAATTATCAAAATCAATATACTTCTATAGTATGTACTAATTAAATAAGTATTTATTAAAATCATGAGACTGTGAAGTAAAGTTACAAAGCAATAAGTAGATTTACATTGAGTCAATATCTCCCAAGACATTGTCTCAATGGCATAAGAATACTATTACCTCCTTATTAACTTACTACTACATCTACAGCATTCTTATGGCTTTTAAATAAAATAAACTATCTTTAATAATAATAAAATAAATAAATCTTAACTTTTAATTTTTAAAATATAATTAAATAATCTCAGGTTCTTCTAATTATCTTAAAGTAATGATAACTCATGTAAATAAGTATGATATGGGATTTTATATCAAACCTAAATACACCTAACTTATTTTAATAATAATAATACTCAATACTAATCTTAGGGTATAACTTAATCTTATCTATTTCTGTTATATTATCAATCACTAAATAAATAATCATATGTATATCTTTTATTTTCATATAGTATCTTAATTTTGGAATAGATCAAAATCTTACAACTTAATAATCTGTGGCAATAAATAATATTGTACTCTTATATTATGCATTATAATTACTCTATGACCATTGTAATATGATGTAATAATGTCAATCAATTCTCATAAATGATAATCAGGAAAATATTGTGTTTATTTCTAAATAATAATAATAAATTCACATTGTGCAAATATTATGTTTCTTCAAATTATCTGCTGTCAAATGCTGTGGTGTAAAATAATGAACTCGACACACTTTTAAAACAAATTAAACAAATTTATTTACATTAACTTCAACTAAGAATTTATTTACAATATTTACAGTTCAAAATTAGGAAAACAAAGAAAATAAAAATAAGAAAATAATAATACAATATGTTTACACTGTTATTAACTCATACTCCTAATAAGTAATTATACATCCTTTAAAATGCTGTACTAATAACATTGAAGTATGTTTTCAAAACTTAGACTTTAAATAAATATCAGTGAACTTCAATTATTACACAGAAAAATTTATGTAAATAATATTTATGTAGCATATGTAAACAATTAAACTTTATTAATTAAATTGCTACATCACTTAAGTATTACTGTTACTTATTTCATCATGTACTAGTATGTGTTCACTTTACTATTAGCATTACTTTAATAGCATAATATAGAAACTAATGTATCCTTGTAATGTAATAACAAATAATTGATTATAATTTTATATTTCACTTAATGCAATTCATGCTACAGGTTTTATCAAATATGCATTACATATATGTACTGTTAAAAATAATAATATTTAAATTATTCATTAATTTCAAATTCATAAAGTATTATATTAGATAAATTCTATGATTCTTTTCTATGTAAAATTATTACTTTACTTTATGTGTTATACTACTCCTTCTTAATAAATTTCTATCTACAAAAACATCCTCTAAACTTATTTAAAATTTCCGGAAAACAACTTTCAACTCTAAATAAAATATTAATTATCCAAACTATTTATACTTCATCGTCTATACTTGGTAAATCTTCAATCCAACATAAACTTCTACATAAAACTTAACTTAATTTATCCAATAAAACAAAAATAAAATATAGACTTTTAAATCTCTTCCTAACTTGCAATAAAAAAAAATAATTACTTATGAATAATAAATATAATTCTAATACTATAACATAAAAAAAATATCAAAATTTATTTACGAAAGAATCATATAATTATTTCTAAGCTTCTTATGTAATGTTGCATCGTATTTATATCATAAATTCAAATTATGCATATTTAAATAAAACTGTCACTGCCAATATAATGTGTGTATTTTTAAAATAATCATACATTCATTCAAAATAACATAATATTTGGTTGATCTAAAGAAAACATATTAAATACATCAAAATATTATTATTATACAATTTTTACCATAGATAATGAATTAATGTCCAGTCCATCTTCCAATATTCTTCGAATTACAGCTTCATAAAATAATTCACATTTATACAACACGATCATTCTTTAAAATATTCTGTGTTATATTAATTATAAAATAAACTCATGCAATTAATCATTATATTATTTTTTAGTTATTATTTAAAGATATGTACCTATCTTATTTTTAATAAATTAATAATATTTAATTTTTATATTAGATAAATAAAACAAAGTTCATATTACATAACTCCAGCGATGTTTCCTTTTCACCATAAAGTTTTTTAATCCTAGGCACATATTCACTGGCACACCATTTCCTGTTTCCGGTCCATCACGTGTTTTTTTAAAAGTTTATGAAAAAATGAAAACGTTCTTTTAAAACCAAAATAAAAGTTAATGTTCTTTTATAAGAATATAATAAAATTAAAATAGTTTATCTGATCCGGATGCAGTTCTTTAAAGAATATTATTTAAAAGTTATTATTTTAAATTAGTTTATAGTTTATGAAAAATTATCATTTAATTATTTTAAATTAACTGGGACATCCACATATTATTGGCATTCCTAATAAAATATCCAGGTAAGAATAAGCTTCTTTATCTATAAACGACTAGCGTTTAAATTATTTCAATATAATAATTTTTATTATATTAAGACTTTTAGCTAATTATATTTTCAATTTATTTGCCTTTTAAAATTATTAACATTCAGTCTTTTAAACATAAAGACTTAGCAAGGCAAGTATTTATAAAAACTACTTTTATTTCTAATATCTTTCCTTAAGATATATTTAAATTTATATCTTACAAAATACTTTCTTTATAAAGAAGTATTTTATTCTTTAAAGTATTTAATTTTCTAATAGTCAATAGCAATTAGCTTTTAAAATTATATACTGTCCAAAATATTACTTTTCTCCATCTCGTAATTATCCGAACTAATCCAGCGTTTGTCATATTTCTAGGGTAAAGTTTCCGATATATTTTCACTATATATGATGTTCCCATGACTATTTGCTTGTAAATTGAGCTTAATATAGAGACGATCGATAGGGAAAAAATTAAGTTAATACTGCATGTCTATCATTTTAAACTTTTATAACTTATTTATAAGACACTCTTATAATTTTGAAAAATGATTTTAAAAGCGTCTATAAAATTTACTTAGCTATTTTTTAATAACACAATTAACTTGAAAAATCAATCACAAAGTCCTCTCCTAACAATTGAACTGAGCTTTTATACCGGAAGAAACTTCCCATTTGATTGGTAGATTAAACAATCAACTTTGCTGGCTTATTTACATATTTACCAACAACACAAAATTAAAAATAAATAATGACTTATTTAATATTTAATATTTATTACATTATTAAATTTCTAAAATAATCTTTATCATATATTTAAATCTATTAAACATTTTTTTAAAAAATATTCTCTTACTTGATTTTAATTTTAACTTTTATAAAATTATTTAAAATACACTAAGTCTTTTATACGTTATATTTTTAAAGCAATATTTTAAAATCAGATTTAATATTTCACATTGAATATCTTTATTTTTTATCTCGTGATAACTCACGTATTATTTATAAATTTTACAACATAATTTTTAAAATAGTTTTGCAACTTTACTAAATAACTTCCAAGCATGCTTGTGTATATCTAACTAACATCTGTTTTTTTTTATAACACAAGAAACGCTTCTCATCGTCTAAAAATAAACTAACAATTGCATTTTTTAAAATAAATATTTTTTAAATAAATAAGATATTATAATAGATTTTAAAATAATTATCCAATATTATTAAAATCAAATATTAGTCTTCTATTTAAGTACTTACAATAATTAAAATATTTATATTCTTTTATAATATTATTTTATCAACAATAAACATATGCATTTAATTTTACTTGTCTTTTAAACACTTTTAGCTTTAAATACCTATTTATTAAATATATTAATGCAGTATTGATTATGGCCATTTTTCCCAACTATATATTATACTCATCATCATTTAAAATGTCTCTCTCTATATCAGCACAATTTTACATATCAAATACTCATAGATTGCTTTAATTAAACCTTTTGAACTATTACCATAAGCAAAATTAACATCACATATTCAAATATATCTTAAATTTAAAATTTTAAATAGATTAGCACAAAATTAGATGGTGACCCATACAAAAGGGCACAATATATAACAAAGTACTTTAAAACTTTGGAAAATTCTTTACTAAGTACGTATAAATACATGGATATCCTCTTTATTATATAAGTGCATATGTGGCAGATATGTACTGTAATAAAACTAGACTCTGGTCAACTTTTATTAATAAGTAAAAATTATATTGACAAATCAATAAATAAAGGCATATTTTAGCATCAGCTTTAATATGCTGACAGTAAATCTTTTAAAATTATTCCACCACCATCCCTTTTTTAAAAGACAAAATAATATTTAAATATTGGCCCAAATAAAATATTTTATAAACTGTTAGTATTCAGATATATTAATTTGGAAATAATTTCCAACTGTTCTGATTTATAATTATATGGTTTTACATAAATAATATTATTTTCTAACAAGTTAAATAATTATTAGGAAAGAGCCAGACTATTTATTCTTAGTAAATAGATATGTTATAACAATTTAGCAGTGGAGTTTAGCCACAACAAATTGCTCTCTCCTTTTTTTAACTCTTAAATTATTAATATAATAATATGATATGATTCAAATCCTTAACTATAATTAACACAATATTGTTAGTTAAAAATAAATTAATAAAAATAATGGTGAAATAAAAAAAAATCTATAGGTAAAAGAAAGTTCATTTAGAATTTAAATCAAATTCATGGAATATCTCTAAATCAAAATAACTTTTATATAATTTGCTTCAGATCAGTTTTTACACAACACTCAGTAAAGTTCATCAGTAGTAATAAAATACTTATATATTGTGACCCTCTGAATGGGCACAAGGAATTGAGACACTCTGTATCTGTAGTGAATAGTTG
Source organism: Epiperipatus broadwayi (assembly GCA_028023455.1). Taxonomy (NCBI): domain Eukaryota; kingdom Metazoa; phylum Onychophora; class Udeonychophora; order Euonychophora; family Peripatidae; genus Epiperipatus; species Epiperipatus broadwayi. The sequence continues at coordinate 398,866 of JAQFVV010006602.1, read as the reverse complement.
TATTGTATTAAAAAAATGAAATAGCCTTAAAATTTTAAAATTTTACTGGAAATTGTTTAGAGCTTTAGATGTTGATTGTTTATACATTTGATTAACCACTTTATAAGCATTTATTATTATTATTATTATTATTATTATTATTATTATTATTATTATTATTATTATTATTATTATTATTATTATTATTATTATTATTATTATTATTATTATTATTATTATTATTATTATTATTATTATTATTATTATTATTATTATTATTATTATTATTATTATTATTATTATTATTATTATTATTATTATTATTATTATTATTATTATTATTATTATTATTATTATTATTATTATTATTATTATAGTTAATGAAGTATTTAATGCAAGAAAGAAGGGATTATTTATTATAAGAATTGATATACTTTTGTCAGGAGGAGGCAAAGTTATTTTATGTTAGTGTTTAGTATTGGTTTGAAAGGTTTCCTAATCCCTTATTCATTGACATTCACCCATGTTCAGATATTGATTAGTAAAACATGATTAACCTATAGACAGATCAGTTGTATTTAGTCAAGATAATTTAATATTTATAGTAGTGTATGTGCATAAATGTATATCTGTATCATGTTTCATTTCATTATCATCTTTTAATAACACTAAGCAATAGTACATTTAACAAGAAGACATTTAAATTACAATAATTATCTTTAATAATTTAACAAATATTTTTTTTTTCCAATGATTAATAGATATTTGGATCAGTGGATTATTTTACAAATTAAATAAATTATTAATCATTTTTGTTTAACAGTTAATTAATATTCATTTCTTTCAAGTTTGTAAAAGTTATTTTTATTATTATTATTATATATATATATATTATTATTATTATTATTATTATTATTATTATTATTTTGTCTTGATTTAATTGTAAAAATCAGAATGATTTTTTTTTTTAGAAAAGATTTCTTGCATATGTAATGAGCTTAAGTGCAAAAATGTGGGAGTTAACCTTTTTGAAGGGAAATGACCTTTCTGATGGGGGGGAGAGATATCTATTTAATAGATAGTTTAGATTAAAAATTGCTCATTGTTGATGTCATTGCAGCCAGTATATTTCTCTTCTGTCAAATTGGTTTTAAAAATAAAAAAAAAGCTATAAAGTAAACTTCAAGAAAAGTTATCGGAAATTCCAGTATGGAAAAAGGTCTACAATTAACATGCAGGGCTAAAAATATCAGAAGGTATATCAGTTTTTTTATTTCCTTTACCTAATTTAAACATTTGAATTAACCACCTCATACGTATTACTATTTTAAAATGTATATCGATAATATTAAACTTGCATTATTTTGTTTACATATGATTAAGAAGGAAAATAAAATGCATGAACTTTATAATTATCTAACTAATCTACGTGTGTTGTATAATATCTCTTGGAAATATGTGCAGAACAGTTTTACAGAATTTATTTTAATTTTTTACTATATTTCATGTCTTACTTTTATAAAAATTAAATATAAAATTTAAAGAATGTGTATTTTAATGTATCATGCCATACTTAAATTCATTATGGAGAAATGACAGTATTTATTTATTTAATATTCCTAAAAATAATATGTATTTTTATGAAAGGAATAAAATGTGAATTACTCCAAATAACCAAAGGATACTACTCATTAAATGTGTACTTAAATCAGATGGAAGGATGGGAATGCAGTGTATTTCTGTTCTCTTCGATATGGATGCATTAGAAAATAAATTATTACTAATTGTGAAATTACCAACAGATTATGATGTGTTAATTTGCGATATTTAAAAATAAACTATATGTATACTAGCTTATAAAATGTCGGAAAAAACAAATGTTATTTAAGAAATTTATTAAGAACAATTGCTTACTTAATTTAAAAACTACTACAGAGTGAATTAAATAATTCTTGTACAACTGTAACTGAAAATGTCTTTCATATTTCCATCATGATAAAAATTGATTACTTATGTGTGATGTAATAAGCTCAAGTAGTTGCACTACAAACATTGGAGATATTAGATCAGATTTAAGTTATGATCATTTCTTTTTGTTATCCAACAGAAATTCATTTTATGTTTCGTATTCTTAATAAACATGAATACAGTTTGGAATCTGCCCCTGTATCATTTAATGAACTCGAAAAAAAAAAAGATTTTGCAAGTGAACTTTTTATTTTGAGTCAAAGAACAAATGACTTTTGTTTCTTTATTTTTTTATGACTTGTCATCATCAATGTATATGATAGACAGATAGGCATATTTATTATTATATTTTGCTTATAATTTTGTGCTATTATAAACTTCTAGATTGTCTTGGAATGTGTTATTCACAAATTGTGAATACGCTGGTAATATTTGATTTTATTCAAATATGTTTTATGTTTCTTTTAAGAAGGTAAAGGGAAGAAATATGTTTCTTTTTTCTCTTTCATTGTATTGGTAAAGAGAAGTGTATATTATCTTGGATATTTTTTTATCTCAAAGTGAGAATTTTGGCTTCAAAGTAGCGAGTATCTGATAGAAATATTCTTCCAGAAATGGCAGAGAAATCTCGTTCATAATATTTATGACTATTTAGACTTTAAAATAATTTAAAGTTTATTCTAAATTAAAAGTTATATTTTAATGTATCATTTAATTTTCATGTTGCTTGCATAGTATATAACTTAGAATTATTTTTTATACATTCTTATTTATGTGTGTGTGTGTTTTGTGCAATTATTACATTTGCTTAATAGAGATATCGATTTATAGATATTTTATGTATAAATTTTGGGCATTGTCATATTCTAGAGAACTGAAGGGATTTGTAGGTTATCTGTATGTATTTATCTGCCAGAATACATGTAATGTTAGATATGTAGAAGAGCTTTGGGAATGGAAATTACTCTGAATGCATTCTATGTTTGTAGAGATAAGAGATTTTGCCTAAGTAGTATATTTTAATAATTTTCCATGAGTAGAGTCTATGTTATATTGTATGCATATTATAAAGTGATAGTTTTGAAGATGAGTTATGTTTTCTTATGGTCTTGGTGATGAGAAAAAATACCACACCAACAGTATATTTCAGAATTAGATAAGTTTTTGTCAAAGTGTCAAGCAAAGAGTTTATTTGCTCCTCATGTGAATTTCCCTTGGAACGTTTAGTTTATATAATCATGAAAATATAGCTCTGTGTTATTTAGTATGTGGCCAGATAAATAGTTAAATTAAATTCTTGTTATGATATTAGTGTCTTATTTTGATGGCTGGCTTACGACATTGTCCGAAATTAAGTAATTGTTTAATATTTTCTTGATGAATGGATAGTGTGTGGAAAAGATTGTTTTCTATTATTGTTGCTTGGACATGCACACACACGCATAATATAAACAATATTGCAAATATAAAAGTATAGTTATTGAAATTAAAACCATGAAATATATGTTTTGAAACATATTATATTCATTTAATACAGAATTATAAATCATCAAACCATCAGAATGAATATGATTTCATTGTTATGCGTGAAACGTATATATAATTAAAAATGATTATTTAATTAGAAAAAGTTGCTTTGTTGATGGCCAAATATGTTAGTTTGATTTATTTTCTTAATCAATAGAACATCCTCTCATAAATATTTATTGTGCCAATAATATAATATATTATTTAGTTAATGATATGTTTAAATGAAATGCTTAAGTAAAGCAGGTATTCAAAGTTAGAATATTCAAGTTTTGTTGTTAATTTCTGATTTCAAAAAAAGGTATAAATAATGTAATATAATAGGGATAATCCCAAACTGATGTCCAAGGTTTATTTGAGAATTTTAAATCATTAAGACAAGTAGTCTTATTGTAAAAAAAATAATTGTGTTAAATTAAATTTTCAATATAATAAATGACTTGTTTATTTATTAAAACTGTGTCTTAAGTTATTCTTGTATACATTCATGTTACAATTTCCACATCTCCACATTTCATACATCTATTATAGAGTAGATATATTATTTTATAGTTATAATATCAAATTTGCTGGTGTCTGACAATCTTGTTTTTTTAATCCAAACATTATAAGGAACATTTGCCACTGGATAAACATATTAGAAAGGTTGCCCAATTAGTATATTAGTTAGATGATGATATGAGATTAAAATACCCTATTTCTGTCATTTTCTTATTGCTAAACACAGCACAACATTTAGTCAATTTATTTTATTACATTTTATTATAAATTAGAATTATAAATTAAGGGACAATGTATTTTATGTAATTCAACTGTGTTTTTAAATTCCCTGAGATCTTATTGTATATTCCTTGATCAGCATTAAGGTAGTTGATTAAATGATGATATGCCAAGTCACAGGATTGTTTAGTGATAGAATTATATCAAGCTGATATATGTTGTACTTGGATGAAAGAAGAAATTAAGTTGAAAGGATATTTTAATGAACTGTACTAATAAACATTGTGATTCTTTATCATGTAGTTAGTTAACAAAAAGGATTTTTATTATATTTAATGTTTTTTATAGTATTTCTTTTTTCATTTACTTATAATTATATATCTTATGAACTTCCTATAACGTCCCACTGAGCTGAGCTGAATGTAGACTTACGTAAAGAGTCTCAGTAATAATTTTATATAAGATATGTTGTTATATTGTTCTATTCATTAATAGAACTGGTGCCCTGGGCACTTACTCATATAATGTATATAAGCGGTGTTGGGAGTGTAGGTTATAATATATATATATATATGAAAAGAAAGTTACTGTTAACACTAACTGAAATAATTATACAAATATATAAACCATTATACAATTACAAATATCCAGTAACGCCCTCTGTTTAAAAGTCTATATCTCAATAATAGCAAACTTCAAAATCATCATTTTGAAGTTTGCTATTATTGAGATATAGACTTTTAAACAGAGGGTGTTACTGGATATTTGTAATTGTATAATGGTTTATATATTTTCTTTCTTTCGATTTTATTTTAGAATAGCTCTATATGAAAATTCCAATTTGAAGTTAGTGTTATAGGATCCTGTGTTTTTCTTGGTTGATTTTTTTTTTTAAACATTCCATCATTATAAGATTTTCATATGTTTATGAACTTTTTACTGGATCATAATTGATTTCCATATATTTGAAAGGTATATTGTTGATAATTGTATGTTTTATATGACTGGCATATGGTTGACTTAATTTAGCTATTTCAAGAATCTAAATTATTTTAGATCATTTCTATATATATAGAAATTAGCTCCTAAGTGCAGAGTAATAATGCATGGAAACTTTTTTCTAAAAATATTCTTGTTAATTGCACATTAGTTGGAATATAAGTTCTCTATTGATGATCATCATAACAACCACAATGAAAAGAGATCATATAAAAAGGCAAGCTGTTGATGCTGGCTGCTATTGAGACTATAGCTTCCTCTAACCACTTTTTTATTATAAAAATACTTCTACTTTTGAACTTACTAAAATTTTAAGACAAGAAAATAAATATACAACAAAGCCTAATTATAAATCTAAGATAACAGATCATTTTTAGAGTAATTAATTTTGATAATAGAATAATACAATCCAAATTTTACCTCTGATTTTACTTGATTTAATATATTGTAGTTTTTCTCTTACTTGGACCCAATTAATTAAAAACTTTGTTTAATAAATTCTTTATCTAACTTATAAACAAAATTTTATTTTCTATTTAAAAAATTAAATTAAAAACATGTTTTACTTTACTTAAATAATTTTATTTAAGCTTAGAAATAAGGGTATTTTTTTTAGCACACTTGAAATTTCCTACACCTAATGTGTAATGCCTACATGTATGCTAAATATAAAATGTAATTTACTATATTTGCTAGACTAGGGATTAGCAACCTTTTAATGGTGTCATGCTGAATCTATGTTACAATGTTATTCCACATGCTTTACAGGATTCTACCAATCTTATTATATATAGTATAAAAATTGGTCAAGTTATAATGGGCTTCAAAATTACATATAACTTTTAAAACCCATTAAGTAGCTTTCAGTTACACATACTGTGGCCACTAGGTGATGCTGCAGAACAATCAAGAAGCCTGCAAATGATAAATTTATATACAAAAATGGCTGAAATTGAGTGAAAATTAAAATTAAAATGCCTAAGGCAAGATATCACAAGTAAGTAAAAAATCAAGTGCAATAATACATAAATTTTAAAAAAGTACACATGCACACAAAATCGGTTAAAAATACATAAAATACATTAAAATGCTAAAATCGCTGAAATTGATTGAAAATTAAAATGCTAGATCAATGGAAAATTAAAATGCCTAAACTGAGAAATGGATAATTAAAATCCTAGGGCAACAAATAGAAGAAATCCTCAAATCCCCCCATAAAAATTTTAACATCTAAGGCAAACAAATCGAAAAATTGAACAAATTCTTCTAAAATACAAATCAAAAAGAAATCCAATAAAAGGCTATAAAATTCAAATTACAAAAATTGGTCTAATATATAAAACACAACCCCCTCCCTTCGAGATCAAAAATAAATAAAATGCAAATTACAAAAACCAAAAAAATCATGATGCTATTTTCAAAAACCCATGAAATTAAACAAAAACATACTAAATCTCAACAACACAACCTCTCCCTCCGCACCAAGAATTCAATCAAAAATAAGTAAAATGCAAATTACAAAAACCAAAAAAATCATGAATGCTATTTTCAAAAGCCTATGAAATTAAACAAAAACATACTAAATATCAAAAAAAATTAATGTAGCCAAATTAATGGCAGTTTAAAAAAATTCCTCTGACCAAGTACTTTTCAAAAATATATTACATTTTATCTAATTAACAGATATAATAATTCAGCCTTAATAATAGACTAATACATATTAAGTAATTAAATTAAGATAACAATGAGCTCATAGTTATTTAAAAAATAAAAGTAGCTATAAAATACAAAAACAACAGCATGAAGAATTAAACGAAAAATGGAGAGAAAACCTCTGACCAAATACTTTTCAAAAATATATTAAAATTTATCGAATACCATACATATTAAGTAGTTAAATATAGATAACAATGAGTTCGTAGCTATTCAAAAAATAAAAGTAGCTATAAAATACAAAAACAGAAATTGGATGATAATACTATCCTAAATTCATTGTTTATATTCAGTGAGGATTGGGTTTAAGCTATATAGATAGTATATTGCAATGAGTACATTTTTAAATATGTGATTAATGTCCATATTGACCTATAATTATGATAGCCTTCGCCCAGAATTTTATTACTGAATATCATTTATTATTACAAAATATTATTAATAGCATCATTAGCTTTGCGGTACATAAGGAATAGTTTAAATTAGATCAAAATTTTATTCTATTACTAGTATATAACAAAATTATTTCAAATTCTTAGGTTAGATCACACATATATAAGATCCTAGCTTAACAAATAATTTAGAAAATGTTTAGAAATAAAATAATCAGAATAGAAAATAGAATTTTAACTAATTGAGAATTTACAATTAAATATTACAGGTTTTTTTAAATAGATTTGTGCCAAAAAATATTACCATTATCTTCCAGGCTGAGTTGATCATCTGTGGTGCAATTTTTCCATCCTTGCAAAATCAAATTTGGGCATTCCTAGATCTTTCCATTAGTGAAATAAATATAAAAAAACCATTTCATTTCTGTGCTAGCATTGAACAAGCTACTATAAATAATTTTCCAGAACTCATGTCATGTGACAGATTGATGGTACTAGGTTCCCCACAGGTAAATTAATTTATACGTTTTTAAAATCAACAAGGTGTTGTTTTTTTTTAGATTATCACTGACTAAAAAGTAAAAAAAAATAACAGCATTTTTTTTTAAAAAGTAAGATAATACATTTTCTCATTTTAAATTATAAATCAAATAATTTATATCTGGATTTTCTCAAAATATAAAAAATAACGATAGATAATGATGAGTTAGAAGTAGTTAAAAATTACAAAATACAGAATAGCACCTGCATGAAATGTGTGCTAATGGGCATGATATGAACTTTCTGTGTGAACAGAGATAATGCTAGTGTAATCTCAAAACATGTTCGAAGTACATATACTTTCATCATGTTTATTATTTTGTAAATTGTAGTTATATTAAATTTTATTTAATTACAATCATTTGGAGTTTTGTGTAATTTATTGTGTTTTTATAATCATCTTAAAAAAATTCAACAAAATATTTAATATGATAATCATCTTTAAAACAACAAACAGCCGTATTGTTTAAAACATAGCATTCCTGAAAATGTATAATTAACCAAAAAGCTCCTGTTGAAAAAAATAAAGGAATGATACCTAAGTACCATTTTTTTGTTGTTGTCATTGTTCTCTTATTGTTGTAACATGAAAATAAAAATATTAATATAACACTTTTTATTTCTAGCGATAAAATGTTTTCGTAAGTGATAATTTGCCTCTATTTCATCGAAATAAATGAAAATAAATTACATTTAAAAAATAAAGGCTCATCATATATTACTAAAAGATAATAATTACAATGATAATGAAAGTAATAAAATTGAGTTACTATATATTAACATTTATCATTAATGAAAATAATTACTTTTCAATTATAATTAAAAAAATTATACAACTAAAATTACCTTAAAATTTTCCATTTAATGCCTCACTATTACTCTTATTTACATATAATATAATACACTATATACACTTTAATTGAAACTCTACAATGCAGGTTAACATGATTTATTTTATCTCCTCTTGCCTATAGTTTCAACTGTCCAGCAATCATCATCAGAGCTACAATATTTAAACATATACAATTAATATATACAATTAATACCTATCTATATATATACCAATATATATACACCCATACATATACAAATATACATATAAATATAAAAATAAAAACTATTTCAAACACTCCAGCTACTAGCTTAAATATGAATCTTTATTAATATTTCTACAATCTAAAACCTCTTTATCCCACACTTATATACAATTAACTTCTTTTCGTCTATTTCTTCACATTCTAATCATTTAAATTCAGCAATGCAAATAAGAAGGCGAAGTGGAAGGAAATATTAATACTTTTATTTACATCAAAGCAAAAAACATTAGATATTTAATAAGCATTAAATATGAACGTATTTATTTATCGTGAATTGGTTTTATAGACATTTCAAAAATTAATCTTGAATTATTTGACCTTTGTCTCTTCATTTTCTAAAGTTTGTATGTTCTGATTAATTATTTATAAGTAATAATTTGTTAATAGCGACATTGAGATGATTAAACAAAACATAATAAAATTGTTTCTGCACTCGTATATAACTGAAAAATAATCGATATACGTATTTCATTTTTGATTTATTTATTAAACAACTCAAATCTAAAAATATTTTAATCCGTTTTAATATTTGGTAGAATCATTTCATTTTGTCATAAATAACATTTCTGTAAAATAAGCAGATATGCCATGACCGAGTCAAATATTCATATATTATCTAATAAATTTTAAAACTGTCTAAAAATATTTTTATGAGTTTTATAATTTCTAAAAATGTACTATATATCAGGTCTGTTGAAAATAATTTTTGATATTTTTCATTTATTATTTATAATTAAAGTTACTGAATCAAACTTTTATTCTTATTAAAATATTATTTCATATTTATTTCTGAAGTTTATAAGAATATGTAAGCAAATGCACACACATATTATCTAATGATTCACACGATCTCCATTTCTTATGCTTACTCAAAACTGTTATTAAAACAGGCAAAACTCTCTATACGTATTGCCACTCGGTACAAGCCAAAGTAATCAATGGATGCCAGAAGGTTTGTGCATAAAATCCCCATCTAGTGCCTATTCATCCAATATCACCAGACTAGTTTTTGGCTTGTGGCCTTTGTCAGTGAGGAGCCTTGGATCTGAGAGCACTGCACCTAGATCTTGGGATCTAATGCAACCCTCAAGCAGCCACCATTTATCTCTACTTAACTACAAAAGTATGAGTCTTAAATTGAAAACACCATAATATTTTCAATCCAAGCTCATTAGCTTATACTCATATAGGACTGAACTCAGTTCAGTGCCTATATATTTTGGTGTCTTTGGTTCTTTAATAACCATAGCCACCCCTATATTATTAGGCAGGATTGGTTTTAAGCCAATAAACATCACATAATCACTATTTCTTCACTAGCTCAAAACTGTTATTAAAACAGGCAAAACTCTCTATATGTATTGCCACTCAGAGCAAGCCAAAGTAATCAATGGATTCCAGAAGTCTTGTGCATAAAATCCCCTCTAGTGCCTACTCATCCAATATCCCCAGACTTGTACTGAACTGAGTTCAGACCTATATGACTATATAAGCTAATGAGCTTGGATTGAAAATATTATGATGTTTTCAATTTAAGACTCATAGTTTTGTAGTTATGCAGAGATAAAAGGTGGCTGCTGGAGGGTTGCATTAGATCCTAAGATCTAGGTGCAGTGCTCTCAGATCCAAGGCTCTTCACTGATGAAGACCACAAGCCAGAAACTAGCCTGGGGATATTGGACAAGTAGGCACTAGATTGAGATTTTATGCACAATCCTTCTGGAATCCATTGATTAATTTGGCTTGCAATGAGTGGCAATACATATAGAGAGTTTTGCCTGATTTTATTCAATGATTCTCACAACTTTATAAAGTAGATATTAATATGGAGCCAATCATGAAAGAGTATTAATATTTTGATTGACCATGGTGTATTATACTTTGTTCTCTCTGTTAATATTTAATATCAATATATATTTTTCACAAATGTAAACAGGCAAAAACTCTCCATATAGTAGTGCCACCTTGTGCTAACCAGGGTAATCAATGGATGCCAGAAGGCATGTGCATAAAATCCCTATCTAGTGCCTATTCATCCAATATCCCCAGACTAGTTTCTAGCTTGTGGCCTTCATCAGTGAGAAGCCTTGGATCTGAGAGCCTGCAACTAGATCTTAGGAACTAATGCAACCCTCCAGCAGCCACCTTTTATCTCTACTTCACTACAAAACTATGAGAATAAAATTGAAAACACAATAATATTTTCAATCTAAGCTCAATAGCTTATATAGTCATATGGGTTACCTGTTTACTAACAGTTATGTGCTAGCATGAGATGATGATCATGTGATGTTTAGTGTTTTTTCACAAATGCAAGCATGTATAGTAATCAGGAAACTAGTAATAACTTAAACAACTCTCCAATGAAAATATGATGTCTGAAATTGGAAATTAAATGTGAAATATTGTATGACATGTTATAGCAACAATATAACTCTTAATATGATTATGAATTTGACTAGAACAAACCACATTAATTAGTAAAGCAGTTCTGTGCTACTACAAAATAAAATAATGTTTTGCCTATTGTATAGCTTAGATCAGGGGAGGGGCAACAGCTGGCCCATGGGCCACATTCAGCCCATAAAGATATTGAATCTGGCCCACTCAGTAAATGCCTAAATATAGTAAATCTATCCCTGATTATACTTACTGTAAACTGCAATCTCTAGGCCTATCACTCACATGTTCATATAACATTAACTTTATCCTAATGCCATAAAAAATAAAAAATATTAATTATAAAAATTAAAAATTTTATCATAACTTGTGCAAATTGAATCATAATTTCTAAAATACCAATTGGAGTATCACATTGCAAATAATGTTAATTTCTGTTTTTAAAGAATACTGTACATTCTACACAGCATCAAAGTATTATTTCCTAATTATTATTGTAGCATCAATTGAACAGAGTTCCTTTGAGTTTAACTTCTTATTGAAAATAATAATATTGGTGCATGATTACAATTTTTAATTTATTATAATTTATAGCCTATAAAATGATGCAATTAGAAAAAGAAAAAATTGATGCTGAATGCTGCATTTTCATTGAACATTGAGATATTTATTTGCAAATAAAAACAATAAAGCTGTTTTTTGGTTTGTAATGAAACTATTTCCATTTTTAAGAAATATAATCTAAAAAGGCATTTTTCAACAAAATATTTTATAAAATATAAACTATTTTCACTGGAACAAATGAAAATTAAAGCAGAAAAATTTAATTCCTCACATTAAAGTTTTTGTTTTCTGCGTTTATTTTGTTATCATAACAATAAAAATGTTCTAAACTGTAGTTCTTATCTGTACCTATCTATAATCGATTCCTATTTAAGTCATTCAATATTGTAGTTACTTTTATTAAAAATGTGTTGATAATTTAGTAATTCAAGTAATAACACATTTTTTATGTTATGATTTTTTTCTTAAATTATTCAACCTATTCCAGCTTGCATTATGATATAAAAATTTTATTCAGCCTGCTGATGAAAAAAGTTGCCCATCCTGGATTAGATCAATCTTTGCAATATTACTTTATTCCATGGAGACATTATGCAATATGACCCATTTGTAAAGCTTTGGACATATAAAGTCAATGGCTAGTCTAACATATAGAAAAAAGATAGAAAAATATATTTCAAATAATTTTACTTTAATAATAAATGTTAATATTAATATATAATTATAAACAGTACATTTACAGAATGTATATGTAATGGCAAAGCTAATAATAAGTAATGTAAACAATTTATAAATCTACTTAAGTAAATACAAAAACTAAAAAGTGAAGTTAAAAAAGAGAAGTTATAAATATAAATAAAAATAAGCTAAACGTTTTCGAGGATCCAAGCCTCATAATCATAGCTTTCTTAAAAATACATAAAAAAATATATACAAAGATATTTAAATTAGCACATGTTACGTGAACCATTTCTTCAATATATCAAAGCAAGTGTCTTTTCTATTTATAGCATTAATATTTCCATTAATATAGAATGCTTCTTTTATTTTCCTCGTATGATCATTTGATTCAGTGCATATAATTACAGGATTGGCAGGAGTAAAATTGTGTCCAGAGTTCATGGAATGCTCCAAAAATACAGAAGATATATTGTTGTTCTTCTGAGCTCTCTTGTAAGTGTACACATGTTGAGCAAGCCTAGGATTAATAGTAGCTTTAGTTTCACCATAATATACAGCAAGACATTTTATTTTATTTTATTTTTATTTATAACTTCTCTTTTTTAACTTCACTTTTTAGTTTTTGTATTTATTTATATATAACGGGAAGTAATCTATTTTAAATCTACTTAAGATATAATGTTTTACATGTAAAAAATAAATATTAAAAACACATACCAAGTTAAAGAGAATAGTATTTCTGTTACCAAGGGTTATGTCCCAAGAGTATTATTAGAGAGAATATCAATAACTCTAAATAAATTAACACAAGTTTAGCAATAAAATAATTTATTTAACAATAAGAAATAAATAATTTGGAATTTCATAAGAAATAAAATCTATGATTAAACCTTATTTCATGGCTTGCTTTACCATACATGCAGCATAATATTATTATAAGAACTATATGTCATTTAATTACAAAGTTTTTTTACTATTATATATGTGTATACGTTTTCCAGAAAAATTTTACTTCTGACAATTCAATATTTTACTTTCATTGACAATCTGTTTTTAAAAGTTAATGGATTATACTCTTTCCAAGTTTTCTTTGTGCTTACTTAGCATATATACTTTTCATGCACTAATTATTATTCATCTCTCTGCCAATTCTAGTTTTAGACTGGGACTTTTTATCCGAGTCCAATATTTTGCATACAAATAATTAGTTTACATTTTAGTCTGTTTATTATAATTGGAAATTACTAATATTACTGTATGTAGATTTTTTCTATATTAAAATTAAGACAATTAATTCATAAATAGTCAGTACATATTTACAAAATTAAGAATTCCATTTTATTTACAATATATATCTACATAATATACAAAAAGACATTTCCTTAACTTAAATTTTATTTCAACAAGTTTGGTCATTTAGACTACCATCTTCATGGCTTACGAAATGATATGTTGTTGTTTTACTTCTTATATACAGGATCAATTTTTGTCAACTTACAATATGGTAAAAAGTTAATGAATACTTGCTTATTGTATAATTCAATTTCAAAAATGTGTTTATATATTAAGAAAGAAAAAGCATTTATCATAGATAAATATTGTTCTCATTGAAATCAGTTAGTAATCAAAACATTATTTTTTTATGAATTTATATAATTTATATTTTAAAAAAAATGTAGCATTAATTCTAATTTCAATCATAGCATGCATTAATATGAGGCTGAGGTTGAATAAAATTATTTATGAATATTTTATGTTTTTTAAAATAATTTATTATATATACTCACAGTTTCATCAATGACTAGTGATTAACTATAATATATAAATCTCTGATATGTTTTTACATTATATTATTTTTTGCTCATAATTTTTTTTCCCATCATACACCTTAATGAAAGTTTTTAATTAACCTTAATGAAAGATTTTAATTAACTCTTTTTTATCTCACTTTTTAATCACTCAAATTATCATGATATATATCAAGATCAGCAAATTACAGCCCAAGGGATAAATCTGGCCCATGCCTTGCTGTGTTGCTTAGAATGAAAATATCTTATTATTTTCACCAAATTGTAAAATATTATTTTTTGATTTTATTATAATGAACAAATAAAGTACTTTTTTAAAAATTATATAATATTTGCAACCAAAAATGAAACTTAGAGTCAGAGCAAATATAATATTTTTTTCTTTTTTATATAGAAAAATATAATGTAACTATTAGAATTGCACAACCCACTTGTGAATCACTTAAGGACAATGCACTGTGTATTCCACATTCTGATGTCACAGAATACCAACTTTTTCTTCTACAGTCTGCTAATGTCAGAGAGAAAACAATGGATTCTAACTATTTATCCAAGTTATTGATCGCAAATAAAGATTACAAACTGCCAAAAATAATGAAAGATACAATTTATTCATGTATTTAAAACACAAAACATACACTCACATGACTAGTTAATTAATTTATAAATTCTCTTACAGTAAATAAACCTTTCTAACTCTTATTAATATTAATTTTATTTTAAATTATGAACATATATAATATAAAGTGATATAAAGGTTTGAAACAAATGATTGATAATCATTAATTTGAATATTATTCACATTAAGTATTTGAATGGATTTCAATATACTGCATAGACACCTATATGCTCTCTACTCTCACATGTGCTATACAGAGGCTAAATGACCCTGCTTAATGATGTTAATACAAGTTTATAAATTAAAAATGATCTTACTAATAAATTTCTGCAATCAATTCTAGGTTATAATTTTAGTATGCAATAAATAATAAAATAATAGTAAAATACAGGAAATCACATCTGCACTACAATGATATCTATATAAGAGCAAATACATATGAT
Source organism: Epiperipatus broadwayi (assembly GCA_028023455.1). NCBI lineage: Eukaryota > Metazoa > Onychophora > Udeonychophora > Euonychophora > Peripatidae > Epiperipatus > Epiperipatus broadwayi. The sequence goes on along the minus strand of JAQFVV010006602.1, from coordinate 383,416 downwards.
AATTGTATGCCTAAGACAGAAATTAACTTTCTGCCACATATATAGCAACAGTGACTGATAATCACATATGTATCACTATGACATGTATGAAGTAAAATAGATACCATATGGTAAGAATTGATCATCTACCACACATCACTGTTTAAATAAGGTAATGAATATAATGGATCAGCAGTCACAAATGATATTACAATCATCTAATACTAATGTGTTATACAAGAATGAAAATCAGATGTAATTAGCATAACTTGCATTGATGGATTGGCAGCCATACATTCTTATCAATAATAATAATTGAATTATAAGACTAGTTAGCTCAAACTGACTTATATTTAATGTAATCTTAATATAGCTTGTCTATACAGCTGGATTGCCCTCCACTCATAATTTACAGATTTACTGAATTAACATATTATTATTAAATAAACAAAAGTGGAAATAACTTATTGATATACTAACATTTAATAGCATGGCTAGAGGTTGCAATTATAAGCTAATTGCCTTTTGTAGATTAATTTTTTTATGCTTATCACCAACTAAATAGTAATGTGATAGAGGCCAAATTATCATCTCTTACCATACCTGCTTGTAAACAACTAAAAATAAAATCATTATTCATTAACATATTTCATTAGATCAGAGATAATAATTAGCCAAGTATTAGTTTAAAAGTTATATTTATTCTTTCAACTTATCAGTTCATGTTCAGTCTTAGGTATTCACAGAATTAAAGATTTAATTGACATTCAGACTTTATTAGAATGCTTTGGCAATGATTTTATCTTGGCATAATGGCTGATCTTTTGGTGCCACTGGACATCAAATTTTTTACTCACATCAGGTGGCTACATAGGATGTATGTTCAGATGGTGACATCTGCTGTTGATAGCTTCATTCTGACAACTCATCAATGGGTCTTCAGCTTGCCCTCTTCCAGCTTGTCAGAGTGAAGTAGATAATAGCTTTTTTACTCCTGCATGGTAGACTTTAGATAATAATTAATTAAAGCAAAATAGTAATAGTGACAGAATGATAATCACTGGCAGAATAATAATCACTGGTAGGATCAAGATAGACTAATTATGAACATAATTTCCAGCACTATTTATACAATTTTAAGCCATCTTATCAATAAAATTTGGATCCATCTTCTATAGTTTGGATTCTTTGATTTATTGGCCATTGATAACCTCATTACTTTCATTGAGATCCTAGTTTATTTGTCCAATATCCTATTTGCAAACTCTTATTTTTGAGCAGAAAAACAGCCTTTTTAATTAAATTATTTTAATTATTTATCTCCTTAAACTTTCAATCTAGTGATCTGTTTACAAGTATTTTAATTATTATTTTTAGAATGTCATTTCCATCTTTTTTTTAATTATTAACAGAAAAGCACCTTTTTCTTTTAAACTACTTTCAGCTAAATTTAGAATCTATTATCTTTTTCTTTTTACATACTTTAGGAAATATTTTGTTTTTAACATAAATTAACTTTATAATTAATTATACATATATATTTATCTGTGCATTTATAATAGATATTTAATTTTATTTATAAAAATTTATTAAAACTTTTAAACTTAAACTTTGTTCTAATTTTTAACATTCGAATGTAAAGTATATACATGTGTGCATATATATATATATATATAACTTCAATAAACATCATATTTTTTGTTTCTCAAAAAACTACAGCTAAATGAATGAAACATTTTATAAAAGAGATAAAAGAAAGAAAATTATTTTCAATGAAAAATTTAAAAATTGCATGTACAGATGGCAGAAAATATCAAAATTACATAAATATCTTAATTATCTTGTAATTTCATAAAAGCATTAAAAAAATTGAAGTTTTCATACAATTTTATAAAATTTATCCCATTTAAGTAATTTGATATTAGTACCTTTAGGAATTAAATTGGTCTGTGAAGACTCTTAAAATTTGTTATTTGATACTTCAAAAAAAATTTGATTGCTTCTAATTTGCATAATTAATATATCTTCATCTTAATCTTATTTTAAATAACTCACTAAAACTCAAGTTGGATGCAAGACATGAATGCATATTCATCAAAATTTTATCAAAACCATGTATACACATTTCTTAATATCTTTCTATATTGTAATGATTAATATATGAGCATAAAAGACTACTAAGAGTGGGAAGGAGTTTTTAGTTACTGACCAATGATGAACATATGCATTGATGCAGAGGGAAAGCAAAGGTTACATTTTATTGCATCAAAACTACATTTAATTTACTTAAATAAATATTTACTATATCTATAATAACAGAATTCAAATGTAACCAAAATAATATTATTATAAAATAAATATTAAGCATATTTTATGTCTTTTGTAAATATTCTTCAAGTATATAGAAATCTTTTATATAAATATTGTATGCCCATATTTAGTATATGATTATTAATTTCATTTGTGCACCATAGCTAAATAAAATATTTCATTTTCATTATATCCCCACCTCAAATAATATCTAAAACAGAACTGATCTCAGTATGCAAAATATGTGTGTGATCAAATATGTGATAAATAAATAAATATAATTTCAACTAAATAAAAAAAAGAATAGAAAGCCAATTTAATAAATAATTAAATAAAAAATAAATTATGTTTATTACAAAGAACAATTATAAAAATAAAAAAATTAAATCTTATTTATTTTATTTTCCTAAAGCAAATTATATTGCTATGAACAAAGCACAGTTTTTTGTGCATAAGTATGCAAATATATAATGTATGATATAAGTGTACATTTACATCAATAAAATCTAATTAAATATAATAAAATTAGATTGACTTATTGCAAGCATGTAATATAGTTAAGGTGGGTTAAGTATATAAACTAACTTTAATATAAATCATTAAGTATGTTTTGAAAAGTTTGTTTAAAGAAACTGGTTATCAATCATAATACAACTTACATATGAGCATGTAAATTCATAAGTATATATGTAAACAACTAACTCACTAACTGAAAAGAATTATAATATAATAACAGCAATCCTTTGATTTTTAATTTATTATTTTTATAAGTAGCTTTAAAAAAAAATCTAAGTATATTTATCTAAAACAATGAAATATAGGCCATGAAGGATGTTTTGACCTAACAATGCAAGACTTCTTAAAATAATAGCTACATATTTAAAAATCATATATTCTATGCTTATAAACATTTATAAAATTAATAAATCCTTTTAAACCTTTAAAACATATTATTCCATATAACAAATATTATATCAAAATTAATAAATAAATTAATAGCCAACTATTTTTTTTTTAAAATTAAAAGAAAATTAAATTTAATATGTAATCATATGTATGCAAAAACATATCTTTAAAATTTCATAATAATTCTATATTAAATATAATTTTCATTTACTTTTTTTTTATTATTAAGAAAAAAAGCAGGTGACTTATTACCTGCTACATGATGTAAATACATTTGTTTAAAGAAATCTTGAGATCATACCACAGTCAATAACCTTAGTCTTCTCCATTGATTCATAAGAGTCTTTGAATTGCCAAGTCCTTTAATTCACAGATCCTTAAAACTTCATCCATGTTGCCAAATCTTTGTATAAACCAATCTCTAGAATTCATACTTTAAACTGTTTCTGAATTTCCATCACCTTCCTATTCAGTCTTTATCAAAATTTTCCTCTTGCAAGCTTATTTCATCAGCTATGATTTCATTCCTTTCATCAGTACACACCTTATTTGTTGATACTATTTGGGTTCAGCTTCCTATGATTGAATTTTAGGTCTTGCTTAGTAATCAAGGATTCAATTGTATAATCTGAAAGTTTTTTGTTAATCTTTGAAATGTTCTCAGTAATTATTGCTTGAAAGAGGATAATTTGCAGCTTCAATGTCTCTGTTTAGGTCTAAAACATCATTTGTACTGATTTTGTTTTTGAATTATTATTTTTTTTGCCCATGAATCACTTCATTGTAATTCTGTGTTGATTTGAAAAAAAAAATTTTTTTTTTTTAATTTTTGAGGCTCCCGATCTACCAGAAGTGGGCTAATAACTTCTGTTCTGGTCATTGGAAAAACCTGATTTTTATTCAGAGAGCTATCTTGAGTCATAATATGTAATGTTCAATTCTAAAATTGAGATTGAATTAAAATTTTAAATAATTTTCTGATCTAAATTGTTTAGCCTCATTCGGCAACTTCTGGTTTGACATGGCGATGTTGTATCTTTTTTCCTATGAACAATTTAACATTGGGATTTTTTTTCTTTTTCTTTAGTTTTATGCTTAATTTTTGTATCTATAATAAAACCCTAGGCCATTTTCTGTCTTCCCTGACTGGTTTGCAGTCATAGAAATTTGTTTCACATTTCTAATATCTGATGCAACAATGAAATTCTTAAAATCTTCTTTGTTAACATTTTATTTTCCACATTTTTATGAGCTTTGATGTCCAAATGATTTCTCTGTTTATTCTAACAAAACATTTGGATTTCTAGTGTCTCTATTCTTTTTAGAATTATTTGGTTTGATTTAAAATTATTTTCCAAGATTTTATGTTGTTCTAATGATTCCTAGAATTATTTAATGTAACTTTTGCCTATTTCCAATGGTAGCCATTTGCATAACTGGATTGATAGAAACTCTCAATTATTCATGAGTGAAAACTGTTCTAAAATTTCTTATAAAGATAAAAAAAACATTAAAACTGGTATTCACTTACATCTTAATAAACTTTTTTTCTATGAATCCAAAATTGGACTATGACTTTGGTGAATAAAACAGGAAACCTGTAACAGTGAAAACTGGAGTTCCAGGCTCTCTCTAGTGGACTTCTTTTCATTTACTTTGACACCATTTTTTTGAAAACTTGGAAGAGAATTAAAAATAAATATCGTTTTATAACAGAATATTAAAACATTTAAATATATTTTCTTTTAAAAATTGAATTATAAACATTTTTTAACAAAGACTAAATAATAAAGTTATTTTGTTGGTTGTAGTTCTGCTTTTGGTGTTGTTGGTTTAAAATTTGTAAATTTTTATAAAAGCAAAGATCTGCTAGCAAATTTCTTATAATTAATTTAACAAAGAAAAGTCACATTAGAGCGCCACCTATATAAAGTTGCGTGGCAGTCATCTCTCAGAAGTTCTCCAAAAGATATTAATTTTCACCAAGATAAAGTGGCATAAACTTTAATAGAGAAGCATAAATAATAAGGTAAGTGTTTAATATTATTAATGTCAGCATGGATCTGAGAAAAAAATAGGAATCCAAAAAGGTAAAAAAAAATTAGGAATTGACAGTAAACCTTTGTTTAACACTAGTTTGGAAAATTCAAACAAAAATGATTGATCTAAAAGTGATACAATGATCCAATCAGGAAAAAAAACACCCAATCAAAGTCAAAATAATGAAAATAGAATTAAAACCTCAAATAATCCACAAGATTTAAATCAAAAACAGCTTGCTAAACTAGACTCCTATAAAAATGTTAAAAATAGCTTAGTAGTTAACATTAGAGATATAGGAAATCATACACAAAATTTGTCAGAAGACTTTCCAAATGATGGATTTAATAAAAATCAATTTAACATAAATCATCCCACAGCACAAAGTGATAAATCACCAAACAAAGTTAATAATCTTTTATCAGAAACCTATGAGACAGAAAATAGCATAATTAATTAATAATCGCAGCTTTATATTATATTCCTTCAAAACCCCAACACTATCAGAAAGCTCCCTAAAAAAGCCTCAAGTGGTCAAAAAAAACAGTATTACTGAGATAAATAAAGAATTAAGTCACAAAGAAGCAAATGTCAAAAACATAGCTCTAATTAAAAAAACAGAACAAAAAAAATATGATTTACAATAACTGCTATAAAAATTATTGTGATTCATAATACCTCATTCAGATAGAGGCAGAGGAATTACCAGAACTTCCAATTTCAAGACAGAGCAGCCATCAATACCTTATAAGTCAACACACCAAAGGAAAATTCAAACACATTATCACAAACAAATACCCATACAAAAAAACTTAAGCTACACAACATTCAGTAAAAATTCGATTCAGCTCCTAGAGGGGCTAGAAACCTGAATACAGTGCCAAAACAGATAAAAATATAGAAAGGAAAAAAAACACCTATGATCTCTACTTTTGAAATTTTTAAATCAAATAAAAATATTTCCAACAATTTTAACATACAAATAAATCAGAAACTTATAACTACCCCTCCAAAAAAAACATCCTATGCTCAGATAACAAAAATTAAAAATAATACACAAGCCTCTGAAAAATTTAAACATGATGATGCAAATAAAACACTAATAGACATTATTGAATACAATTCAGAACAAAATACTGATATGCAAAATGCCTTTTTATCCCAACAATCTTTTACAACTGAAAATTACACAGAAGATCGATACAAAAACCTAAACCATCAATTCAACAACACTATCCCAAACAACTTATACAAATTTCTTCTAAACTATTATAATGGCAAAAGTGTGATATTAGCAATTTCAGACACTAAAAATTCACTTTTCAAATTCCCAACTGACATGCTATATACAATAATCGAAGAACAAAATATAGGCAGTGGAATACACAATTTCCACACACCCAAACAATTGCTACATAGCAATTGAATTTACTAATTGGGCTCATAAGAATAATTTCAAAAGCTTAAACAAAACACTCAATAGTAAATTCATCTGTTACATAGAGTTTAATAGACCAATGATGCTCTCAGAGAAAATAAAGAATTTTATAGTAAATTTCTCTGAGACAAGTCTACAAGAAATCATGATCAATTATGGAAAAACTTCAAAATTTAAGTACTTTTCTGATGACAGAGCAAGTGAAAACATCCTCTCAAATGCTGCAACATTTAAAATAACAGTCAAACAAAACACAAGTCCAACAGACATTCCAACTGTTGTTAACCACAAAGGTTCATCTATGATACTAGTTTTCCAAGGTGTCAAAGCCCAATGTTTCTACAGCATGCAGAGAACACCCTTGATTAAAGAGTGCTTAGCTAGAATCTGCCCAGACTGTGGCAATAAGAAAAATAAATATCACAGATGCAAAAATAATCACAACACAAGTCATGCAATGCACTCAGAAGAAGATAAAAGTTCAAACAACCCCAGCATCACCAAAAATAATATACAAACAGATGAAAACAACATTGAAAAAGTACAGAAAATTTAATACAACCCAAAATATTATATACAACCAAATGAACACAAATATAAAACAGAAACAATCAAAACAAAACAAACACAAGGCTCTACCAATAAATACATGATTTTAAGCAATAAGCATAAAACTGAGAATAGAAAAATATACTGCACTGATCACATAGAAACTGATAACAAAAAGAAGAGATCATCACAATGAAGCAGAATATATAACTGAAATCAACCTTTTCTTAGAGTCTTATAAACATTGAACCCACTTAAAGTACTCCTCATTTACTATATTCATTGTAATTGTTAAACAATAATTAGAAAACAATAAATTTCTTAAGATAATAATATTTAACACAGCATTACGCTTTTGCACATGCGCTTTGAAGATTTTAACTATAAATGAATGAATATTAACACTCAACCACATGATAAAGTCTTTGAAAAAGATAGAATGGTTGAGTGTTAATATTCATTCATTTATAGTTAAAATCTTCAAAGCGCATGTGCAACAGCATAATGCTGTGTTAAATATTACAGTTTACAAACATCGCGCTATAAAAAATGATTTATTTAAGATAATAATAAAAGTTACATTAACAATGCATTGTAAACAATTATTATTTTTCAGGCAGTTGTTATTGTTATTTTAAAAAGCTCTTTTAAAATTAAAATGTTCACAAACAAACTAATTAAAAAGATTTTTTTTAATTTTACTAGTGACTTACAATTTATATTTTATTAGTAAAAGCTCACATTTACTGTTGACAGTTGACTTTATAGATTCTTAGAAGCATGCTGATATTTCTTTAGATAATAATTTGATAAAATGTTGATTGATAAGTAGATAGTTTGTGAAGTCATCTATGACTTTTCAGATAAAGATTGATTCTTACCCCCATTAAAGAATTAAACCAAAAAGAAAGCCATTACTAAGAATTTTAGATACTTGCATGACTTTCATATTACATCAGAAATCTAAGCAATGCTAAACAAAAAACCATGCAAATAACTGAATACCACTTTAAATCATGATCTGATGTTATAAAATTCTGTTTTAAATGTCCTTGAGCATTTTCCTATTATTCTAGAATAGTTGTAAATAATAATTATTTAAAATTTAAAAAAATATATAAAAAAAATTAAATAAATTACATCATCCAATTTATCCAAATCACTTCCATTGTCATCCTTGAATCTAAATGTATAATTCCAAACAGATATATGTAGCCTATTTTGCTCCAATCCTTTCTTGAGTGTTATCCAAATTCTTCAGAAATATTACCAAAATCACCTTTTTCTTTATTTTTTGCTGCAATATCTTATAAAGGAAAAGGTGATTTTGGTAAATTACATCACTTTATAAATAAATAATTTAATACAGTTTTTAAAAATAATACATTTCTTTTTTCTCTCTTCCTTCCATTACTAAAGAATGTTATTGATATATTATTTTTTTAAAAATAAAATGAAATCTATTTCAAAATATTTTTTTTTTAAAGTAAAATAAATAATTGTATGAATATTATGCTTTTGGAATTACATTTAAAATCATTATTGCTAATTTCAATCTTTAAAATCTAATTTAAAAATATGCTATTTACATGTTAATTTAGTGGCAAGATTTTACATACATGTTAGTCCAGCAAGAATTATTTTGAAAAATTACAGCCTAAAACTGTATTTACTGAAAATGATACAAACATCTACTAACATGAATTTATGTTTTTTGTGAGAAATTATCTTTCACCATCTAAATCTATAAAGATTTTTTTATTTTGAAAAATGGCCACCTGTAATTTTATTTAGTGGAAATGAAACAAAGATGCATTTTTATGGAAGAACATCACATGATTACAAAAGCTTGCACTTGGTGGCACTATTGTATGGACAGTTTGCTACTGTTATTTTACACAAGATATGATCTTCCAACCAGTAAACTTCTAACAATCTAAATTTAATTCAATGGATAACGAAGTCAAAATATATATATCCATTTACAAAATGTTATTTCTTAGCATCACTGCTGTAGATTGAACTTCTTATCTCAATCCACATTCCATATGAGTGGCTACTCTCTTTTAACAATCCTGAATGAAACACCACCATTGTTTGCCGATAAAATTAGCAACAAAACCAACATTTTGACTAATAACTTTTTCCTCATTGAAATATTATCTAATATTCACTTACAAAATTAATTTATTTTTTTTTGAAAAATTGTGAATGTGTTTAATTCAATCTTTATATATATATATATGTTGTAGTGATGAGCTACAACCTGCCACACCATCCAGTTATTTAAGACACTCTACCAATTGGAACCTCATAACATATTTGCTTAACCAATAAATTGCCAAGAAAATTGTCATATTAACATTTTTTTTCTTTCCAACATATACATGTGTATAAACATCTTTCTATTTCTAAAGAAGTAATAAAAGCCATTAAATTACTAGGGAGAAACAGATAGGTATATTAACGCTGGAATAAAATGTATTATATGTTAATAACTGGGGAGACTATAAAAAAAAACTTACACATAAACCTAAAAAAAAAAAAACAGTGACTGAATTAAAATCTAAACACATAGCAACCATTTGTAGAAATGAAATTTAAAATATTTATAAATTATTTTTTTTATTTATAATCCCATTTATTTATATTACATCAGTTAAACAATAGGAAATGTCAAGGTTAAAATGTTTAAAAAAATTTCACGCCATCTACAACACAGTATTAATTGTTATAATTGTCTTCTCCATTCAAAGATAGAACATTTTTTTTCCTGCTTAAAAATAAATTTGTATACAAAATGGATGTGCATGTTCGAATTTAAATATATAAATATTTTTTAAAATATTAATCAAAATGATCAAAAGCTGAAATTTTAAAGCAATCGGTTGAAGGGAAATAAATAATTTGAAAGTAAAAAGATTTAAATTATTTGCTGATTAGGCAAATTTTAGCTAAATTTATGCGTTGCAGTAATATTCAATAATTAATTGTTTTCATATATAATAATATTGTCATTGAAATCTTGAGAAGCAAATGAATCAATAAATATATATTATTTTTATATCATGATTGCTTGCTGAAAAGTTTGTACCATGGGGTAATAATACGTCATCAATAAAGCCATGAAAGGTTAAAGATTTTACCTGCCCATTTAGGAGAAACTTAAAAACCATCTTTGCTTTAAATAAAATGCCTAATCCAAGACAGAATAATTGGAGAACACTATTATTTCTTGACTCAGACAAGAAATTGCTATTCATCGTGGGAATAGAACTTCATCTCCATTCCTAGGAATTTATTTAGCAAATGAACAATTTCTAGCAGACTCATCAAACTTTAATTAACATAGTGGGATAAGAATTGTAATTTTTGTTTTATTATTTTGTCTATTGTAAATTTTATGTAGTATTTTCATTTTCTACAAATGGAAGCTAATGTGTATAATTTTGGAGAAACTCTGTATGAGAGTAATAAGAGGGGGGGTTAGATTTATATATATATATTTATCATCTTTAATTGTATAAAGAATATAAAAAAATTACTAGTTTTGACCTTCCCATCTGACTGACTTTTGACAACATATAGGAAATTGAAAGGTAAGAAATTTTAATATCTTACAGTAATCAAAACACAATGATAGAGTTTTATTTTTTATTATTAATTAAGCTTATTATTATATTGCTTTTATAAATCAATGATTTATAATCATTGATTTATATAGACAACAAAGATATATTTTTTGTTGTTATGCTTGTATACATATTTTAAATTAGCCAGCTAAAATCGATATCACATATACATATTATAATTTTACATATTCGTTGTTATATTAAATTTAAGTGTAAACAGATAATATATAATAACGTGAAAGCTAAACACCTTCAAATAGATACGCTTTAAAAATGCTTAAGTGACAGCCAATCAGATGGAATAATGGCATCACATGGGACTCTAAATTCTAAAACACAAGCCAGAACTATTAGGAAAAGATGGGACCCATCTTAATCTATGCGGGACTCTAAATTCTAAAACACAAGCCAGAACTATTAGAAAAAGATAGTTCTGGCTTGTGTTTTAGAATTTAGAGTCCCATTAAATATAATTGAGGCATAGATTAAGATGGGTCCCATCTTTTTCTAATAGTTCTGGCTTGTGTTTTAGAATTTAGAGTCCCATGTGATGCCATTATTCCATCTGATTGGCTGTCACTTAAGCATTTTTAAAGTGTATCTGTTTGAAGGTGTTTATTATATTCCTTGTTGTAAATAATTAGTCAAGTACATGAACTTCTACCATTGGGTTTAAGGCAAGAGTTTTATTTTTATTAATATTATTGTAGATATCGATGTGGTAGAGATTCATCCTTGACAAAATAAATTACATATATCAAATTTAATTGTTATTCATACTTTATATTTTTTGTTAGTCAATAAATGTTTATATAATTCGTTATTTTAATTTGGTCTCTAACTCATCATTATTTCAATATCCACTATCAGCTTTATAGTTCTTCATTATTCACACACCCATTATAAACATTATTATCTTATTTAGTTTTACACATATTAATATTATTAATATAATAGAGGAAATACATATACATATTTAAGTCATTTATTATAACTTTTAATACATATATACTTATACTGCACATACAATTTTTTTAATAAATCTTATGCTTAATTGATTTTTGGTAATTAATTATCACCTATATAGAGGTGCAATAACTACTATTAGTGTGATCTCCTTCCCTGATAAGAGAGCTCAAGCAATTACTCCCTGAGTTCGAATACTGTGGTGCAATATGGCTAGAAAGAGGTGAGAATTGGATGAACTGACCCCAATTGTATCTAAGTTAATGAAAATAGGTAGAGCTAGTCTATTGATAGTAGGTACAATCATAGGTTATGTATTTCATTGCGGAATCACTTGCATCCTATCTGAAGACTCAAAGTCTGACCATAGTAAGATGTACTTCCCCTATATCTTGTAGAATCAACCAGCCCATTACATCTGGCACCCAAAGTTTCGGCATGAATATCAAGTATCCAAAGAAATCCAGCTATTGAACTCATAAAAAAAATTTTTTTAGTTTGAAGTTTTTTTTGTCTTAAATCGTGTTTGCATATATATATAACCTCCATAAACTTACATATATAACACATAATTGATTCATATAATTACAGCTTTGAAAAGTGTATTAATTATTTTTTATTATTATAAATAGTTATGCTAAATGAAAACTATATCTAGAATGGTAAGTGAAATTTGAGGGATATAGATAATGAAATGAGCCGAACCCAACAATTAAATAAATAATCATTGATTAAACATAGTTAAAATAGATGAGTCTGAGAAAATAAAAGATCAGGTTTTTAAAATGGGAAATAAAAGTTACATACATAAGGGAAATCTAAACTAAATGCGAATGGCAAAAAGATGACATATAAAACCCTACATATATATATATATATTCTAACCCAGTATTTTTAATTAGTTTATTAGAAATTTACTTCTATTAAACTCTTTTATTTATTAGTTTAGTTTATTTGCACTTGTGACACAAATTTTTCTGGTTGTTGTTAAGGCAACCAAAATAAAGCAACATATCCATTAATTTTCCAATATGATCTAAAATACTTTTCATATAATACAATTGTACATTCAATTCTCTTAAGCCATGCCACGATTGTAATAACAACAATAATTGATCACTTATTAATTTAAAGAATAATTATAATAATATTAATCTCAGGGTTCTTTGTTTCATGTAAGGAAATGCTCGGCAGTATTGTGTTGTCGCATATGACTGGCATTCTGGTCGGCTATAGGAAACATTTATTTTACTTAAATTCAATGTGTCTTCATCTCTCATATCCACTGCTATATTATTTAAAGAGATGATAATTCTATTCAATAATGACGTATAATTTTGAATAACACAGCCTTTTTTTTTTTTTTGCAGAATCTCAGTCAGAATAATAAAAAGACAAGGGTGCTTTTTGTGTCCTTCCATCATCCATGACAACACAATAATATAACTAAGATTTATTACTTAGACAATTTAACTAAATGGGAATGGAATAATGTGCAACCAAAGTTAATGGTTTGAGAATAAATTCATTTTTTTTTTTTTATACAAAGGTGAATGTTTAGTCTTAAGTTTTCAACTCCATAAATAATTATCATTAAACTAAAATATAATGACATATTCCGATCTGCTTAACTTTATTTATCTGGTATATTAAGTTTTTAAGAATTTGGAATGATTTCGGACTCAAGAAAAGGTTTTGCAAATATTGTGCAAACACTTATATTTAGCATATAAAAACAAAAAAAAATGAATCTACAACAAATTTTAACAAGACTATAATTTATTATTATCACAAAAAAAAATATATGAACATTTATTCAATAATCCCATAGTAATACAAAAATATAAAATATAACTGACATTAATCTGTATACTCTTTTGGTTATGGACTAGAGGTTACTACTTCTCCTGTATGCAATCATATGGATTGATTAACTAAAAATACCTTTCATTACCAATACATTGTTTATTACATTTTTGGTAACCTTGTAGAAGCTTTTATTCAAAATTATTGACTAACTTTTTTTTTTCTGTTTATTTTTTTTTTTCATTTTTTTTTTTTTTTTTTTTTTAAATGATTAATCCAATCATATGCAATACGCAAAATATTAAATTTATTTCTAATACATTTACTTTATCTATGGTCTTTAATGGGATAACCTATTCTAATTATAGGCCAGCTATCAGAAGTTACACTTACCATCTTACATTTAACTTAATGCTAACTTAAGTTATGATACAAATTTTATTCATACGTATAATTTTAAATATGAGTATTATTTAATTACTAACCAGAATTAAATATTGCATTTGAATATTCCTTCAGTAAATAAGCGTTTTAAATTACGCAATTTTAATTACTTTCTCCATTGATTTACTTGTCAAATACTAGCAATATTTAGCAGCACAATACAGATATCGACCCTAGTTACTAACACACTATTTATACTAAAGTGGATCTTGAGGAACTAACACCTCCAATATAACCTTTATCTTGCCTGAACTTTCAAAATTAAGCACAATAATGAACACCTTCCATGGTGGAGCTATCTTTATTTTCATATGAGGAGTATGGAATAACCACGAAGGTCTGTAAAGTAATCTACTACATTAAAATATTTTGGTGGTTTCTTGCCTCTTACTTGGGCATACAACGAACACACACCAAATACAATCCTCTCCTGGGATTTAAACGAATGAAGCATACTAAATGCTAGATAAATTCTTGATCGTCCTATCTATGAGAATCGATCACTTGGGCTATAAACATACCCGAACATTATATTTAAAATCTTCCTCTCATGGAAAACAAAGCTTTTGGGGAGATCATTTTTCATCCCACAAAATAAATACATTATAATTATTACCTATGCGAATATTAAGCATATACCAATGCTATATCTGGGCAGGATAAGTAAATACACTGATTATAATACTTAAAAACAGAAGAAAACGGAAAATACCTTTTTCCTTTTCGTTTTTTATGTTGTACTAATCCTTCGAAATCAAATAAAATGTTATAAACTGATTATAATAAACTTATGTTACTGGGTATACTTTGATCAACATCTGAAATCAATGGACATCATAGAATAAAAGTATAATAATTTTAATTTTAATAAAGGAACATTCAAAATAGTTGGTAGCATACTATCTTAAACTAAATAAAGTGGATGTGTTATTTAAGAATAATTAGGAATAACTTCCTCAATTAATACAGTATAAATTCGTTTCAAAACTTTAACAAGAAATATTTTGTTGTAGCAATTTTTTTTTTTTTTTACTTCTGATAATTTTCAATATTTATTTTACCCCTTAAATATCTAAATATTTTTCTTTTACGTATCTAACATACAAAATTTCTACCTACAATTGTATGTAATAATTAAAACATATTTTATAGATTTTTTTTTTTTTCTTCCGTGTTAAATATCAACTTAACCTATAATAATTATATTAAAACATACCTTTGTCATTACAAGGCTATTAAATATCACTTGACCATACAGACTTTAATCTATGTGATATAAAAAAAATACATATTATTTATAACTTAGTTTTAAACAATCATTAATTAACAAGTGCATACTCTCTCATTAAAATGTTTTTCTGTTGAGCAATTGGTCCAGGTGAAGAGCTTTATCCAGTCGTATTTCACGAAGCAAGTTTAAAAACAATAAACGCATGGTATTATTTCCTTTAAATAAAAGTTTTCTCTTATTTTGTGCGTTTAATAAATTAGGTAAAGAAACATATAGCAGAATTGAAGATTAATTCTTACTTGAATTAAACTACTACAATTTTGGGATCCAAGAAAAAAAAATAGACTTCTAACATAGACGAATATTTGACTATAGACGATAAACATACACAATATTTTTTTTATTGACGATACGTATACTTATTAGCTAGCTTACTTATGGACGAAAATGCGCAATTTTCCGAGAGATTATTATGATAATATCTGCAGTCAATTTAATTGTACATGAAGTTTTAATAATTCCAACTGATGTATAATATAATATATCATTTATTTTTATCATTAAGTCACTAAGATATTTGGTTTTGTTCATACTTTAGGAATTATAAATTTTTTTAACGGTAACTTCTCCGTAAGAATGCCCCTATATAACTTTTCCTATATTTACTCTGAGAAAGTTTATATTCTTTTTTATATATTTTTTTTTAAATATACAGGTGCATAATTTAATCTTATTTATCATTATTATTATTTCCAGACAATTCTTGGTGAATAAAACATATTTTAACGTATGTAACTACATTACTTGTAAAGGCAGACAATATTGAGAAAGAGCGCGAAAATGTTTCTAGTTGATTTTCCTTGGTTTCAAAATATTTCTTTCAATTATTTTTTTTTTCTATACCAAGAAAATATCAATAAATGACATAAAGTTAATAAATAATTAATCTTTTCTTGGAAATCGCTTCTTTTCCTAAATTTAGATATAATGTAATTTTTCGTGACTCTTTTAGTTAATTCTGTCATTTTTAACTTTAGCGTGAGACAATAAATTTTTAAGTATAAAGGGTCTTTAAATAGGTAGATGGCAAAGAAAATCAGGATATCTTATCAAAATTTTTTTTAGCCACACATTATATTATTAAAATTTTACTTTGATTACATTTATTTCTGCAAAATAAAATGAAAAAATTGAGTTACCAAATTTCAGCACTGTTCCTTCCTTGAAAACTAAAAGCAGACTATCTATTTTTTTTTTTAAATGATCTTGATTATGAAATTGGTTGTTTTGTTTTGTTGTTGTTGTTTTTTTTACTTTAGCGACCTCTTCCAGAAAAATAATCATTTGATTATAACATAAACAAAAGAAAGGAAAAACCTATTACAATCATATAGTTTTAGTATTATTTACCTGGATTACAAAGTAATTTGACAATATAAAAAATAATAATAAATACATTAAATTAACAATCAGTGATGTATAATTCTTTAAACATTATATTTTTTTATTTTTTTTCTTTCTATTTTTTTTTTTTTTTTACAAAAAGAAATTACCAGAAGTTATTGTGCTTTATGATAAGACACTCATCCACTTTCCCCTCTACCCATCCAAAATCAATTACTGTTTAGCTTTTATACCATATTAATTTGCTCTAATTATTAATATCTCAATTAAATTATTCATGTTATCTCTTTAAAATTGACATTGAGTTATTAAATCTATTAGTTATTCACCCAAAACATGCCAAAGTGAGTGAATAGCATACTTTATTAATCAATTATTACTATTATTATTTTATCTTTTTATTTCTTTAAAGAATAGCATTGTTTTCCTGCAGAAACAATGCCAAGTAAACCAAGTGTCAATAACACTAGGTAGATCGGAATAACATATATATATATATATATATATATATATATATATATATATATATATATATATATATATATATATATATTCACTTGTATTAATAAAACCAAATAATATATTTTAAATTTATAAATAAAATTTTAATGTTAACTAGAAGTAAGAAATATTTATTAAATACGGATCTTAAGCATTTACCAGAATCAGATAGTAGTAGTGATAGTTTAAGGGAAGAAATGACTACCATTGTTGTTGAGAAAGAAGCTTTGTATAGCCAAGTATCTGGGGGAGGTCTATAACCGAAACTGAACATTTCCAACAGATGCAGGAAGAAAGCCAGATAGTTTTTTAAACTCAAGAGATCCATACCAATGAAGTCACACAAGCACCCAGGGTTGAAATAACACAAACTACAGAGAATATGATGACCATGCAACTAATGTTCCAGAATATGATGGAAAAAATGAAAGAAGGCATATGCAGTAGTTTAAAGGAAGAAATGCCAGCCAATAACAGTAGTTTAAAGGAAGAAATGATGGCTAATTTCAGTAATTTAAACATTAATATGGATATAAAAATGAATGAATTTGAAAGTAAACTATCTGCAAATATGAAACAATTATATCTTGGTTTAAATAGTGTCCATGAAGATAATAAAGAATTAAAACAGTCTATTTTTTGAAATGAGGAAAGAGATAGATGAGATAGACATAAGGTGTCAACAAAGATTGGAAGAATTCAAGCACACTATCACCAGCCAACTAGATACTAAATATGAAGAAGTACAACAAAATCATGTACATTTTAAGGAAGAAGTATCTGCTGAACAGGATAGACACCAAATCAAAATTCAAGAAGACGTTAGTGTCATTAACACCAAAATTGAGCAACTTCACTCCTGATTAAATAATGAAGTGGAATTGAATAACAAATCTTTTGAAGAGATGAGTCAAAATGTAAAGCATTTGGAGGAAAAGATAGTTTCTGGTGAATTGAAGACTCTTCCAAATGATGTAAAATTAGGAACATTAAAGGCATAAAAGAAATTCAGGACCGGATGACCATATGGACAAAGCCACTAATCAAAGATTTGAAGCAATTGAAACTCATTTGTACCAAAAGGCATATAGAATGGCAATGCAGCCTACTGAAATTGATAGATCAACACAAACCAATTATGAGAATGGAGATAAGTTAGGAAATGATTTAGAAGTAGTTTTCAAAGACAGTAGCAAGGATGATGACCCCTATTTGGGACCTACTTGGGCATGTCAAATACCTCAGGAGATAGAAGCTTCTCCTTATAATTTTAACTTAGAGGGAATAGTACCGAATAACTACCAGATGAATCAAAATACACAAGTACCTATTCAGTCAATTAACCCAATGGAGATGACTAATGTGAATAACCGCACAGCTCAAATTAGTGCAATTAACCAATTTGTGAAGTGTAAAACTTTAAAGGTTTAGCTAATGAGGCCCCTATGGAACACCTTAGAAGCCTTAATCTATACTTCTCAGTTAATCACAATTTGTCTGAGGCAGAGAAACTTATTATTGCTTATAGCCACTTACAAGGTGACACACTAATGTGGTGGGAATCATTGTTCCAAACTCCATCCTCATTTGATGGCTATCAAAACCTTTTAGTCAAGAACTTCTGGAACAGAGATAAACAAGAAGCTCTTTTTTATCAGCTATTTCAAAAAAATATCAGCAAACACCAGGAAAAACACTTACCAAATTTTTCCACCACCAAGTAACAAAACTTAGAACATTGAATACTTACCACCTGAGTGAAAGTGACATGATAAGAATTATCAAAAGGAATTTGCCTTTAAAAATTGAGCAAGCACTATTATGCACCAATGCTAGAAACATTGAGCAAATAGCTGAATTGTTAAATAGCATTGACTTAAATACAGCTAATGTTTCAAATAGGACACCTAAAAAACAAAAAGAAGAAATGGCCATCAATACCATTTACTACAAAAAAAGAAAAAAATAATAATGACCCAGATCATTGGAAGGGAAAATCCATGAAATCCTCTCCTTACATATGGACTCCTGATAGAACCCAAGTTAATAGTGGGAAAAACAAAACAAATCCCCATAATAGCCCAGGGAATAACCCAAAGCCAGGGTGCAATAACCATGTACCTACTATCTTGCCAAAACCAAACTAGAATGGTACTTGTGGCCATGTTCCTCATCTCAAGAAACCGAAAATACAATGAGGAACACTAGTCAAAACATAATAGGAGAAATCACTAATCTAATGTGCTCATGGGATGACAAGGCAACCAATTTTGCTTTGCAAAGCTGCCCCATGATAGAGATTTTGTTTGAGGGTTTGCTAGTAAAAGCCTTATTAGGCTCAGGTAGCCAAATTTCAGTTATATCAGACAATTTCTATTATAAAGTTCTGATTAAAAATCCAAATATTAAGACCCTACCGCTGAAATCAGTACAAGTCACCATGGCAAACAATAGAAAGGCTAAACTAGCACAAAAACAAATCTGGGTTCATTTGAACATTGGCCAAACAATTCTCTATCATGTGTTTTTAATACTGAGTGGCTTAATACATGATGACATCCTAGGGGCAGATTTTCTGCATAAAAACCATTGTTTTATTGATTTCTCTGATAAGACAGTTAGGGTTAGTGATGAGATTGGAGATGACATTGCTTCCAAGATAAGACCTTCCTGAAGTTGACTGCATAATATCTACCATCCCAGAAGCACTCATGGAACAAAAAATTTGCACAATCCAACTTGATTGGAAGCAATAGTACAAAGGAATTGTGATCAGTTATAAATCAGTTTAGCCCAATTTTCTCAGAAATACCAGGGATAATAGAGGGTTTCCAGCAAAGAATAAGACTCATTCATGACCAACCATTCCAATCCAAATCATATCCTATTCCATATCAGTATCATGAAGAGATAACTAAGCAAATCAACAAGATGCTAGATTGGGGAATTATTTTCAAATGTTCTTCACCTTATTGTAATCCAATTGTAACTGTGAAGAAGAAAGATGGGTCGATAAAATTTTTTTTGGATGCTCATCAACTGAACAAAATTACAGTTCCTGATAGTAACATTCCACTGCCCATCCATGAATTATTCGTGAAATTTGGAAGGTATTCTCTACCTTTGATTTAACCTCCAGTTATTGGCAAATCGAACTCCATCCTGATGATCACCAATATACTGCCTTCCAATATGAGGGTTTCACCTATCAGTTAATAGAATGCCCTTTGGATTGATCAATAGTGGTTCTGGCCTAATAAGGTGCCTGGAAGAAACCCTATCACCTGAGGTTAAACAGATCACAATCATTTATGTGGATGATATAATAATCACATCTACAGTTGAGGAACACCTTCAACACCTAATTATATTCTTTAAAGAGTGTTTAAAAAAAGGGATAAAGGTCAATTTCAAGAAGAGTACTTTAGTTTGTAATGAGGTAGTCTTTTTAGGTCACATCATTGGTTGCAATGGGATAAGACCACATCCAGACAAGATCAGTGCCATACAGAACTTTCCAAAGCCCACTAATAAAAAAAATTAGATCATTATTGGGACTATGTAATTTCTATAATCATTTTTATCGAAAGTTCTCTGACCACATGGAACCATTACTAAAACTCATTAGAAAGGATGAAAGGTGGAACTGGACTAGTAAACAAGATGAGGCATTTGCAAAGATTAAAGCAGGATTCTTAGAGCAAATCATCTTAGTCTTCCCTGATGTTAAACCATTTATTGTTCAAACAGACAGAAGTGGTTTTGGATTAGGGGTAACATTATCCCAGATCCAGGAGAATGGTCAACCTGGTGTCCTCTGTTTCATCATTCACCTCTTGAAAGGTCCAGAATTAAATTATACAGTCACTGAGAAGGAAGCACTAGCAATAGTGTGGACCTTCCAAAAGTTTTGACAAATAGTTCTTGGATCAGAGGTGATAGTGGTCACTGATCACAAAAGCCTCAAATTCCTGAATTACAGCTACTTGACCAACAGTCATTTAATCCAGTGAAGCTTGTTATTACAGGAATTTAATTACACCATCCAATATTGCAAAGGATCTGAAAATGTTGTAGTACATGTGCTCAGTCGAAACCCATGTCGGTCAGAACAATATAATCTGTCAGTAGAAAGTGCCTACATTGCTAACATCGATATAATTATTGATAAAAGTGTAGAGAATGATTTTAAAAACCTACAAGACATACAGTCAAAAGATACTGACTTAAACCCCATAATTAAAGCTTTAAAGGGGAGAAAGTTCTGCATGTGCCAAAAGATCTCACATCATACAAAATAGAAAAACAGGTTTTATTATATAATATAAATTCACATACGGATGAGTGGAGGGTAGTAATACCTAAATCTATATGAATCCCACTCATAAGACATATACATTGTTTATGTGGACATTTTGGTGTTCATAAAACTGGGCATACTATTAAAATTTGGTTTTACTGGCCAAAAATGTATTGTGATGTCCTCAGCATACTTCGGGACTGTCTAAATTGTTTAAAAGCTAAGCCAGTAAACCAAAAATACAGCGGTTCATTAAGATCAATCATACCAGAAAGACCGAACGAGATCCTAGCAATAGACTATTATGGGCCATTACCCCCAAGCAAAAATACTTGTTAGTCACCTATGATCTCTTTTCTAAATATGTGTCTGCTTACCCAATACCCCAAGCTAAACCAGACATATGATCAAGGTATTAGATGCCCTCCAATTTCTATTGATAGGGAAGCCTGGGACCATCTTAACAGATCATGGCACCCCTTTTCTATCAAAGGAATGGAAAAAATGGGTAGAAAAATCACAGATCAAACACATGCTTACATCCATGAGGAACCCACAGTCGAACCCTTATGAATGTGTAATGCAGGAGCTCAGATGTTTGTTCAGGACCTATTTGAGAAATGAGCATAAAGGGTGAGTAAAGCAAACAAAGCATGTAGTTGATATTAACTGGAGCTTAAATGAATCAACAGGATTAGTGCACATTAGACTACATTTACACCAACTCACACCTATGTTATTCACTGCATATCAACCCCCAGTATATCCCACTGAAATAAATATGGAACAGGAAAAATTACAAGCATATGAAAGGCTCAAGAAAATGGCTGACCAAGAAATAAAGATAAAAAAGGAAAAGTATATTATAATTTTAAAGTAGGGGACAAAGTCTTGCTAAAAACCCCACATGTAAGTAAACTGCAAGATAATATGTACCATAAGTTTTTTAATCAATATGGAGAAGCATAAAGGGTGAGTAAAGCAAACAAAGCGTGTAGTCAATTATATTAACTGGAGCATAAATGAATCAACAGGATTAGTGCACATTAGACTACATTTACACCAACTCACACCTATGTTATTCACTGCATATCAACCCCCAGCATATCCCACTGAAATAAATATGGAACAGGAAAAATTACAAGCATATGAAAGGCTCAAGAAAATGGCTGACCAAAAAATAAAGATAAAAAAGGAAAAGTATATTATAATTTTAAAATAGGGGACAAAGTCTTGATAAAAACCCCACATGTAAGTAAACTGCAAGATAATATGTACCATAAGTTTTTTAATCAATTTGAAGAACCATTTACAATAGTAAAACAATCTGGTCATAATGCATATTGGATTGATATTGGAGGAGAGGTATGTGGAACATATAATGCCCGTATCTTAAAACCATATCTTGGAATCTCCTCCATGTGAACATACAGTTGCTTTATAGAATGGACAACACAGCTGGAATAGAATTGATAATTAAAGCATAGTAAGAGGTAATAAAATCAATATCAGGGGAAATATCTATATTTATATCTAGGTGATTTTTAAAAAATGAGTATAACTAGGGATATTATATTTATATTTTTTGTTGATGAGGATATACCCAAGTTAATGCTTTAAAAGCATTGGGTTATCTTGACATTAACGAGATGGAAGAGTCAATCCATACAGTGTAATGGATGCTCTAATATTTAGTTAGACCTTCAAAAAAATCCAGTAAGACTCAAAAAAGGAGCAGGATGAAGGCTAACAAATAAATTTATGTGCCATCTAAATAGAGACACATTGCCGGTTAATTGTTTGGTCCACATAACCATCAATAAGGGAAGAAAAGAAAAAAAACCCTTAAGTTCAAATCACCCTTTAAATGATATATGATTTAACGATAAAAAAAGTATAATTTTGAAAGACTAGCTGATAAAATTAAGCAACATTGGAATAAATTTTTTTAAAACCCTTCATTGAAACCTAACTCAATCCAGTGTTAAACAAACACGTACTTATATGTTAGTGATAAAATTCTTTCCATAAGTTAGAATTTTAATGCTGTAAGAGAAGGGGTGTTGTAGTGATGAGCTACAACCTGCCACACCATCCAGTTATTTAAGACACTCTACCAATTGGAACCTTATAACATATTTGCTTAACCAATAAATTGCCAAGCAAATTGTCATAATAACATTTTTTTTCTTTCCAACATATATATGTGTATAAACATCTTTTTATTTCTAAAGAAGTAATAAAAGCTATTAAATTACTAGAGAGAAATGGATAGGTATATTAACACTGGAATGAAACGTATTATATGTTAATAACTGGGGAGACTATAAAAAAAAACTTACACATAAACCTAAAAAAAAAACAATGACTGAATTAAAATCTAAACACATAGCAATCATTTATAGAAATGAAATTTAAAATATTTATAAATTATTTTTTTTATTTATAATCCCATTTATTTATATTACATCAGTTAAACAATAGGAAATGTCAAGGTTAAAATGTTTAAAAAAACTTCACGCGACCTACAACTCAGTATTAATTGTTATAATTGTCTTCTGCATTTGAAGATAGAACTTTTTTTTTTCCTGCTTAAAAATAAATTTGAATACAAAATGGATGTGAATGTTCGAATTTAAATATATAAATTTTTTTAAAATATTAATCAAAATGATCAAAAGCTGAAATTTTAAAGCAATCGGTTGAAGGGAAAGAAATAATTTGAAAGTAAGAAGATTTAAATTATTTGCTGATAGGCAAATTTTAGCTAAATTTATGTGTTGCAGTAATATTCAATAATTAATTATTTTGATATATAATAATATCGTCATTGAAATCATGAGAAGCAAATGAATCAATAAATATATATTATTTTTATATCATGATTGCTTGCTGAAAAGTTTGTACCATGGAGTAATAATACATCATCAATAAAGCCATGAAAGGTTAAAGATTTTACCTGCCCATTTAGGAGAAACTTAAAAACCATCTTTGCTTTAAATAAAATGCCTAATCCAAGACAGGATAATTGGAGAACACTATTATTTCTTGACTCAGACAAGAAATTGCTATTTTTCATGGGAATAGAACTTCATCTCCATTCCTAGGAATTTATTTAGCAAATGAACAACATAGTGGGATAAGAATTGTAATTTTTGTTTTATTATTTTAGCTATTGTAAATTTTATTTAGTATTTTCATTTTCTACAAATGGAAGCTAATGTGTATAATTTTGGAGAAACTCTGTATGAGAGTAATAAGGGGGGAAAAAATTAGATTTATATATATATATATATTTATCATCTTTAGTTGTATAAAGAATAAAAAAAATTACTACTTTTGACCTTTCCATCTGACTGACTTTTGACAACATATAGGAAATTGAAAGGTAAGAAATTTTAATATCTTACAGTAATCAAAACACAATGAGAGAGTTTTATTTCTTTATTATTAATTAAGCTTATTTTTATATTGCTTTTATAAATCAATGATTTATAATCATTGATTTATATAAACAACAAAGATATATTTTTTGTTGTTATGCTTGTATACATATTTTAAATTAGCCAGCTAAAATCAAAATCACATATACATATTATAATTTTATATATTCGTTGTTTGTAAATAATTAGTCAAGTACATGAACTTCTACCATTGGGTTTAGGGCAAGGGTTTTATTTTTATTAATATTATTGTAGATATCGATGTGGTAGAGATTCATCCTTGATAAAATAAATTACATGTATCAGATTTAATTGTTATTCATACTTTATATTTTTTGTTAGTCAATAAATGTTTATATAATTTGTTATTTTAATTTGGTCTCTAACTCATCATTATTTCAATATTCACTATCAACTTTATAGTTCTTCATTATTCACACACCCATTATAAACATTATTATCTTATTTAGTTTTCCACCTATTAATATTATTAATATGCTAGAGGAAATACCTATACATATTTAAGTCATTTATTATAACTTTTAATACAAATATACTTATACTGCACATACAAATTTTTTTATATATCTTAGGCTTAATTGATTTTTGGTAATTAATTATCACCTATATAGAGGTGCATTAACTACTATTAGTGTGATCTCCTTCCCTGATAAGAGAGCTCAAGCAATTACTCCCTGAGTTCGAATACTGTGGTATAATGTGGCTAGAAAGGGGTGAGAATTGGATGAACTGACCCAAATTGTATCTAAGTTAATAAAAATAGGTAGAGCTAGTCTATTGGAAGTAGGTACATTCATAGTTTATGTATTTCCTCACGTAATCACTTGCATCCTATCTGAAGACTCAATTCCTACCATAGTAAGATACACTCCCCCTATCTCTTGTGGAATCAACCAGCCCATTACAATATATATATATATTTGTTTGTGGTGGTGACTTTCATCACAGAGGACTAATACATAAGTACCAAAAATATATACATGTTAATATAGAATTAATAGTTCTCAAAATATTTTCTCATATGGACATACATATTATGCAGAATGTATTTATATCAATGAAATGTATTTTAATAAAAAATATCTTTAGATTTCATTTCATACTGAAAAATGTTGCTGCTATATTTTAAAATAAAGTTGTCTGTAATGAATATCTTTATATATCAATTATAATTTATAATAATGCTCATATAATAGACTTTTTCCAAGGTACGAAGTTATATATTTTTAATTTCTAAATAAGCTAAATAATTTTTAATGTATTTCTTTAAATACAGATCATTAATCAATGGCTACAATATATATTGCTGCATTTAGGTTTTACGAATTATTTTGTCTACTTTTTACAAAAATTATTTTATCTTTTTATTAATATTTGTCTTAATGTGATTAAAATAATTATTGTGATATGTTTTTTTTTTCTTTTGGGATTGTTATAAAGTTTATAAAGTAAATATGAAATGTTTTTAAGCCCAGTTTTGTTTCTTTTACAGAAGTTCTATTTCTATCAACATTTTATAATAAATATTTATTTTTAAAGTATTTAATATCCTGGACTCCTTATTTTTAATATGAAGAAAGTTTATTTCTGTAAATTTTATCTGCATTTAAATTTGTTTTGATTTTCTTGCATATTTTGTCTATGACATATACATACACACATTTATTTTTCAACTTTTTTTCATTTTAAAATTATTATTTTTTCTGAAGAAATTATTTAATTTTTTGTTCTGTATTTTAGACAATTTTATGTATATAGAATATCTGTTTTTTTAAATTACATTTTAAATAAATAATAGGGTTATTTTTACCATCTATTTTAAAATTGAATTTACTCAATGTTTTAATATTTTTCTCATGTGATCAATTATATTTATTTTTTATTTTTTCATTTGCTGATACAAAGTTTATCAATTAGCCATAAAAATATATTCATAAACAAAATTGTATCTGCCTTTTATTTATTTTAATTTTTTATACAATTTTTAAGAATCATTTTGATTTTTATTATTTTCTTTTTTTTTTCTAATAAACAGTTCATTCAATATTTTTATCAAAATTTAATCTTTATTTTTTTACTATACTTTAATAATCTGTAATATCTCTAATGAGATATATAATGTTTTAATTTATGACAAAAAGTTTAATTTCATAATTATCCAAATTCCAATAAAAATAATCCTAATAATGATTAAAAAATACCATAGCATAATAAAATTATTGTATTTTATATATTATCTATATTCAAAATGTACAAGTATAATTATTTTTTTTCTATTATATGTATAATTATTTTAAAATATATATTGTAACCAGTTGGATTACATAGTACAAACTAATATAGTGTATGTGCATAAATATATATGTAAAATAAAAGAAAACTATAAATAAACACAGACAAAAATTATTGTAGATATTTTCTACATTCACTGAAATAAAATAATAATAAATAATAACTCTGATTTAAAATAAAATTTTGTTATGAATTAAACTTTTGGAAAGGTCTGACAAATAATATTTGTAATTCTAATTTTGAAATTAACAAAAAAAAAGCATTTTTTTTAAAATCTTTTAATTAATACTTGTATAAAATATCTTTTTTAATTAATGCTTGTTTGCATTTCTACTATGTAGTTAAAAATCTTTGTAGATAAAAAATTCTAAAGGATTATCACACCTTTGGTCAAATTCCAAAGGTTAAAGTAAAAACATGAATATCACACTTTGATAGAAATTTCCAACTTGTTTTCAAATTGATTAGACAGATTGAAAACAGCCACTGTGTTTTTGTCACCTGACCTAATCAAGGTTATAAAAGGGCTGATAACAAAATTAGCTCTAGTCTGGATAATGATTTTTGAAGAGAGCAGTCTGTATAATAATTTTGTAAGAATGGTCAGTTAAAAGGTTGGTTACAATATTTTGCTGCAAGTTGATGAAATGCAGCAGTTGGTTTTATCTGACCATAGAAATTGTAAAATAGCTACGAAAAACTGATGTAACTGAAGCAAAATAGTAGACTGTTTTCCTTAGCAGGAGTTTGAATTTACATGGAGAAAATGACCCACTTCTTTGTGCTGAAATTCATAGCCTTAAATGTGGAGAAGACAGTTGCTTGTCTGAAATCTATCAAACCAAGACTGCTGCTTGCCTGGAACAGTTCTACACAGATGGGAGACCATCTATAGACCAACATTATATATGAATTATACTTTTTCCTAATGATGATGATCCCTAAAACCAAACTTACCAGGTAACCCAAGCTTGCTGAAGAAGCAATTATATATATATACATATATATATATTGTACTGGGTCGAACCACTGAAACCACCTACTTATATGTATATATAAGTTTTGGCTGGTTTCAAACACCTTCATAATACATTTATAATCTTATAAAGGTTACGTGAATGAACCGGCATGTTCGAGCAAAATGGGAGATCTTATTGATAGCTTTAACTATCAACAATGGCCCATCTTGGCTGCTAGATTCAAACTCCTACTATCCAAATACTTTATTTGTTTCAGGGTAAACCTGGGGCACCAGATAGCCTGAAGACTAACGTATTTGGGCAGTAGGCTCATAATCCAGCACTCAAAACATTCCCTAAAACTAGCTCAGTCTAATTTTAATTCAATAACAAAATTATACAAATTAGTGGTGGAAAGAATTAATAAAAGGTTGGTAAAAAGAATTGACCGACAAATAAAGTTTAAGTTTGAAGACATTTTATTTTAATTAACATTAATTAAGTTTAAAGATAATTTATTACCAAACATTAATTGACTAAATTTAAACATCTTTATAAATCTGATTTAACACATGCACATTTTTAAAGTAACATTTCTAAACTAGTTTAAATATTCTTGTAGATTTTAATAGTAGAACACTGTTATTTATATAATATAACTAATAACACTGATATAATGATCACGCACATATTAACTCATATAGCATTCACAAATATAATAATAAAGCATTAATAACATTTGAAACTTAAACACACATATCAATAGTTCATTTTATGTATGATAGAGTTTATATAATTTGAATCTTGAATATTTACGACTTACAGTGGTAGCTACTACGTATAAATGATAATAAATAAATGTTTATGTAGGATTTTTGGAATGTGGATATTGCTTTTTGTTGGCTGCTTCTGATGGATTATATCTAACTGTTTAGATTTGGATGTTTCTTGAAGAGATTTTATGCGAATCCATTGGCTTTATTCATGAAGACAGTTGAATGTTTGA
Organism: Epiperipatus broadwayi; assembly: GCA_028023455.1. Classification (NCBI taxonomy): domain Eukaryota; kingdom Metazoa; phylum Onychophora; class Udeonychophora; order Euonychophora; family Peripatidae; genus Epiperipatus; species Epiperipatus broadwayi. Next base: position 354,189 of record JAQFVV010006602.1, on the reverse strand, counting down.
CGGAGGATTTCTGAGTTGTTATGCAGACATTATTTCACAGGCAGGTTTTGATGATCTTGTTGGACTAAAAAGGCTGAAACATGAGTGTATATTTCCAAAAGTTGCTCAATAATGCATTTTTGTTTCTAGATACATAATAGAAATGCACTGTTATCTCAAAACTGAAACAAGACTGTCACTGGAAACTAGATGAATAAAACTGACCCAATTAATTGTCTGATAACAAAAAAAGTCTATTTATAGCTGCAACATGTTGTCCGTGTAATATCCTCTGGAAAATATCTGTTGTCAAATTTCATTGGTAATTAATCCTATGACAACATGTTTTTGATTGATTGTTTAATTAGTAATAGCTATTTCAAAACGTGTTGTTTTCATATCTTTAATTAGTAGCGTACCGCTGTGTTTTTTAAATATATTTTTCATTTATTTATAATATTTAATACTGATACATTTATTTTATATTCGCACGCACATATATAATTTTATTCTACACATCAAAACTAGTTTTAATACTATTTTTTTTATTCAATTCGAATGAAAAAAGATTTATATTTTGAAGCTTTTAATTTATAATAATAACACTCTTTAACTTTTAGGAACTAAACAAAACTCCCCCTTTCCCCTTTTAATCAATTAATTTCTTCTTTTTTTTTCAAACTCTTTTACGAAAGATTTTTTTTTATTTTAATAATTTTTTTAGACAAAATTATTTTATATACATGTGCCAAATTGGCCTTGGCACAATATATATATATTTGCTGATATGTCTAAAGGCAAAGAAGAACAGATAAAAATTATATACCGCTGTGGTGAGTAGCTTTATATGTGATAATGAAATTTTTAAATAATTTCTTTAGTAAAATTACATTTGGAAAGTGATGTGTGAATTTGTACTTTTTATGTTTATGGTGGGTGTATAGTTGAGCAGGGCTGTCTGGATGCAGTGTGTTCATGATGCTCTGAATTATAGGCTCGGCACTGTCTAAACCTAGATATTGAGCTCCCAGAGTAGTCCAGTGGTGAATATATACAGGCCTCATGAATAGATCTTGGTCTCATGAATAGACCTCATTTTACCCCTAAGTCTCACAGAGATGAGCAGGGTTGGCTTAATGCCTTTTTTTCTGCATACTACTCTTTGAGGATCTGTCTAGATACTTAGAAGAGGCAGTGCTTAAAAATGAAGTATTTTCTCACAATGTCATGGAGCATTGGGTACTTGATAGTCCATGCTTGGCTATCTACTTATCATGATATGGGGAGCTGCTGATCACATATTCACTTTCCCTACCTCACCTTTCCTACTTCATCAGCATTAACTAATCAAGTAGAAAGACATTTTGAAATTTATATTTTCTTAATTCTATAAAATGATTTTATCTTTTGTTTATTGAAAAAAAAAAGAGAAAGACATTTTAAATCAATCAACAATCATCTGACAAAAATTTGATAGTACTTGTTTCAAGGAAAAAAGACTATTCAGCAAAGAGAATTAAATTGCGAGAATAATCTGTAATAATTTTATTATGATAAATACTTATGTTATGTAGATAAATTAATATATTGCATGTCTGTGCAAACTATATATATATATATATATGTGTGTGTGTGTGTTTCAGTAAACCTACTATGTAAAATGTATTTCATTTAACTGAAACTTGAAACTTTAATCATTTATTGTATTTTTATATAATTTAAGATTTTGATAATTATTTTGTAGCAAGTCAAATAAGTTATTTCATGCACATACATGTATATGTGCATATATTGTCAATTATAACACATGTGTAAAATGTAATCATTTTTTTAATAATTATTTTTTGTTTAATTGAAATGATTTCATCATATATTATAAAACATACGTCTGTGTATGGATATATGTATGCATGCTTTTATAGATACCCATTAAGAAATAATGTAATTGATGTAATAACTTGAATTTTGTAATAATCTTGTAAATTACAGAGTGGTGACTTTATTATTGTGTATCATTCAAAATCAGAACCCTCAACCTATAAAATCTTAAATATAATTTTTTTTTGTTATTAATAAACTTGTATTTAATTGTTAAAAATTGTTTCCATCATCTCTTGGTCACATACAGTAATAGTGCTTGTGTTCTCTGAGTTAGATTTATGCACAGGATGAATATATAATGAAGCAGACGACCTGATGCTCAGATCATGCTTCACAGCCCACTTACAGTCTCCTACCACAAACCATGTTTGAAACCATCCTTACGCATGTATACATATTTACTAACATATAATTTTCCTTTAGCTTAAACATTTAAACATAACTGACGTAGATATTTATATATCTTAACATAAGATAATTTAATAAATAAATATTTAATATTATTTTAATATGTATGCATGTGTAATGGATAAATATATATATTTTAGTGTGGGGAGACTGATAATAAATCATATTAATAATTATATTATTTATGTATTTAAAAGTCATATATGAAATTTATTATTTTTTATATTTAATTTAGCAGTCAGAAAATGATGCAATTCTTTTAAAAAGTTTCTCGAAAACAATTACCCGGAAAAGCCCATTAGTTAAAAGTAAAAGATTACAATTTGTAATAGTAAAATAAAATCCATTAGTGGAAATTTTATTCATGCCAACTTGTTTTAAAATCATAAGACTTATTTTAAAACAATCGTTCAAGAAACTTGTGACAGAATTGCATTGTTTCAAAAAGACTTACAAAACAAAAGAGATCCGGTCAGCAGATTTTAGCTTGGCTAAAGTGCACAAATTGCCTCAGGTCCAGCAGTTAATTGCTATACTACGTCATCAAAAATAATGATATAAATACTGCTGGATTTGAATCCAAAAAGGAGAGGAGACAACCCTAAATTAACAATGGTCAACAGAATCCATGCTAATTTTAATCTTCATCCAATGTGCAGTGAGTAGGGAAAACTTCACATTCCCCTCTGTTCCAACATGCTTGTTCCTATAAGAAAAGCTCCAGATCCCATGCCTATAAACTTTCAAATGTCTAATAATTAATCTTTAAAAATTCAACCTGTGATGCCTTATTCCAAAACCAGATCTAGTGTATTAATGCCGATGAACACTTCAAACATCAAGGACTGCTACTATTTACAAAAGGTGAAATAACTTTAGCCGCTCTATGATTATATTAAATTCCGCCTTCTATAACAATAATACTGATGCTCTACTTTTAATACCTTATGTAAATGTTTGTGTTTCATGTAATTTTGTTTAGTATAACTCTATATAACTTAATCTATTACTATCATTGAGCCTCTATTCAATATGTTTTCTTTTTTATTATTTTCATGCGGCAATCATATTTTATTTCATTATTATATTATATATTTTTGTGTTTTAAAATGCCAATAATATTTTAAACTCGCTAGCATGTAATTCCTTTCTAGTTTCCCTACACATCACTTACATAGTAATTAAGAACATATTTTATTAAAACAAGTCCTATTCGACTTATGCAAATGTTCAGGAGTTTGAATAAAGTCATTATTTTATAAATTGTTGTAGGAAAACAGATCAACATCTGTTTTTCTAAAAATGTTTTTATCTTTTAAATGTGCTAATCCCAACCATAAATGTATCTTAAATATGTAAAATCTAATTATTATCCCAGTTATTTCCACTACCCCATTTGTTTCCATATAAACATCTTTATTTCTAATAATAGCATTATTTTAACTGAAATTTGTATTTTATTAAATTGGTGTTGGAAGTTATTAATAATTTAAAGTAAAAGGAAGGGGGAATCTTTATGTCTTAAAACTTATGTAATTTAATTAATTTAAATCATCCATGCCTGTTTAGTGATTAGATCATACCATTATGCAGGATATTCTATAATTTATGGGTATTAAATAATTAAAATAGTCTTTAAAGCTATATATTTTGCTATCCCAAGCATTGAGTGCATATAGGCAACTTTGTTCCTATATTATATATATTCGTGCTTCTCTCTTTCCTATGGAGGTATCACAAAGTCAAGCTCCATCGTCATTCTCAAAGTCCAAGAAGCAGGCTTAATTCCCCCTGGGGACTTATTTGGTCACAAATGCATGCTTTATATGGGGATCACTCTGGAAAAACCAGCCCAATAATTGCATCACCAACCGCTCTTCATCCATAAACTGATTCTGCTAATATCGCAGACTTATATCGGTATATTTTTAAAATGAATTCCATGAAGCATATGTTCGTATCCATGACTGGATCACATCAAAATGCCATCATGCACATACCGCCCTTCTGTTATATTTCTAATAAACCCATGAACAGCCATAAGCCATAATGTTGTGATTTTTGCTAAACAGATATCTATGTCCATTATTTAAAATGCGCGTCATTGTGACGACCTTATTATTATTAATATATATATATATATTCATTAGCTACCCCACATACGTCTATCACTTTATAAACCAAATTAACCCTTTTCCCGCCTCCTACGAGGCTCCTCGTCGACATCTGAAATCACTCTAACTCAGCCAGTTTTTATATGAAAATATTCGTTAAATACGTATTGAATTCGTTTTTAAAAGTTCTGTACGATGGTGACATCTTCCGATTTATTTTAGAAGTAAAAAATAGAAAAAAAACACATTTAAACCTAAACAAAGAAGGAACATTATTTGTGATTGGTTCTTAGCATGCTCTCAGCCGAAAAAGACATTCTGATTGGCTGGAAAGAACAAAGAAACTGCCTGATCAAAGAAAATAAAGAAAAACGCTGAGATTTTCATTTCGAATACGATTTAAATTATTATTAAATAATATTTATGGAAATTAAACATAATTTTCAGAGAGAATAATAAAAAAACAAAATTATTTTCGAAAAATATTGAAGATTTAAGTAAATATATTGAAGATGTAGTAAAAAGAAATATTTACTTTTCTATAACGTAAAAGTCTATCTTTTTGTTTACATTATAACTTTTATGTTGCCGATATTGAATATCTTAGAATAAATAAATAGCAATTTATTTTTGAAAGAACTTTCGTTTTCTTCATGACCTGAAAAATTAATTATATACTTTTTATAAACGTATCTGAGTTGAATTTAATATTATAGGCGAATATGTTTTAACAATAGGCTTTGTCTTCAGTTTGTGAGTTGGCCAATTAAAAGATTTGATTTTTATCTGATACAACCAATGATAAAATTAGCGGTTAAAAGGTTAATAACTATATTTTTGTACAAATGTAATGTTTTGTTATTAAATTATGATTATCTTTCAAGTCGGTTAAATGCTATTTTATTCTTTCTGGGGGTGTAGTGGCACTTTACTATTATATTTCTGGATAGAGCGAAATATTATATTGATCATTATAGTACATATTATTGGCATAGCCGCAACTATCAATAAAGTCATCTATTAAATGTAATTCTTAATGTACCAATCAAACATAATATTATTTCTCTATGACCCACTATTATGTAATCTTAATGAGGCCAATGATAAATCAATGATGACATGCGTTTACGTATGTTTTGTTAAAATACCAATCAAACATAATATTATTTCTCTATGACCCATTATTATGTAATCTTAATGAGGCCAATGATAAATCAATGATGACATGCGTTTACGTATGTTTTGTTAAAATAATAAATCTTAAATATATATATTAAATGTAATTCTTAATGTACCAATCAAACGTAATATTATTTCTCTATGACCCACTGTTATGTAATCTTAATGAGGCCAATGATAAATCAATGATGACATGCGTTTACGTATGTTTTGTTAAAATAATAAATCTTAAATATATATATTATAACATTTCCGAATCATTGTATTTTCTTTTATTTAAGTAATATTTTTATTAATAAGTTATGCTCCTACTGGCTAGATGATCTCCGCGAATATATAGTTAATATGATAAATTACTATCTTTGATTGCTCCTAAATTGTGTTTCATACTAAATATCGCACCATTAAACTTAACTTAGAGTCCTTTTGTGTCTCCGATGTGTGATGCCAGTTGTGTGAGATGAAATTAGATCAATATCATCGGGATTGTTGCTCATAAGTTGGTAGATCTGGGAAATAGGCAAATAGGGCAGAATTCATGAGTGTTCCTGACTTATGTATCTTGCACATGATTGGATTCGAGGTACTTTTGGCTAGATGCTAGATCTTGTTATGTGAACATACAAAATTGACTGGTACAATAAATGGCGGGGGGGTTTACTGTTTTGGGCATCCAGAAATGATCAATCATCATCCTGGTTGGTGCAAAAGAGGATGCTCTTTAAAGCCCATGCACTATTTTTTTTTTGTCTTATTTAAAAGTTAAGTTTATAGTTGGCCAGTACAAGTGGCCTGAGCATTGACGATGATCAGCATGTTTTAATGTCCCAGAATTATTGTTTTGATTTCTGATTATTGTGTATTCTGATGGATGGGCACTAAGCTGGTGCATCCAAGTTATGTTTAAATAATTGCCCAAGGTGGCAAAGGCTCAATAGTTAGCCTGGTCTAAAGAAGACCCATTTTCAATCCAGTCTCAAATTGTACTGATTTGTTTATTCACATTAATGATGATAAATGGTATTTTGAGTCTTACTTATACTTATAATTACTTTTATTTATAATGCTGATGGATAATTATGCTTTTACTTGCTCTTCTGAGTTAACTGGCTGATCTCTCAATGATCTTATGCTCCTCTTAAATATTTTATACTTATATATAGTTTTATAAATTATTGATATTTTATTTATTAAATTGACTGAGAGTGATGGTGTTTTTCCATCACCCAGTTCAATCTTTTTCTCTTTCAATACCCCCATCCCGTTACAATATAAACTAGTTGAATCCACATCTTTGCATACGTTATTTTATTTAAAAACGTAATATAATTGATAATTTAAATATATTTACATAAAATAATAATACATGAGATATCAACAGCAAGTAAAAATAACTTTTGTAATCCATTTTTATAAACAATGTTATAGGTTACTTTTAACTGCTGTTGATAATTCATGTATTATTACTTCATACAAATATTCTTTAAATATATTTTAATTCTCATTTACATTAAATTGTTTTATTTTATTAATGTGAGCAAAGCCTGACCTATGGCTCTTCATATGTTAGTAGAATAATAATAAAAGAATAAAATGCAATTGGTTGTTAAAATATATTTCTAATTTATATATATAAGAAGTTATATTCTGAGCAGTACAAATTTTTTAAAGTTTTATTATCTAAATTCCATTTTTGATTTTTGATGTATGAATACCAAATAAATATTTTCTTCATTAATTTTTTCCATTTGCACTTATAAGAGAGTTTGATAATTAAAATATAGTTTTATTTTTTATTTTCAAATTCTAACTGCACCCTCACATTAGTAAAAAGTTTGATAATTAAAATATATTTTTGTATTTTATTTTCAATTTTTGATGTATTGAACACCAAATAAAATTTTTACTTCCTAATTCTCTCCATTTTTTTAGCTTTTCCCTTGTTTTTGTAGAAAATTTAATAATTAAAATATATTTACATAATTGTATTTATATATTGGATTATTTCCATCATCTAATATTAAGTATTGAATGTCTTTAGAAAAAATTTACTTTATTTAAATCTTCCATTTACATTCAACTGTTAGTAATAGCACACAGATTAATATATGCACAATGTCTCAAGAGGTATTATTCTTCTTTAGATATTTCTGGCCTGACTAGTGAGTACTAGCATGGGAATCAGACCTGTACCTTTAGATTTTTGAAATATTGAATTTTAATGTAATGCACTAACCAACTGAGAGATCTTTCCAAAGGCAACAGTCAGCAGAAATTTCATATATTTATCTATGAGGTTTCTCCTGATTTCTTCACTTTTTCCAAAAACAGCAAAGTTTATTACTGGTTTCCATACATTATGTATAGTCACACTAGATTGACTTATGGGATTATTTGCAGATTGTCATGTGAGCACTTTTTTTAATTTTCTTATTTGTACTTTTTGTCTCTATATTCACTGTTTTTATATTTTATCATTTGAACATATGTTCATTGTTAAATACATAGTCTGCTATGATTTGATATTTTTTCTTTTTTAATCATCAGTCTATGCTCTTGTAATCATTTTTCAATGGGGCAACTGTTCTCACCATATATACATTCATCCACATTCATGTGTTATTTCATAGGTGCAGTTTTTACTTTTCAGTATTTGATGTTTGGGCTTTATAGATGTTAGAATTTCTTGGATTGTGGTATGACTCTAGAAAGCTGTTCTGATGTCATACTGATTGCAGATTTTCTTTAATTTGTCTTCTATTTTTAGTACAAATGGATACATTACAGTAACAATAATTGTTTATTTCTGTTGATAGTCTTTTTGTTGATTTAAGATTTTCTTAATAGCAGTTGATGAATAACCATTTTTCATAAATTTATTCTATTTAAATCTTTTATTTTTTCAAATCACTGGTTTCTGAATAAACTTCTTTTGCTCTGTTCCTTAGTGATAGTATAATTCCATGTTTTGATTGGATATACATGCTAAGAAATTTTCTGTATGCGTGGGTTTTCTGTAAACTGTAGTTTTGATTTTGCCATGACAGAGTTTTGTCACAATAACATCTAAAAATGCTAATTTTTGTACTTCTTCTGATAATTGTGAATTTAATTGAAGGGGATGTACTGTTGATGTGCTTTCAGAAAGATTGCTGTAGTGCTCCACATGTGGCCATACAACAAATGTATCATCAACACAGCAAAGCCAAATTTTAGGTGAACATGGAGTAGTGTTTTTGGTTGTTGTTTCAAGTTCATCCATGTAAATATTGTAACTATTCTTAGTTAGAGAATCAATAAAAATGGAAGATCTTCATTAGTCAGAAATTGGCTGGCCTATCAGTAATGTTATATTTTTTTTACTTTTTCTATAAAGAAGTATCTATATAAATATTAGTTTATTTTTTTGTATACATATTGTGACAGGAACTTTTGGACTGGCCATGCACAAGATGGCTATAGTGAAAGTTTCAATTTCTTATATTTTTATAGGTTTATATTTTATGTTTTAATAATAAAGTATGAAATTATATAAACTTACTATTGAACAAATGATGATGGTCTGTGCATATATTTTTATCTACACATAGAAGTAAATAAAATATTTAAAAGGTTATAATTTATAATTTTCATATATGATTATTTTTTTTATTTTTAACTATCTGAATTTTTCCAATTTGCATTTTTAAATTGTTTACATGTTACAATATATATATATAAAGAAAAAGCGATGATCAAAGTGATTGTAAATGTTCTGCAGGTCTATTTCTTTTAATGTTTATCATATATTTTTTCTGTTAATCAGTTAAACAAATAAATGCATGTTGTTATTGTTTGATCAAATTTTAATTTTTACTAACGAATGCAAATGGTCATCCTGTACTTTGTATTTTATTTTGTTTGTTTCAATCTTTTGTAAAATTTTCCATTGCATCAAAAATTAGAAAATTGATGTAAACAGAATTTTTTAATCAATTAAGATGGTCTGAGTGGAAAATTCATGATAAAAATGTAAGATAAAGAAGAATAAGGTGTAAAATGCTGTACTCATTGTGATCAATTAGCCAAATAATTGGAGGCAACTGATGCCATAGTAACAGGGGGGTACTCAATTTGTATTTATAAAAGTCTGGGGGGTCTCTTTTCTTTGGTCTCTTCTATTTACTTTTTGTCTGCTGTATGAGTTCTGCTATAAAGTATCCAGGCAATCCACTGTTGGCTGAACAGGGAGAAATATTATAGGCAAAAAGCAGTATAGAATTTTGTGAAAGAAGAGAGAGTTGCTATGTACTTAAAATTATAATCCCCTCAGAATGATGATATCAATCCTTGGATGGATGCCACCATTATTACAAAGATTTTTGAGAGCAAGCTAAGAAACATGAAAATACTTAAATTGATCATTAAGATGCCAATAGACTAGACTCCATATGTCAGTATACCAGCCCAGCTTCTTTTAGGCCATCACCATGTAGCCACAAATGCCAGCTAATGGTGATAAACATATGTTCTGCTGAAGAGAAGGAAAGTCTCTGATATCCTGTTGCCATATTTTATAGCACACTCATAAGTTCTGAAGTTCAGAAATAATTAATAAAAAAAACCAGAGAGAAGCTGAGTGATATAATTTTTTGATTTATTTTATTATTGTCAGTATGCCATGATGTCACGAATTTTATTCATTTATATATTTCTATTTTTCTTGTAATACATATCTTTTATCTAGTTTTTTCATAAACTATTTGATAGTATATGTACCTGTGAATATATAAATATGTTGTTTGTGTACTTTTAACACAGATATACATATCCACTCCATTTTTTTTTAAAAAAAAATCTTTCTTGGAATTTCTTTTTTGTATGTTGTTTATGTGATTATATGTGCATCAAAATGTTTAACCTGTGTATGTGTAGTAAGACGATATTCATATATATTCAAGAGTATTTAGATGAAAATAGGGGGAGGGGTCCATATTGAAATTAAGTCAGTTTACTTTTTTTTATATATATTTTTTTTGTTGTACATATCTTTATCTAGTTTCTCCATAAACTATTTAAGTTTTATACTCTAAACAATTCCCCCAGTTAATTTTTGGGGGAAGCTTGTATGTGTATCTGTGAATATATATATATATATGTCAACAGATGGCGTTCTACCAAAAACACCATCAAGCGTATGTTTACATAAACGTCAGAGCATGCATTCACTATCTCTAACTTTAATTCCACTTTCAGATCATGATTTCAAGATATTTGCTATCATCAGTGAAAGACAGGAATTTTAGAAACTAGATCTAAACACAAACTCTGAGCATTTATGAAACAGTTTCTATTCAGCTTGCAAGCGTGAATCTTTTAGACACGTAATGTCTTCAAACTCAGCATAGCAAGCCAGATAGCTACATGGGTCTGATCTCAGTTCAACATCACCACATAATAGAAGCCTCTGCAATATATATCATTGCTAGAAAGACCTCAAAGGTACATTTATGAAAAACAAAAAACAAGTTAAAAACTTGCTAACGCTTGTATTTATGTCAACAGATGGTGTTCTACCAAAAACACCATCAAGTGTATGTTTACATAAACGTCAGAGCATGCATTCACTATCTCTAACTTTAATTCCACTTTCAGATCAGGATTTCAAGCTATTTGCTATCATCAGTGAAAGACAGGAATTTTAGAAATTAGATCTAAACACAAACTCTGAGCGTTTATGAAACAGTTTCTATTCAGCTTGCAAGCGTGAATCTTTTAGACACATAATGTCTTCAAACTCAGCAATCCAGATAGCTACATGGGTCTGATCTCAGTTCAGCATCACCACATAGTAGAAGCCTCTGCAATATATATCATTGCTAGAAAGACCTCAAAGGTACATTTATGAAAAACAAAAACTAGTTAAAAACTTGCTAATGCTTGTATTTATGTCAATAGATGGCGTTCTACCAAAAACACCATGAAGGGTATGTTTACATAAACGTCAGAGCATGCATTCACTATCTCTAACTTTAATTCCACTTTCAGATATACATATCCACTTCTTTTTTTTTTTAAATTGATCTTTCTTGAAATTGTTTCTTTGTGCATGTTGTTTATGCATATATATGTGCATCAAAATGCTTATGTATGTGGAATTATATAAGATCTGTAGCAGAAAAATACTTTGAAAGATATTTTAGCAGTGACTTGGTAGTAATATATTAAGAAAGATTTTACCAAAGATACTTCAAGCTTGTTATTTTTCCAGAGCCATTACTATATTAAAAATAATTACAATATATACATATATATGTTGTAATTAGAAATCAACCAGTAACCACGTAAACATTCACAATAAAGATAGTAATCAATATTTCTCACTGCTTATTTCATATTTAAAGAGATTTATTTAAACTTCATTGTATCAATATTTCATTCTCTGTGGTCAAGTTGCAATCTTTAAGTGTCCATATATATTCAATGGACCATTAGTAAGATTGTATTTCCATTCTTGCTATTAAAAAGTGAGAAGGTTGCCTTGATATCAGTGAGAAATATTGATTACTATCTTTATTGTGAATGTTTAGGTGGTTACTGGTTGGTTTCTAATTACATAATTACCCCATTTAGCTTTAAGCATTATTTCACTTATTATATATATGTTGTATACATCAAGGGAGCTTTAAAAATGTATACTGCTACAGTTAACTTTGTTTATAAGAAATAAATATTGCTAAATTAGTTCTGAGATCAGGCCTGCCACATGGGTGTGAGTTGCCTTTATGCAATATAAATTTTAGTGCTCCTAGTCTTATGAACAGAGCTGGCCAGAGTGCATTGTGATGGCACATGACCTTGCATTTATCAATTCCCCAGATCTTCTTGATCTATGTTTTTTGGTAAAAATTAAAACATTTTATCACATGTTAAATAAAATTACATTTCCCTTTTTTTTTGCCTCTTTAATTTGTAAGACCTACAATAAATATGTGTGAAGTAATACAATTGCAGATGTACTAATATGTGGCAATGCAGACATTTCAGTTCTGTTATTTATTTAAATGTTTTGGAATGTTTTGATCATGTTAATATGAAATCAGCTGATCATTAATTTTATATAATGAATCAGAATATGTAAAGAATAATAAAATTAGGGTGATATTATTAATGGATTCACAATAAAACATAGAAAAAAATAAAATATATTTTTGCATTATATGTATTCTATTTTCTCACATATTATTCAATAAAACTCTACAAAATTATATTTATAATAAATAAGCAATAATTTGTGCAATTTTAATATGTCTGTATTTGCAAGTAAATTTTTTTAAAAAAATATGTAAATGTTTTTATCATATGAAAAATACCCCTCTCCCCCTCCCCATAAAATAAAATTAGTTAAGTAAAACAATAAACTATTTTTTTTAACAAAAGATATAATAGAATATTAAAAAATTATAATTATTTCCAGTTTTATCTTTTTATTTACATATTAACTCTCCTGACTTTGATGGCCATAATGTGATAAATAACAATCAATTTTAATTAGATCAACTCTAATTAAATTCAATATTCAATATTCAAAAATCTAAAGGTGCGAGTTCAATTTCTAAGTGAATATTGTCAGTGTGCATATAGACTACTACTCGAAAAGTTTACTGACCTGTATTGTCTATTTGTGTGTTATTACTAACAAGTTGTTTGTATTTGGAAAGTTTAAATAAAGTTTAAAATTTTCTATACATTTAGCATTCACTCATAAATGATGGAAATAGTCCAACATATCACATCTTATAATATACCATCATTACATTCAAATATCAGCCTTTCAAGCTAATTGTGCATGTGCTTTTGTGAGTGTTAATAATAAATGAATACTTTCTCTTCCAATAGAAGATATAGTATTTATGCAAGAATAAAATGAATCCACTTATTCTTACAACTCAAATGCTTTTATATGAGCAAATCTGAAGTACTGGCAAGGAAAGCGTGAGGATAGACCACATTACAAATCTTCAGACAACTCTAACCATTTTGTTTTTTATTTTATGTCATTCAAAATATCTGTAATAAAATAATGTTTTCATAGGCTTGTTATTTCAATTTAAAAACTTAGTCATACTATATAGTCAGTTATCTAGGGATTTTAAAGATTTACCTTACATTTACTTAAGAGAAGAAATGTTCACACTTTAATTGTTTATTTGATAAATTTGCAGAAGCCATTATACCACACTTTGCATTTTCTTTTATTTAATAATAAATTATAACAAGAAAAAAAATCAAACAATTGGATTTTTCTAGTAGTATAGATAAAAAATGTTATAGGTACTTTCCCAATCAAATGGTTACAAGTTGTATAGATCTTGCAATAATGCTGTGTTAATGAAATGCAACAATATCTTTTTCATGTTTTTTTTAAATTTCTTTTAACTTGATAATCTTTAAAAAAAACAACCTATCATAAATAACTTATTTAGAAACATTTAAAAATAAACACTAAATAATGTTCAACTTTTGTCATATCAGTTTCAATCAATTTTGTCAGGGGAAAAAATAATATTTTACCTGACAAAATAATTAGCATCATGTTTTGCCTGACAAAACTGAATGATGTTCATATAACTGTTTTTGTTCAAAAATAAAATATACTACTTTATTGCAATATTTAATTTTTTAATGTCTATTAATAACTAAGTTGTATTTTACTTTACTAATCCAAGATTTATTTAAGAAAAGAATTTTAAATTTTCATACTTAGGTTGTTTATTCAATAAATATTTAGAAGCCATTAAAACCTCATGCATTTTATTTTGTTTATTTGTAGGTTATATCATGAAATTTGTTGAGAATTAAATATTTTGTTTTGCTGAGATTTGCACCATAGTGTGAATTATGGATCAGTTTCAAATTTTTAGCTTCAGAACAAGTAAAAAACTAATAACTGCATTTTAAAAAAAGAAAAGTTAATATCATTATTAAAAATAGGAAAGAATTTTAGTAAAATATATAAAATGATAATACCAATAATAATAATAAAAAAAAAGAGAAAGATAATATCATTAAAAAAAGTTACCACAAAACAACATCAAACCCACAACTGACATTTCAGAGGTGGACACTCTACCAGTACTCCCAAGTCAACAACGCATTTAAAAATTGTAAAACATTATTGATAAATATAATTTCATCATATGCAGCATTACTGCAATAGTGAGGCAATATTTTTAAAGTAAGTTTTATTTTTAAATAAAATATTAGTAATAGTACGTTACTTGTTATATAAATTAGGATATTTAATTAAAAATGCTTGGAAAATCTAACCACAGTATTTTTATTTACATATAAATTTTATTAATTATAGTGATGACAAGGCATCAGCCTGTTCATTTTTGCTCAATGATAGAGTATATATATTTCAAGGCTAGAGCGACTGCCACAATAAGTTTAAATAATAAATATTTACAATCAAAATGTGTTTCTAAGAATAAAGTGATTCAGAAATCTAAACATTTACATATAAGCTTTAATAATTATCATGACAAAATGATGTCAGTCAGTTTGGTTTAGCATAATGATAAGAATATATTGAAGCAGTCGGATCTGAGTTCGATCCTAGCTTCATGACATCTAGCCATAAGCCCACATCAAACCCTAGTACTAACCTTAAATTTCCAATGCAATGGGGTTTTATATGTTCAATCCATGCTAATTTCCATAAAGGAAACTTATTTTATAAATGTGTATTAAAATTAATTCTTTCAGATTTAAATTGATCAATTCTATTAATAAATTCATGATAAAATTAGTCATGAATTTATATATATTACAACTGCATGGATTGTGCATATATATTTGTAAATTTTAAATATATATAATTGTTCGAAAGTTTCATTGCATCGGGAATGTTTGATTTTATTTTTAAATAATTTGTTAAAGTTTTATTGATTAAAAGCTACATTCTTTCGATAAGCTTTCAGATTTTCCCTTTCCAAAAACAACAGTTAAAGTTTTATTAATTAGAAAAAAAGATAAGGATTTCCTAATTAAAATCATTTTCTGATTTTAAGAATTCATTTTCTAATTAGAAAATGAATTCAAGTTAATGAGTTTGAAAGCCTTATCGAAGGAATGTATCTAAAAACAACCAGTAAATCTAAAAACATTGATAATGAAAGAAGCGCTAGCCTGAAGGCATCAGAGGACAGTATATATAGCTCTGAAAAGTTTGGAGAAAAAAAAAGCCATCTTTGTTGTAGAGAAGTGCAGTAAACTCTGTGCATTTTAAATAGTGTTTCGATCATGGTAAGGGGCTAAACATCAGGAATCTGGCTATCGGTTCCTGAAGTCCCCTGAAAATCTTCAATGGAGCTGCTGAATCTTTTCCAGACAAATCATGCTGCCAAAATCAAATAAAATGCTGTTCAAGTAATCAACTAAATGCGTGCCTACGTTTTTACCAACTCGGACGTGTAACCTAAGGATCCAGCCCGGAAGAAATGGGTAATATATTTCCATAATGAACCTTAAACTTTCTGGCCAGTTCCGAACTTTACTTTACACTCCCTTTAAGAGCTCTTTTCATTCTATAAATGTCATAATCTCTGTGTAATAATCTCTGTGTAAACTTACTTTTATTTATGCTATTATATCATAATTCTCTCAACTTCTAGTCTTTAACTTTCTCTTTTCTTACTTGGTGGTTCATTTATTATATTATATATATATATTGTGTAAATTTATTAATGTTGTTATTTTTAATTATATGCCAATAATCCTTTGACTCGATGATCTCCTTTGTTCTATTTGCCTTACTACAAGTAATATAATATTAATTCTGATAGTTAATTCTCGCCCATTAGAACTAGATTTATACAGTTCTATCAATCATCGAGTCGAAAGAAATTATTAAATGTGTGTTATTTTTATAATTGGCTAATAATAAATTATTAACTCCGTTTTTAATCTATGCCACCGCTATTTTCTCATTCCACTAATATTTATTTATTCAAATATAATCTTAAAATGTTTTTATTGCAAAAGGGCCGATAAAGGAATCAAATATATTCTAATTCAAATTTCTGTTACTCGCTATTAAGATTCAGGAAGGGCACGATGATTGGGGCATAATTAATATGATTTACAAATACTTTAAAATAGTTTTCATTAAAAGCTCATTTGACTTTAATTAATTTGATCAAGTCATCACATAGAGCATTCTATATGGGTTTTATTTTTCAAACAATGACTGTCAAGTCATCATCTTTGAAAGTTGCGGAGGGAGGGGAACCTTCCCCTTCCTTGGGGGGGTCGGTGATAATATTTCTGTTATTTTAAATTATCGAGGAAGAAAGCACTTCCTCTCCTGTTCATATTAGTCAAAGGGCATAAGACTTGTCAGATGCAAGCCGCCATAGGACTTAGATTATCGACTAGCTATCATCTTTCAATTTCACTTTATAGCTCATAATTCGTCAGCACCATTACCTCTCTGTTCCAGTAAAGCCCGCTCTGATGCTCATAATTCATGATGAAGTGATTTCAATTAAAGTCAAACAAATTCTCAGTTATCTCAAATTAAATAAGTTTTCCAATAAAGATTAAAGTTATGCCCTAAAATACGTATCTTGCTCTTCATGAATGGATTTGCGAATGTGAAAATAAATATCACATTCTTTCGTATAAAATTAGAGTAATAATTTCCTTTACTAATGAATACCTTTATCTGCCTTTTATTTTCTTGTTGGGGGCATAGACATAGACTTTCAAATATTGCGTAATATTCATTGGCATATAATAAGGACCGCCACTCTTATTATTATTATAAACTTCTGTTAAAGGCTAGAGGTAATTAATATAATCATTATTTAAAATTCAAACAAAACAAATTATTATTATTAAATATTTTCTAAACACACTTGGTTTCTTAGTTCTTAATTCTTTCATAATTATTTTAATGTTAATACTCGCTGTCTGTGTTGGCAACCCGAACATATACATATGATTCGATTTAAAATTATTTTAGTCAGTTTATTATCAGATATTAATGTCAGTTCAGGGGTCTCTGATCCTCACCAACCATTGAGCTAGTTTCTTGGTGCATAGCACTGTGCCGTCGATTTAGATTTCTACTAATCTGAGCTGGTGAGTTGGGTTTGAATTCAGTTTTGGTTCAGCTGAGTTTGGATCCGACTTGCAGTTCTTTTGGTGGGTTTTTCGACTGGTACATGGTTATGTTTTTGGCTGCCCAATCGTTGGGGCTTCGATTAATAAACCCCACACATACCCTGGAGATAGTAATTATGATCTTAGTTACTCAGTCAATTGAGATCTCGATAAATTAAATGTTTCAGTAGAGAGCGATGTTTTAAAGAGTGTTGTATATATTTAAGATAAAAGTTATGTGAAAATTGAATAAATTAAAATGTCATTTTGTAATTTTCTTTCTTATAAAAATGTTTTCAAGATTATTTTTTAAATGTTCGTTCAGTAAAAGATTCGTTAGTCAGAATAATTATTCAAAGAAAAGTAATGATAGAATATATATAAATTAATTATATGTGTACTATGTCAGTATATATATTATACGTTTGTGTTATATGTGTTCGTGACAGTAAAGAGGGAAAATTATTGTTAGAAAAGTAGTAAGAGTAGATCAAAGCAAGGGGTAAAATTAAATGAAATATTTTGTCTGTGTCAAAATTAATTATATTCATCTCAGTTGTTATGATTTAAAATATCCAATATGATATCATGTTAAAAGTTTTAAATTTCAAAGTATTGCTTGCTAGCACATATATTAAATGTTCGCTCCATATTCTTAGTAGCCTCAAAGTAGGCGAAGACCTTCAAACTGGGAATTATTTGTCAAGCGGTCCGATGCAGTGTGACAATACGCTTTAATGACAATAATTTCTAGAGTAACCTCAAAGCAGGTGAAGACCTTTTGTGTACACCAAGCAGCCAGATGCAGTTGGCAAAATGCTTAAATGGTTTACATGCTTTCATGCTAGCAAGATTAAAAATGATATCAACAAATAAAAGTTCTTGTGTAATATTAATTTTGACATTTTTTTGTGTGTGTGAAAGCCTCATGCTTAGTAAAAATAATATTTGAACCCCTATATTTAAACTCAGGTCAGGAATGCATCAGTTGTTATTAAATAATAAATACTCATCATCAATTAAATTGTTTTATCAAAAATTAAGTCAATCATATGTGGTTTGGGGGTCAATGGGTTATTTCACATGCCCTATTGATCTCATTTTGCTCACTGGCGCCCATATAAATAAATTTGTCAGCAAATTTGATTGTCAGCACAGTAGTGGGTCAGTTGTCTAAATAATAAAAAAACCAAATGTGTCCAATACAGAGAATTACTTGTACTACCTGCTAATATATATGTATAAATATTTGTATATCACTAATCATTTGTATAGTTTTTTTTTTCAGACATGGGAGAACAGTTGAACAGAGGGAAAGTGAGTAATGTTTGTTTTTCTTATCTTTAATAGTTTTTTTAAATAAAATACATGTCTCATTCAAAGAATTAATAGAAAGAGCTAACCAAGAAAACGTAGGTAAACTAAAACTAAACTAAAAAAGGCAGATTACATAGATTGGGGAAATAATATGCAGCAGCTAGTGAAGATAGGGACAATGGGACCAGTAGTCAGAGACCTAACTAAATGTACTAAAGAAAAAAGTTATTATTTAAGTATACAGAGAGTGCCATAAGTTGTGATTCACACTGTCTATTATATTATTTACTTATTTTCAAAAATGGGAAGAGACACTTTACATACGATCCTCAGAGAAATGAGAGAAGACAGGAAGCTAATGATGATGATGATGGAAAGGATTTTAAGGCTTGAGGAAGAACGAGGCATCCAAACCAACTCAAAACCAGAGAATGTAAAGCATCAGCAAGAAATAAATCCTTATGAAGCCCCAAAAATCGATGATGAAGATGATCAGACCACACCAAAAGAAGTTGTGGATAGCAAAGAGGATGACAGTGGAGAAGTTGAGTCAAATCAAGAAACAGTTAAAGAAGCTGATATAAATACAGAAAGGGAAAAAGATGTTCAGACCACTAGTACAATAAAACCAAAAGTAGAAATGGGACGGATGATGAATCCTCAACTTAGTATGAGGAATTTACAGATGCCATTCCCTGAATCCTCAATACAGACTCAAATTTTCAAAGGAGACCCAGGAGGGAACCCCCTCACTCATTTAGATAATGTTAAAGAATTTTTTTTGTGCATTCAGTCGCAGAAATGGCCATAGAATTACTGACAGCAATAGATTACGGGAACTTGACACCAACAAGAAAGGACCAAGACTATGACCATTATCAAAAGTTAAAACCATATGTGCCACCTGATCCAGGGAAACAATAGGACAACCATTAAATGACAGATATATATACAGATGACCGACTGACATGACCATAGGGAAAATGAGACTTGATTAACGGACCTTATTATAAGCTAGATATTAAAAAAATGATCGCAATGAGACATGTATAATTTTGCAGTTTGTACAGATGATATTATTCATGCTCATGCTGTTCTCCCAGAGTCTACCAACTAGTCGAGTACACTTATGCGACTGTATCACGTATAAGTAAAGAGATTTTTTTTCATTGTTTTTTTTTTGAAGTGAAATGAAATGAAGCAGTCGGATCTGAGTTCGATCCTAGCTTCATGACATCTAGCCATAAGCCCACTTCAAACCCTAGTACTAACCTTAAATTTCCGATGCAATGGGGCTTTATACGTTCAATCCATGCTAATTTCCATAAAGAATAACTTATTTTATAAATGCGTATTAAAATTAATTAGTTTCAGATTTAAATTGATCAATTCTATTAATAAATTCATGATAGAATTATTCATGAATTTATATATATTATAACTGCGTGGATTGTGCGTATATATTTGTAAATATTTAAATATATATAATTGTTCGAAAGTTTCATTGCATCGGGAATGTTTGATTTTATTTTTAAATAATTTGTTAAAGTTTTATTGATTAAAAGCTACATTCTTTCGATAAGCTTTCAGATTTTCCCTTTCCAAAAACAACAGTTAAAGTTTTATTAATTAGAAAAAAAGATAAGGATTTCCTAATTAAAATCATTTTCTGATTTTAAGAATTCATTTTCTAATTAGAAAATGAATTCAAGTTAATGAGTTTGAAAGCCTTATCGAAGGAATGTATCTAAAAACAACCAGTAAATCTAAAAACATTGATAATGAAAGAAGCGCTAGCCTGAAGGCATCAGAGGACAGTATATATAGCTCTGAAAAGTTTGGAAAAAAAGCCATCTTTGTTGTAGAGAAGTGCAGTAAACTCTGTGCATTTTAAATAGTGTTTCGATCATGGTAAGGGGCTAAACATCAGGAATCTGGCTATCGGTTCCTGAAGTCCCCTGAAAATCTTCAATGGAGCTGCTGAATTTTTTCCAGACAAATCATGCTGCCAAAATCAAATAAAATGCTGTTCAAGTAATCAACTAAATGCGTGCCTACGTTTTTACCAACTCGGACGTGTAACCTAAGGATCCAGCCCGGAAGAAATGGGTAATATATTTCCATAATGAACCTTAAACTTTCTGGCCAGTTCCGAACTTTACTTTACACTCCCTTTAAGAGCTCTTTTCATTCTATAAATGTCATAATCTCTGTGTAATAATCTCTGTGTAAACTTACTTTTATTTATGCTATTATATCGTAATTCTCTCAACTTCTAGTCTTTAACTTTCTCTTTTCTTACTTGGCGGTTCATTTATTATTATTATATATATATATATATTGTGTAAATTTATTAATGTTGTTATTTTTAATTATATGCCAATAATCCTTCGACTCGATGATCTCCTTTGTTCTCTTTGCCTTACATAGAAGTAATATAATATTAATTCTGATAGTTAATTCTCACCCATTAGAACTAGATTTATACAGTTCTATCAATCATCGAGTCGAAAGAAATTATTAAATGTGTGTTATTTTTATAATTGGCTAATAATAAATTATTAGCTCCATTTCTAATCTATGCCACCGCTATTTTCTCATTTCACTAATATTTATTTATTCAAATATAATCTTAAAATGTTTTTATTGCAAAAGGGCCGATAAAGGAATCAAATATATTCTAATTCAAATTTCTGTTACTTGCTATTAAGATTCAGGAAGGGCACGATGATTGGGGCATAATTAATATGATTTACAAATACTTTAAAATAGTTTTCATTAAAAGCTCGTTTGACTTTAATTAAATTGATCAAGTCATCATGTAGAGCATTCTATATGGGTTTTAGTATTCAAACGATGACTATCAAGTCATCATCTTTGAACGTTGCTGACGTAGGGAAATCTTCCGCTCCGTTAGGCTGGTCGGTGATAATATTTCTGTTATTTTAAATTATCGAGGAAGAAAGCACTTCCTCTCCTGTTCATATTAGTCAAAGGGCATAAGACTTGTCAGATGCAAGCCGCCATAGGACTTCGATTATCGACTAGCTATCGTCTTTCAATTTCATTTTATAGCTCATAATTCGTCAGCACCGTTACCTCTCTGTTCCAGTAAAGCCCGCTCTGATGCTCGTAATTCGTGATGAAGTGATTTCAATTAAAGTCCAACAAATTCTCCATTATATTTAATTAAATAAGTTTTCCAATAAAGATTAAAGTTATGCCCTAAAATACGTATCTTGCTCTTCATGAATGGATTTGCGAATGTGAAAATAAATATCACATTCTTTCATATAAAATTAGAGTAATAATTTCCTTTACTAATGAATACCTTTATCTGCCTTTATTTTCTTGTTGGGGGCATAGACATAGACTTTCAAATATTGCGTAATATTCATTGGCATATAATAAGGACCGCCACTCTTATTATTATTATAAATTCTGTTAAAGGCTAGAGGTGATTAATATAATCATTATTTAAAATTCAAACAAAACAAATTATTATTATTAAATATTTTCTAAACACACTTGGTTTCTTAGTTCTTAATTCTTTCATAATTATTTTAATGTTAATACTCGCTGTCTGTGTTGGCAACCCGAACATATACATATGATTCGATTTAAAATTATTTTAGTCAGTTTATTATCAGATATTAATGTCAGTTCAGGGGTCTCTGATCCTCACCAACCATTGAGCTAGTTTCTTGGTGCATAGCACTGTGCCATCGATTTAGATTTCTACTAATCTGAGCTGTTGAGTTGGGTTTGAATTCAGTTTGGATCCGACTTTGAGTTCAGGTTTTGGTGGATTTTTCGACTGGTACAATATATGTAGTATATTTTGAACTAATGCCCAGAAATTTGAATCCCAGGTAATTGTGACAAATAAATTTAAGTAAAGAAGTTTTTCTTGTATATTTAAATAAAAAATATTTACACTCAAAACATATTTCCAATGTTGAAATAATTAGAAAATGTGCACAATTTTATTTACATATGAACTTTATTAATTATCTTGGTGTATTGGCACCCTAGTAGTGAAACGACTTTGTGCCCTGAAAAACATGTACACCTACATGCAGCAGCCCTGTCTTAGGTAATAAAAAAAATCTCAGTTTGGTCTTTTAATGAAATTATTATACTTTGCCTATCATTATGGTGTTTAATATTAAATAACTTCCCATGCAACTGATCGTACAATTTTTATTAATTAATGAAAATTTATATTGCCTTCTATGTAGACTTAATAAAATAAAATAAAATATACCAAGTAATGTTCAAGAAAGCATGTATATATAAGTGTGTGTCTGCGTGTATCTATCTTTATAAATAAAGATACATAGTAAATGTAATATGTATGGCAATATTTTATTTTTATTTAGTATCTTCACTTTTAAAAACGAGAATTATTTATTGTATTTAAAAACATTTCATGTTGATTTGTTTGTTTTTTATTTCGAAATTATATTTTTTTTAAAATGTTTTAAAAAACTGCCGAAATAATAATTTTTGATAATAGACGAAGCAAATATTGAGATTATTTTTTAAAATTAGAGAACACTGTCTACTCTTTTTCCAGTTCCCAATCAATTCTCTATAAGTATGTAGTAATTAATAAATACTAGACATCAGAAATCACGTGCTGCTTTGTTTAGTAAATAAAAAGTTTTATATATAAACTTATTAAATCCAAAGGTTATTTTATTAATAGAGTATTTGATTAGAAGTGATGAGTGATGAAGAAATAATCTTTAACTAAAATTGTTAATTAATTTGCCAATATTACATTGACATTGTAATATTATTAATAAGTAATCAAATGGTTAGTTATTCAGATCATGTGATGTTTAAGCACTCACAAATTGATAAGTTGACCTTTGATCTATTAATCTTTAGCTCTTAAATCCATCACTCTACTGCATTAAATCACACGGATCGTTTAATTATTCTGTATCTAGTTGATTTTAATTACAAATAAGAGCATTGTACAGCATTATAGTTTTAATATTGCTATTTTTTTAAATAATAATACTATTCATAAATGTTAAGTGGTGTTTTATTTTAACTTGCTGGAAAATGTTCAAGTTTTCAATATTTATTTTTAAAATAAACTCAAAGATTAATTTTTCAAAGTGGATATCGGATTACCTGACATTATCAGATGTTCTTCTTTTGATTTCAAAAGAACACTTCAAATAGATCTCTTTTCAGATAGAACAGGTTGTTAGTGATAAAAAAAGTAGTCTTTTTACTTTTCTCTTAAAATTACTCTTCAAAAAATGTTTTTAAAAATAAATACAATAATGTGATTTAAATTTATTTTATTTACAAAAAATATTATTTTTAGCAGAGAAAATTATATTTCAAACTGGGTAAATTATTTGTAAAACAATATATCCTTTTTTTATTTTCTTTATTTCTTTATTGCTTAAAGATATAAAGATAATATACAGGTGTAGGCTAAGTGTATTTATAAAAACGTTTCCTCCCTGATTCACATATTCACCCCTATCTCAAAACAAAGCAGCGCAAAATTTGAGACAAAAATAATAATTCAAATAACTAATATAAAAATACTTAAAATTACTATATATAAATATAATAATATATTGGACTATTTCCATCATCTGTCATTATATGTTAAATGTCTAGAAAAATTTAAACTTTAATGAAATTTCGAATACAAACTACATATAAATAAACAACACAAATTAGTAATGGTGCACAATGTTTTAAGTAGTATTTTACTCCACTCTTCTTCAGATGTTACTGGCCTAAGCAGTGGCAGTATTAGCATATGTAATAATACTTCTTGAAATATTGGATAATTACTAACCTGCTCTATTACTAACAAGTTGTTTGTATTAAAAAAATAGAGTTTAAAATTATCTAAACATTCAACATTTAGCAATAGATGATGGAAACAATCCAACATATTATCACATCTAATGGACCTGTCATTACAAACATTCAGCCAATTACTATATATAATTTTATTTTTTTAAATAAATATAGTAATATTATTAGTTAGTAAGTACACCATATGGTGACATTAAAAAAAATTAGTTTTTAAGAATATAAAGCAAAAACAATTTCATAGTTTTAGAACTTTTACAGCAATTTTAAATGAAATAATTTATGAATTAAAATGGAAAGCTAAAGAAATAAAAATAATTAAAAATCAATTATTTGAATCATTTAGATTTATCAGTAAATTAATCAAATAAATGTTTTAGATCTTCAGAAAATGTTATAATTATAAGAGTAATGATAAATATTAAATAAGAAAGATTTTTAAAAAAAGTTTCTATTAAATGCTTTTATTAATTATGCATAAAAAATGATTTCTTCAATCACAATTGCATTTTTAGATCTAACTTGAAATAAAGGGGGGTCCAGAAATTAATTAAATCAATATCTTTTATAAAAGAGTGGGGATTGGCTTAATTAATTTCTGAACTCCCCATGCTTTTATTTCATGTTAAATCTAAAAAACCCAATTGTGGTTGAAGAAACAATTATCTCATTTTAGTGTAAAGTAAGTAAAAACATTTATGATTTTAAAAAAAAATTATCTCTATTATTCTTAACCTTTTAGTAATGGCAAACTAAATAAAAATTTAAAACAGCATTGGATTTTAAATTGACATATATATAACTAGATATTTTTGCTGAAAGTTAAAATATATATCTTTTATGTGTATATCATATTTACTATGTGTACATAAATATGTCTATATAAATGATTAAAAATATGAAATATTTTTTTAAGTGAATAGTGTTTGACATTTTTATTTTTATTTGGAAATTTTTTATATTTAAAAAAAAAATGTTTACCAAAACTATATTGCAAAAGAACTTCTCTTTATCCAACATATAATTTTACTTTACATCAATTTCATATGTGTAGAGTATATATATATATATATATATATATTGTGACCTTCTCTTTGGATCATCAATTAATCTAGACTCACATTTGGTGCTATAATCCGCCTTTGTGTCCTTCTCTTTGAACGCTGGAATCATATATATATATATATATATATGAATCTGGCCGCACCTTTCATGGCACCAAATCCACCCTTTGTAACCTTGACTACCTGAATAATCAAAAATAGAAGCATAAAGAAACAAAAATGTTAAACTAATGAGATGATTCCTTTATTGAACAAAACTAGCATGAAACTATAGATCTAAAGAAGATCACAAGGTGATTAATAAAGATAATAACTTCTGGTCAAATCAGCTTTAAAATCCACACAAACAAAATGTGATGAGCTAAATTTTATATTCCGCAAACCAATAAATAACTAATAATTATATCTCTGGAATGATTATGAAATTAAAATTATAAATGAAATAATAAGTAAATTATTATGTAGATGACTAAATGGATGATGAAAATAAGTAATAATGAAATAGAATGAAATGAGTCTAAGAATGAAGAGAAAAGAACGAAGATGTATGAAAATAATGAATGATTAAGATAATGATAGAATAAGAGTTGATGAATAGTTAAGATAATAAAAGAATAAGAGTAAATGAATGATTAATCCATTGTGATAATGAATTAATGTTAAATGAGAATGAATAAATAAAAGATCGATCAAGATGAAATTGAAGAACAAGGTTAATGATAGAGACTGAAACCTTAAACTATAAACTAATATTGTATTAAATAGTACAAAGATAAGCTGAATAAACATAGAGATTCCAAGCTTGACACAACCAGAATATTTATCATAAAGTCAAAACAAGCTATACATTTTATAAAAAAAAAGAAGTAATTTATACCTTAAAGTTTGGTTGACTTTCATAAAACAGTGAAAGTAATCTAATTCAAGTCCAAATATAGTCAATAACTAGCTATAAAATTTATTACAAATTCAAATTCTATCTTGAAACTTAACAACTAATTCTTCTCAGGGTTCAAACACTCAAAGATCATTATACAAAATATACTTGGGTCAGTGAGAGGGATTTTACCACTACCCGAATATAATGCACAAAACAACTCTTAATATAAACTCAAATAAACAACTATATTTAGCAGTTCCACAAAAACTTTATAAACTCAATAAATATTATAAAATTTAAAATTTAAGTAATAGGACTAGCTTTTAATAATGAAACACAATAACTCACCAAATTCCTTTTTTCAAATAATTATAAACCAGGTTCAACTTAACTGATTAAACCAATATTAAGTGTTTATCTTTCAGTATATTACTTAAAAACAATATGTGCTCTAGGTTAATACCATTCTAATTGTTATGTGATGATGCCTTAGATGTACTCATAAGTTATAGGGCTTAAAAAAATTATTATAATATATTGAAACAGTAAGATTCGTATTCGAATCTTAAGTTTCACCTTTTTCTGTCGTCTCTCACTGACCGGTCTATCCCACCCAAATTTAAACTTTTGGTATCGATTGGTGTGTGTAACAATATTAAAAATGTATAAATATATGTAGAATTCAACATAAACATGCACACATTTCGATCTCAAATTAAAGGCAATAAATACGGATAAAGTAATATAATTTAGATTTCTTTAGCTAAATAAATCTTGTGTAATATTAATCATTTATTTTGAATTTATAAAGTTCGTATTTATTGTTTAGTTTAAATTTCGTTAAATAATAATTCTAACAACATCTGATGCAATAATTAATTAAAGTTAAAATAATTTTATTCCCTTTTGTCTTTGAAAATTTAAAAGCATCGGTCAGTGATAGATAATAAATTAATTATAGGAAAATTCCAAAAAAATGTAATTAACGAATGTAAAAAAAAAAAAAAAAAACAAACAATAGCACAGCAGATTTCTTTCTAATTAAAACCAGCAAAAGCATTGATTATCCTGAGGGCAAGATAAAGAAAACCTAAAAATATCTCAACAGAAAAAAATTAAAAGATCAAGATAAAAAAAAAGGAGGCCATCTTGGACTTGCTGGAGACTTTCACTTGAAATTTAGCTTTGCTCTCGAGTGGAGAGTCTAAAATATCTTAAAATAAATTGATATTGCCAAGGTATGACCGAGTAAGCACCGAGATTATTCTCCATCGGGAGATGGCCCACCATATGCCGAACTTCACCTTGCCCATCGTAAAAACACCATAATGATCTGCTGCCTGAATAAACAAGAAAGCCGCTGCTGTTAAAATCAATAAAAAAAACCAAAGACAAGAAAGAAAACTGCTAATCACGAACAATCTACTATTAAACAAATGGACGAAAACATATTATAAAACAGGTACCTGTGTGTGTATTCCAAATTATAGAGTACTCTAGTAAATAAGCTATAGCTCATCTCCTACTATTTGTCTAACTTCTAAATGTTAAAATTGTAATGTTGTGAAACTAAAATTTGAGAATTAATGTAATCTGTAAATTTCTCACATAATCTAGCTTACCTCCCTCTATCCTTCTTAGGTGTGTATTTCTCAAATCTACACTTTATTTATAAGTATCATTGAAATATTACCTTCTCATAATTGTCTTAGTTTTAAAGCTAAATCCATAATCGCTTGAACATTGAATGCGTGTCGAATTGTCATTAATATTTGCTTTATAAATAACTTAAATTTCATATAAATCGAGACGCATTCAAAGAGTCAGTTATTGTAATGCAGGGTCTATTACTCCATAACAGCTGGCATGCTCACTGTAATAAGTCCCTTTTTTAGATATTTTTTTTATTATTAAATTTTAATGAATAATTACGGAAATTTCATTTCTTTGAGAGTCACCAGTTTTCTTTCAGTCAACGTTGATAATGAGGGGCCGAGTTTGAAATCTAGTTAAATATTACCATAATCTTTTAGATCTTATACATGTGTTACATTTTGAAGCCATGATGGCTCATCCCACACCGTGAATACTCCGGATTCTATAGGGTTGAATTAACCCCAGTCGACCTACACAAGTGGACATGATAATGTTCCCGTAGGGCTTGACGATCGTCACGCAGCCAGCTGGAAAATTACGACATGGACCGCTTGTCCCTGGTTATGCTCATGTGACACCTTACCTCTTCGGGTCGAGGCAGAGACCAACCCGAAGCCCTTATAAACTTATTCACGGTATTGCAGTTTCAGTGCTGCCATTTTATATCGCCCTTCTAAAGCGTACCACGTGTTCCTTTATTTAGTTTATCATTCTCTATATCACTCCGCCTCGGCATTATCTTCGTCATCCACTCTCAAATAAATGTTCGCCCTTAGTCGTAAAATAAATATTTTTATTAAATAAATGTATGTCCGCCGCCACGGATGACTCTTGCAATGCAAAGTATAAAGCCCCTACAGTATGCATTAGAAATACTCACTCGGGAACCGTAGGTAGCTAGATTACGCCTTCATATAAATGAATGCTCTTTATAAATAAATGTACTTTTATATATAGAAGAATTGCCAATTAGCTATTGAAACTCTGAATATAAAATATGATTAATAACATTAATAATGTTTTTTTTTATTAAATACGTAAATAAATAATTTTAACTGTACGTCTGTAGTCAAGTTTTCATTTATTCGATGCCCATAATATATATTTCCTCGATTATATATGTGAATTAATATTCGTTTGATTGTTGGCCAACTCGGAAACAATACCATGAATCTCGTGCATCTCCCTGACCACTGTGCCTAAAGAAGTGTTTACTTATGTCGCATCAGAGGCGTTGTTCCATAGATTGTAGTGTGGAACCGATAAACTATGTTCAAACTCGGTACCATGAGTGGCTTCGCTACTCGATGGTGCTACTGTTCTGTGTGGTGGTCGAATTCTGCACTATGTTAACGAGATACACGTGTTTTGACTGTTACAATATCAACATATAGTTAATTTTACTATATTGGTCGATGATGATTTCAACATATAATCCTCTAATATGTTGATAGCAATAACAATAATAGTGTGTATGGTGATTAGCAATAAGACTACAGACAACTAAATAAATTCTTAACACAACAAGATTTATTTACAATATTTACAAATTTTAATCCAGAGACATTGTATAAAATAAAACTAATACATTAAATTAAACTCAGGGATGGATAAATACTTAGTATCCCATTGACCATACCCTTAGTCAATATGACCAACTTATACAATGATATTCAGAGTATCACTTATTATTGTTTAGCCTATCTTAAAGAACAAGATAATGAAATCTCATTTAAGCTGAACTAACACTTAAATTACAAAAACAACAGTGTATTTAGGACTTTAGGGTATGCACAAATTTTAAATTTAAAATTCAAAAGTTATAAAGTAGTGCATTATACCAAAGCCCTTTCTTTTATCAGAATATAATAAGGGCAATTATCATATTCTGTGCAATTAATAATTGATTAAAATTTGAGATGAATATATTTAGTGTGTTAAGGCAGGAACAGACATCAAAAGTCAAATACACACATGTCACTAAAACATTGCCTTTGTCCACACCACTATCATTTTAATAATTAATCTATCCATCAGTGATTCACTGCTTGATAAAAAAATAAATCAACATTTTATATTTAAATTGGACATGTACATAGGAAAACTTAATAAATAATAAAAAAAACTCATATTAATTCTTTCGTATAAGAAAGCAATTAAGTCATTCTAGTATATGTTTGACAAAATTTAAGTCTGCTTGTTCATTTTTTTAATAAAATATTAACAACTATTTTAAAAGTATGAAAGGCAAATATATCTTCCCTTCTCCCACATAAATGACATTTAATATTGTTTTCCCCAAATTGGGAAAATAGCAAAAATATGTGTAATAATAAATGTATGTATCTTTATACATAAAAAAAATTTCCAAATGACACATGACATAAGTATTATAACCTAACATAGCAATAATAAAAAAATAATAAACATTTTCTCCCATTAGAGTTTATTCTATTAGTAAAGTTTATTTTATCCTTGTGAGCTAAAATGATAAGAACTAATATTATGATGAGTAAACATTCCTAAAATAATGCATGTAGATATTTTGATTTTCCTGTTTGATTTTAAATATATTCAGACAATATTCAAATACTTTTCCAAAGGCAAAAAAAAAAAATCATTTACTAGTTTCTGTACCAATGTCAGCATAATGAGATATTTAAACATTTTTCCAGTGTAGCATAATTAAAATCAGCTTATTCACATTTTAATCCAGATAATTTTCTTTTAAAAAATTACTTTAGAGCAGTGGTCTTCAACCTTTTCACACCTGCGAACCAGTGAAAATAAGGATAAGGTTCCACAGACCAGCAAAAATAAGGATAAAATTTCGCAGATCGGCAGAAGTCTATAGATAAATTTTCTTAAAGATAAGCATAATTGTTATAACTGATCAAAACAACAATGTTAAATATATAAGATAAAGTTTTATATATATATATATGGAGTTTATATAATAAAAAGCTTTTTTTTTTAATTTTTTAGAAAAGTAATACAAAATTTAATTCTACCCCCCCCCCTCCATAAACATCTGTGATAACTAGAAAAACAAATTAATTTATGAATGATTGATTAGATTTTGTTTTCGTTCTGTTTTCTTTTTTTTTTTAATTGGATAAAAATGAGATGAAAAAATAAATAAAAATTGGCTATATTAATTAAAAGTTTAAACTCTTATTATTTATTATTACAAACTTTTTACTGTCTGTCTAGCACACGGACCTGCAGAAAAGTTCCGTGGCCTGGTGCCGGGCTGCAGACCAAGGGTTGAAGAACACTGCTTTAGAGTTTCATTACAAATGACACATTCAATTTTTTAAAATTATTTATTGATTTTTTGTTTTTCCCTCTGCAGTAATTTTTTGTAACAATCTTTAAATAATCTGAGCATTTTTTTTAAAAAACATTTTAAAAATATTATTAAGATGCATATTTCCCAATAACTTTAAAAGTAAATATTTATTTTTATTCCAATTTTATTAGCAAAGTATTATGTGATTAATGAGATTAAGAAGAGTTTCTTCATTTATAAATATGATATCCTTAGTATTTTAATTAATCTGTAGGTTTTCATTTCTATCATTATACGAATTGGCACTAAAGAAAAATTAGCAGATGAGTTTTAGTTCTTAAGAAAAAATCAAGACTAAAATCACGCAACTATCTTTTAACTTTATTAAAATTATATGATATAAAAATGACTTTTGAGTTTGTTTATAATAATTTCTGAAACTTTTCTTCCAAACCATTTTGAATTATTTTCTTGAAATTACAATTTACAAACAAATGTATTTTCTGCTTTATGCTTAAGAGTGACACGAAATACAAACATTATCAGCTCTTTCTTTTAATAAATAATTTGTGCATCATTTTTAAAGATGAGAATTTAAAATTATAAGTGAAATAAAAGTAAAAGCTTACTTTTTCTTGAATTGTTTTGGATTTGAAGTAATATTTACGGAAGTAAGTTATGATCCACAGGGTTTCCATTTCCTTTCCAGTATAACTTTCAGAAACCATCAATCGATGGAAAGATGGTATTAAAATGATAGCAAGGCTTTAAAATTTCTATTCAATCATTTAGATAACAATATACTATAATCCCATTCAATTAGATTCCAAATTTTTCTGATTTGTCAGCATTTTCTTTCTTATTTAATAAGATTAGAGTTGAAGTCTGTTGATTCTAATCCTCTTTTTCTTAATAACCCCCCTACAACTTGGTTAGATAATATATAGCTTAGTATTGTGGTGCTAAATAGACCAATAACCTTAGTGTGAATATATTAATATTATCCCCTCTACCTTCATTTTAAACAACTACTCATAATATGCAAGACAGTTTTGGATTCACTACAAAAAAAAATATGCTTAAGGAATTGACTATAAGCATTTATTTTATAACCATTGATTTTGCTGGATTACTGTATGACCATTAAACCAATAGTAAAAAGAGGTTATCTTCCATATAAATCAAAAGTGCCAATGTCACACAAAATGGCAGGTTTGAAGTCCTTCTTATTTAGAAATAATAGTCTTTGCAAATATTCATCAGATAAAGGCAAAAATATTGAAATATTTTCAAATGGATTGTTAAATGTTGGCTACAGTTATAATCACATATATAATGTTATTAGAGATTTTAATATAAAATATAAAAATGAAAATTTTAATAATAATATTGATTCTCCTGCTAATAAAAAAATATGGATATCAATCTCTTCTATTTCAAATTATCAAGTAAAGTTTATAAAGAAAATTTATAAAGATATATGTGACATTGCATTTTACACACCTCCTACATTAAACAAATTAATAAATAACTCCAAAGATAAAACCTCATTTATAAATAAAAATTGTGTCATTTATAAATGGATATGTAGGTGTGGTAATAGATATATAGGTGAATCTAGATGTATGTTGGAAAAAAGAACTAAAGAACATTTACTATTATTAAAACATGTTCAGAAATCGAAACAAAATTGCATTGTAGATAATAATATTTCAGCATCTGTTTTTTACGACCATAATAAATCATGCATTTATGGTTTTGACTTCAATTTTAACAGTGTAAAAATATTGCAAATTGAAAAAAATAATAAAAGAAAAATAAAGTAAGCTATGCTAATATACAAATATAAACATGACTTAATTAACAGGCAAGCAGCAAATGTTAAGATCACGGAATTGTGGGGAAGTTAGCATTTCAAAGCTTTAGTTGACACAGATTACTGGGATAATCGAAAGCGCTTCTAAGTGGATAAAATTTTTTTTTTAATTATTTAGTTACTGTATTTACAAATATTCAGTTATATAATTACGTATATTGCTTTAAAAATACAGACATTGAATCATAATATTATATATATATATATATATCACTAGATATGTTTATTATAATTTAAAATATATACCCTTTATATATATATATATTTAATACATGTATATAATAATATATACATGATTAAGAATATGAAATATTCTTTTAATTAAAAAGTGTTTGTCATTTTTGCTTTTGATTGGAAATTTTTATTTTTTTTCCCCCAAAAAGCTTACTAAAACTATATTTTAATGGAACTTTATTTAATACATATAATTTTACTTCACATCAATTTCACACATATAGTGTATATATATTGCTAGATATTTCTGCAGTAAATTAATATGTATACTCTTAATGTATATATCATATTTAGAATGTTTACATAATTATATATGTATAAAAAATTAGTAACTTTTTTGTTTAAAATTATTTGACTTTTTTCTTTTTATTTAAAAAAACAATTTTTATAGAAAAAAAATACTATATTCTAAACAAACATTATTTAAATGAAGTCTACAATTGCAACCAATAAAATCAAAAGCATTACTTAAAACTTTGAAGCCCCCCCCCCTCCATTCTTCTATATCTAAGAAACTAAGTCACCTATTTAAATTACTAATGTGTCCTGTCACTTTTATAAAGATTTTTAAAAATGTATAAAATTTCAACTTTATTAAATCTCAATTTTAAAATATTGTTAATATGTTATTAAATTAAAAGAAAAACATCACTGTACCACCCTCTTGTTAGTTTACTTAAAAGAAATGAAAGTTTTAAGAATTTTTAAATTTGAAATATTACAATATCCAATATTTCATCCCTCTCTCCTACCAAAAAGAGTAATATCTCATATGGATTAGTCTGATATTAAATAATGATACACCAACTTTTAAGCAATTCTATTAAATTTAAATCTATAAAACCTCAATTTTAAAATTTCATTCTAAGTTAAAAAAGATCAAAACTTTATAAACAAACATTCCAACAAACAACTCAATTTTCCAACTTAAATAAAAGCATTTAAAATAATAGAGATAAAAAAAATTTATTAAATGCTTTTATTTATCATACACTAATAAGAAAAAATAATAATTGTTTTTTCAAACACAATTGGGGTTTTTAGATTTAATTTGAAACAAAAGCATAGGAGCATCCAAAAATTAATTAAGTCATTCCCTTGTTACAAAAAATAGGAATTGATTTAATTAATTTTTGGAGCTCCCATGCTTTTATTTCAAGTTAAATCTAAAAACCTCAATCTTGAAATAGTCTTGCAAAACAAGACAACAGTGATCAAAATCCATCAAGCAAGTGGAGGTAGAAATAACTTTTATATTTTGCTATCTTTAGGAAATACTGACTTCTTTAGATTTTTTAACTAATACATTAATATTATTTAAATTTCATTTTTTAATCTATTTTAAGTGTGAAAACTGAAAGAATAATATTAAATCTTGTGCAGTTAAGTGATTTAAAGTAGGATAATTATTAGCATCTTCTCCAAAATAATAACCACGCTTGAAGTGTGACTATGCTATGAAGAGTTAAAGCTTCAAATAAAATGTCTGTTTACCAGTAGTTGAATGATGATAAAATAATTAAATGTATATCTTTTTTAAATAAGAAGTGAAATTAATGTTAATTTGGACACACACACATATATATATATATATATATATATATATATATATATATATATATATATATATTACAATCTTAAAAACAATTAAATAAGTAGCCAAAGTTAAATTTCAATTTCATCACCAATGGTTTCCCTGCTAAGGCACTTCTTAAGTGAAAATAAAACAATTACTAAATAAATAAATATTATACTATCTTCTCATAATTTCAATTTACATTCTATTAATGTTTAATATCAAAATATTTGTTAAATAAATTAATAGTTTTAGAAACATACCTTTTTTTAAATTGACTTTTAATTCAACATTAAGTAATCAAATCTCATTTCTTATTTAACTTACCTTTATATTCATTTTCAGAAATAAATTCATATAATCTAATAAAATTCTCTCAAAAATTATTATTCAAGAAAACTCTGCAAATTTAACTCAATAATGCTACAAGTGATGTGTGATATCACTATAAATTTTCAAATGCCTTAATTTTATATTATTTTTAATTAAAATGGTGTCCATTTTGGTATCTTTCTAGGTATATTACTATTTACCAAAAATCAAATTAGATTGAATTTACTTTATAAAATATATACCTCATAATGCTTGTAATCTAAATGGATGTAATTTTTTTTCATCTTTTATAAATGATCACTATCTTTTTATTCTTTTTAAGACATATTATAAAACTTATTGTAACTATTAGCAACAATAATAAAAAAATAAATTTATTTTATTATAATAACTGATTACAAGAATATAATCAACTAAATTTAATTAAACAAAAATTATTTTGTTTTATTTTTGCAGTTTTATGGCTATATTTTTTTATTTTTTTATGAAAGCATTTTAATATATATATATATCATGCTTTTATTAAAAAAATTAAATTTGAAATATTTACATAAACAAATATGTTTTAGGAGTGATATGAGATACTAATTGTAGTCTGTACATTTCTATATCACACTATAGCTATTGCAGGATAAAACTAAAGTTATTTATTTTTTCAATTTTTACTAAAATTAAATATACTTATATATATATATATATATATATATAAGTATATTTAATTTTAGTAAATATATATATATATATATATGCTTCTATGTCAATCATTCATTCTCTTAAATTTTTTAAATCTCTTAAATTTTGCCACTTATTTAGAATACATTCCTTTTGCTATAGATTTATTTTAAATAATATAGCTTTAAATATTGAAATTGTACCACTAACTTTGTTGAAATGAATGGGAAATGATTGATAACTAATAGTTATTAATAAATATTATTTTTGGTAAATAATCCACTTATTTATGTCAAAAATTTAAGGCTATATGAATCTGTAAAATATAAAAATGCATATATATATATATATGTGTGTGTGTATGTTGATGTGAAGATTTTCATGGGTTGCATCTATAGAAGATATATTTTGCAGGTTCAACCATGTTAAAAAATTTAAATATTGATATACTGACATTTCAACTTGATCACACAAATCATCCACTGGATGATCATCAGGAAAGTTATAATCAGGTAACTGCAGTGATTCCCCTTCTATCCAGGATTAAAGTGTCTTCTAGAACAGATTTGTAGCTATGAAACATTTGAAGTTGACACTTTTCTCCATATGAATTCAAACTCCACATGAACTGTAGAGCAGTTTTTGTACTTGCTCTCCTTGCACTCTTATAGATCTTCACAAGAGCTCTGTATAACTCTCCAAACACCAGCTATTCTGATTAACTGCTTTTCAAACAATTATTACCCTTTTATATACACTTTTTTATAATAGGGTGACAAAAATCCATTAATTAAAAACAGTTCTTAATTAAAAACTATTTTTCTTATCTCTCTTGATTGGAAAAAGTTGATTATTTCAATTCACTTTAATCCTTTGGAATTTTATCTAAGTATAATCTACAAGTTTTACTTTAAAAAATGTTTCTAAAACAGATAAGCTTAATTAAAAGATTTCAAAACTTAGAAATTTTTACAATTATCACTAGACATTTTACCATAAAACATGCTTGTTTTTAACTTCAAAATCAGAATACAATATTAATTAGATCTTTTATTTGATTAATTTATAATAAAATTTTATTTTAAATTCAAAATTATTTTATCTTTTACTGTTTTTTTATTTCAAAGAGATGTAGAAAATATCTACAAATTTTTTGTCTGTGTTTATTTCTATTTTTCCTTTCAACTTTATATTTGTGTACATACACTATGTTATTGTGTGCCATGTAACAACTGTTACAATATATATGAAAAAATAATGGCTGTGCACAGACTTTTTTTTTTATGTTGGTTATATATAATTAAAAAAAATATATTATATCTAAAATCCAGGATATATCTAAAATTAAAAATAAGATACTTTGCCTTCTAATGAATAACAACTTTAATGTTTTATGATAAAGCTTTATACACCAGATTTTATTAAATTTATAATATTGCTTTAAATATAAATTGTTAGAATACATTTAATGAAGGAAAGGCAATGATAAAGTTACCAATGGTGGAAGATTAGATATTAGTGACTGGTTACAATATATAACCTGGATATTTATTACTATTTTTGGCAAAAAAAAGCAATGTATTCAGATGATATCTATTTTCTAATTATACCCAATAAATCCGTGGAGAAGAATGTTACTACACTACGTATATGTATTTTGTAAATTTTAAAACTACTTGAAATATTCATTCGATTATCTTCATTAGCATAGGGAGATATAGCCATTAGATGAAAACAGTACTAAACAGTGTATCATGTCTAAAATGAACAATTATCCAGAATCTATTTAAAGTGTTCTACTTATAACTTTCATTCAATACTCACACAAATTAATTTATAAGTGAACGTAGAAAGATGACAAATATATAATATTTGGCTGAATTTTTCATTGTTTAAATATTTTTAGACAAGATAATACATAATCTTCTATAGCATACACAGATATATTTTCGTTCTATTTATATAATATAATAAATACATTATTATTTTTAGCTTTATATATATATATAATTTCAGAGAAAATATTTCGAATTATTGTTGTTAAATTTTACTGATGGTTTTAATATTGTGATTTGAAAAAGCCATTTACATAAAACCTATCTTGAATAAATGATTACTCTAGGTTTTTTTTTCTCATGAGTATATTAGAAAATGCTTTTTTCAGATAGTATTGTTTAAAACACTTCTTTTTTAACATCTTTATTTAATCAGAAGTTTTAAAAATAAAATCAACAACTTTTTTTGTCTGTTCGCATTTAAATTTATTTTACTTTTTGATGAAATTATAACTAAAAAAACGTTTGAGTAAAATATTACTGATTTTTTAAAACTAAAATGTGATAAAGCTGAATAATTATAAAGATTGATGAAACAAAAAATATCACCAAGTAGATTATATATTTCAGTTTACTCTAGTGAGTGTCTCCTTTATAGCCTATTGATTTATTTTTGTAGGTATCTTTTTCTCTCTATATTGCTGTATTTTGTTTCAGTATTTATTTTAATTATATATCAATTATTACATAAGGCAAACAATTTTGAAAAATTAAAAATAAATGTACTTCATTTTTAAATGAAATCTTGATATATAATAATAGTTTAAAAATAATAATCTCCCATCAACAATTTCAAATATCGGCTTTTATTACATTTTTGTTTGATACCTTCAGATTATAATTGTTTATATATTAACAAACTATTAAGACCATTCAAACTCCAAGGGGGAAATGTATTAATAATTTATTTTAAATTTAATTTATTAATTATAGAAATAAATCAAAATACAAAAGATAGATATCTCCAAATAAGAAGAGACGTGTCCAAAGAATTATAGTCAATAACTATAAAATTACAAACATTAATTTCATAAACAAAATTTTTAAAAAAAATACAAAACTTGCAACTTAACAAATTTAAAAATGTTAATATTTAAATAACAACAATCAAAGTAATAATAATAAATAAAAATAGTTACACACAATAGAATGGCCAAAGTTGCAAACAGAAATTGAAATACAGGTTTTATCTAGAAAATAGATAATAATAAAAAAGTACACAGAACATCTAAGATTGCATTGCAAATTAAAATCTAATAATCCTAACTGTAAATTTTTAGCTAAATGAGTATATATAATGAAAATTTTATAATTATGATGATGATAATAATAATATGTAAAAAGAACTATTAAAGGAAATATGAATATCATTTAATAATACTTGGAGAAAATAAAAATATTGAATACAATCTTAATCTCCAAGTAAGAAGCAATATCAATTTAATTTAATTATTATTATTATTACTCTTTTTAATTTTATTTACTAATGTATTTACAATATATCTAAAATAAATAAAGTAACTCCATCAAGGAGAGACATGTTAAGGAGATATTCATAATAATTTAATCATATGCAAAATATACAATGAGTAAACTTACAAAGATTAATACAAAAAAATAATATTAATAAATAAAAATAGTTACCTGCAATATGATAACCAAAATAGCAAACATTTTTTTTTAAATCTGGGAAATAGCTATCAAATTCAAAACATACAATGAATAAATTTACAAAGATTAATACAATAATAAAAAAATAGTTACATGCAATACAATAATAAAAGTTACAAATATTTTTATATATAGAAAATGAAATATGAAGAACAACTAATAAAAAAAAGAAACAAAGAAATTAAAAAATCTGATGACATTTACTGAATTGTTTATAACTAATGTCCAAATTGAAATCTGGTAATACCAATTGAATTATTTGACTAAATAAGCATTAACAATGAAAACATTCTGATATAACAAAAAATGATGAAGATATATATCAATAATCACTTTATAAAACTTAATAATTGACAAAATACAAGAATTACCATAAGTATCTTTCACAGAAATCAATCTGAATCAATCAAAAATAATACATATAAAATATTTTTTCATGGTACATAATGAGACTACTGTATAATAGTACAACCATCCCAAATATTATAAAAAAGTAAACTTTGATAACAAGTGACATAAATAGTTGCAAAGTCATTTCACTAGATAATAAAATAAAAAATTAGTTTGTATAATTATGTACATATGTAAGCAATATAATCTGACCAAGACAACCTAGAATCAATAAATACTCCTGATTAATGACAGTTATCAATAAACAAAATATTACCACAATTATATTATTATTATGAATCTTATATTTATTACAAATGGAGATATTAAGTAAATGTGAAGAATATTTATAAAAAAAATATATTTTGTTTTATTATGATTGACTGCTAGAAAGTTATCATAAGCCAGTTTTATTCATTAAAGTCAACTCTTTATACATCATCTGTCCAAGAAGATCATATAAAATAGCATCATATGACAAAACAATATCATCAAAACTGTGAATCACTGAATCCAAAGACAAATAAATATAATCTGCTAGTTATATTGCCTCAAACATAATTGCTAAACATGTGAAATCTTTAGCAATGGTGAATGAAGCATGGTTAATGTGTGTAACTCTTCTTTTTGTAGTTTTGAAAATAAAATAAAAATATTCAAAGAATAAAAAAATACAACTTTGGCTAGGAATATAATAAAGTATAGAATTTTGAAAATAGCTAAAAATATAATAACCAACAGCAGAAATACATATAAACTCTTCTGGTTTCATTTCTTTTTGTTTTGATGAGACCACTATCATAACTGGATCAGTTCTTTAGCTAATTTTAATTCATTATTGTGTTGAGAAAATATCAAGGAAAAATTAATCAGTTTAACATCACTAGCAATAACAACAAAAGAAATAAATATTTGCATTACAGTTGTAGATGCATTTTCTGAAAAAAGTAAACCTTTCCAAAATTATATCAGTAATAATTGATGATTTTCACAGCATGATCAGATAGAAAAATGGTTTTATTTATCAAACATACTAAGCATGCAATTTTTATTGCACTATATATCACAGGTTTTATGTATCAAAGTGATTTCCAAGATACTGGAAGATATTATAAGCTTTTTACTTGCATGCATGTTATGTTAAATGAAGTAAATTCATCATATAAAGTCCAGTAGTTAAGTCATGGAAAAGTTCTTCAAAATTTGTTGAGTGCTTTCAAAATTTATGTTTATTGTTGGTT
Source organism: Epiperipatus broadwayi (assembly GCA_028023455.1). Lineage (NCBI taxonomy): Eukaryota > Metazoa > Onychophora > Udeonychophora > Euonychophora > Peripatidae > Epiperipatus > Epiperipatus broadwayi. Next base: position 312,585 of record JAQFVV010006602.1, on the reverse strand, counting down.
TGTTCTTCTGCTTAAGTCAATTAAATATTAAACTGAAAGGTTGGGATAAAAAGTTGCTGTCATGTTTGATTTAATCAAAGCATTAAAATTAATTTAAAAATTTTTAATTGTGGTATTTTTTAAAATGTAAATGCTTTCTGACTACTATTTTTTTAGATATAAAATCTCATGACAAACCAAATCAAGATAAAGTGGCACAATAGTTCTCTATGCAATTCATTTGATAATGAGTGCATTTTTCCAAATTTTTGCACTTCAAAAAATTCGAAAAAATCTTGAGATTTATTTTATATTAAAACATAACATCTGCAGATAAAATCCATTTAAAAATTCTTAATTAATTGAATTTAGATGATATAGAATTGTTATTAATTGATATTTAAAAACAAACGTTTTTTTTTAATTTAAGAAATGACTTGAATATCATTGAAAATAATTTATTATTGAATTTAAAAAATGGTGAAGAAAAAATATTAAAAGCTTGGAATTGCATTCCCAACCTCTTCAGTTTTTAAAAAGCCCTACTAATTGCTATATTGTTATTTTTTTCTTTTTGTTTATGCATATGAAAATGAATAATTAAACCAAAAATGCCTGGCAAAGAGAATGAAGGAATACATAAGTATTTTGAATTATTTTAGAAAGAATAGTGGAAAAACAAAGAATAACTATCTTAATAATTTTCATTAGTCATTCATTAGACTAGATTATTGTATAGTGTAATTTTCACTATACCAATCTCATGATGAATGCTGATTCACCATGAAGTGTGCATCTTGGGTTCATATATTTTTTTCACTTATCTTAGGTCACATATTTATGATTATATCATTTTATAAGATATTAAAAGTTGATAGAAACCAGTTCTCACTTTGCATGCAAGTGGTATAGTAAAAATTACATTACAAAAATAGTATTCCTTAAAGAATAGTTATCTTTTTTTGAAGAGCACAGATAATGGCATGAGAACTTGAAAAATATGTGAAACTGTACCATAATGGTTGCATATTGTGACCAGATTGCTTTTCTTTTAGCCCAAACTTCAACATAATTTTATATTGATGTTTTTGAAAATTATTTGCAATAACTATCTAATAGCATGTTTATTATATTAACACAATAAAATCTACGTTTAAAAAAAAATGTGTTTAATACTTTATATTTATAAAAGTTAATATTATTATTTTTACTTCAGTAATTAAAATACTTTTATGTGTATGTTAATAATCTTTAGATAAAATTAATGATAGAATCATTTCAGATTATTTTAAAATATCACATTATTCTTCAGAGAAAAAAAAATTATTGAAGTCGATCTTTATAAAAAGATTAAAAGATTAACTTTTTCCCCTTAAGTAATTATAAATATGACATTTGAAAAAAAATATTTTTTTTAATTATACCTGTTTTATGTAAAATTAAAAATTTAAATCGATCACTTTATTTCAATAACGTATAATTTTTCACTATCTTCTTTTTCCTTTTGCTTTGTGACTATTTTGAAAGAAATGCAATTTAAATTTGTATATATAAATAGCAAGAAAAAAATATATTTTAATAATATATTAATTTAATGGCAATTTAAATATCTAATAGATTTAAATTTATGTAAATAGTTTTGTTCTTTAATTTTAATTAATGAAATTTTAAATATATATTGTTGATATACTTTTTATATATTATTTAAAATTATACATAACTTAAAATTATCTGCAATGCGACTTTTGATGCAAATAGTTTTATATATAGAGAAACTTAATTAATAAAGTTCTAGAAATTTTTGTATGAAAGTTTATTTTGTGTTGACATTAAATGAAAAAGATAATCTTTTTATAACATTCCCAAAATTAAATCATTTTTATCCAAACTGCCCACAGTGTTTGGGACTCCACATCTAATTTTAAATAAAGATCTTTTCCTTTCACTTCATGCATCATTTAGGCTAGGCAGAAATCTATTCTAATTACAAAATATTTTTTACATGCTTAAGTATTAACAAAATAAAGACTTGTTTGTTAATGACTGGATATTAGGAAGAGTCTGCTATAAACTGTAATAAAACTTTTTTATTTCTTTGTGAGGCTAAAAAGTAGCTTAAAAAGGTTAAATTCTAGTAACCACTTTATATATTCTTGACGTTTACATCTATTACTCCTATGTGATTATTATACCATAAACAAACATGAATTGACTGCAGACTAACATCGAGGATGAGTTTATTGGCTTTGTATTTTAAAATTTTAAATCAATAAATACCATAGTCTTTGTCCTCAGACAGATGGATAGATATACAGATAAACGTATATATAAATATCTGCAATCATGACAGACAAAACTAAATCATATTTCTTATTCTCAGTAAGTTATAAATTCATCATCCAAAACAACAGTAGATGGTTTAATGTGGTGAATGCTAAGCATCTCCTGTTGTGGATCTAGACTGTCACTCGATGATGATCTTTTATTTAGATACCTACAGCAGCAGATCTTTTTTAAGCAGAAGATTGTACAAATAGGAAAAATTATCCAATATTAAATGGCACCTTGTTAAACTTTATAAAATAAAAAGAATAAGCCAAAAAGTAATTGATTTTAAAAATGGGCATGGTTTTTGCTACAAAGGCATAAATATTGAAAGCAAAACATGGAGTGATGTTTATTATGTGTAAAAAGTAGAACACAATTTTGGAGATTGATGATATATCAAACAGAGTAAAATTAGCTACTCAAATTAATGACAGATATAAATGCAGATAATTCAGATTTATGTTCTAACAATTTTTTAATGTAATGAAGAATTAAAGAATTTTCATATAGATGTACAAAAGACTTTTGATTAGATCAATGATATTTAAGATTGTCGTGGGAGACTTTAATGTGATAACTGATAAATCATTAAACGATAATAATACAAAAGAGAGAGAGAGGATGTAGCCTTGTGTCATTTTTAGAAAAAAAACTGTTTATTAAAAAAAATGTTGAAAAAAATATTAATTGGAAATGGATCTAGAAGCATCCATATAAAGATATAGAAGAATCGAATATTATATATATATTGTACAGGATAGAAAGTCCATTCTTACTTTTTCAAGCTATAATATGGTTTTAAAAAATGTCTTTGTTATAGTTTTATTTAAGGATTTGTAAATAAGTTATTAGTGTATTGTTCTAATAGTTTTATTGTTATATAGTTCAGGTTTATTTAATTTTTATGATATCTGCTTTGTTTGAGATCCTCATTATAATGGCAAACTATATGTATATAATTATCAATGTATGTATTAAAAAAATAATCATTAGCAATAGTATATAAATTGCTAAATATAAATATATTGTATCTTTATTTATTTAAAAAAAATTAATATTTATTTGGTTTGTGAATTATCACGTAAATCTTTCAATATATATATATATGTATTTTTTTTTAATTGAAATTATTTCCTATTTTTTTTATTTAAAAAAAAAAATTAAATTGCAAACAACAAAATGTTAAAGATTATTTTTGAATCAGCACATGATTTATAAAAGGCGGGAATTTTTGGGCAGGTGATAGAAAAATTAAAAGAAGGAAGACATTATTATTTTCGTTCGTCGTTATTTTTTTAATTGCTCTTATAAATATCATTAAAAAAATATTGGATTAAGGATTTCTACACAAAAACGATGTGCTAATTTACAACTTTATCATTTTGGGGCTTGGCTTTTCGGCTTGCCTATTATTAACATCAGTGGAAACTTCAGTAAAACATGGGATTTCAAAATTAAACCGGTATTTGTCAAAAAGTTTTAAAAATAGCTATTATACTTAAATAATGTATCTCATTATAACTTTCAAATTATTTAATGATTCGAAAATCATATTCAATTTCATCGCGTATATAACAGAGCATTCAAGAAATGGCTAAAAATAATGGTTTTATAACAAGAAGTAAATCTCTTCGTTTATCAGCAATATGTACATATTCATGTCATTCAAGCTATTTTAGGATGAAGAAAATAAAGTCAGTGCTGAAGATAACTTTCAATTATTAAACACTAGTGCAATTAAGGTAAAGAAACAAACTATATATTTTTTTTTATCCAATATGTAATATATCTTTGTAAAGAAATACATAATTGAAATGTTAACATTAGCTTACAATTTATATATTTTTTTAATTTTAAAATTTAAGGAATAATGAAAGTCGATTTTAATATATACGTTTGTATATTTATTTTAAAGATATTTTGTAACTCAAACTATGCCAATATGTATTATTATAAATATATATATAATTTTATTTTATTTTTATTTTTTTTTTGCTTTTGACATTCAAGTATAATAAATAATAAAATTCATTTGTCAATTTAAAACTAGAATGCAATAAATTAAATTTAATACATATAAGAATTGTATAAGTGTACAGATTTATAAAACTGTATTTATAAGCAATATCATTGTTTAACAATTATCTTAGTTCTTCAATTAGTATTTTAACAACCTGATTACATTGATTCATATTCATTAAATCTTATAATATTAAAACATTTAATATTTCATACGTGTGTGCATTATATATATTCGTGCCAATATTTCATATGCTAATCATTATCTGTAATTATATGTAAGTCAGTTGATTTTTAAACCTATTTGTTGGTGCAGACATTACTTATTATTTATTGAGGTTAAAATTATAATAGTAACTTTAGTCCATTATTGCAGAGTTGTTGTTTTTTTTTTTATTTTGGTATTGTTAGTTGTAGAATAGCTTTAATATATCAGGCCTTATTTAGTAAAGTTAATATTGTTACTGGATAGAGTGGATAAGTTCCCATTCCTATTAGTTATTCATCCATGAGTGATAGTGCTTATATTTCTAGTGATGGTGATCACATATTTCTAAATACCTAGTGTGTTGTATTTTGGTGAGCCTCTCCATATATATATATATATATATATATGGAGAGGCTCATATAATTTTTAAAATATAGATAGACATCGATATTTATAATATATATATATTTCTTGTGCACTGAGACATAAAGGTCCAGGCATCTTCTTTTACCTCAAATGTAGGTGTTACTTTGGAAGCCACCACTTTTTAGATATTTATGCTAGCTGCATTATAGAGTCCTCTTTTGATTTATCACTCATGAGATTTAATTTAAATTTTCCACCACAGTAGGTGAAGATGTTGGTATTTTAGTATGCAATACCAAGATAAGTTTGTTTGAAGTATGGATTCCTTTAGGATGTACTCAACTATATTGGTTCTTTAAATTATAAGAATGTCTGTGTTTTGTGTTATCCCAATTTGTAATCATTTTGCAAACCAACCAACAATATTTAGTAATTATAAATGTTTGAATTCATAAGCATATGGCCAGTTAGTATAGTCCACACATGTTATGTATATGCTGTAGTCATCTAAAACTTTTCCAATGTAAATGTAAATTACTTAGTTATTTTTAAATGTTTACTTAGATGATTTTCATTATATGGACAATGAATTCAGAACTTATATGTGTATAAGTGACTTTTAATAAATGCCTCATTCATTGAATTCATTTATTATTTGCTAATTTAATCATTTAGTCATTTGCTATTTCTAATTGATATTTATTTAAAGTAGTATTTAAAAGAAATGTATTAAAGAAGTACATATATAATTTAGATTATTGATACAACAAGATATCTCCAATTTGTTTATTGATTTGTATATTTATCCTATTTCATAACATCTTATACAGTTCTTATATAAACATAAAATTATTAGTGTTATGGTTAAACTCTATACTTAGTTTACAGATAAAAAAATTAAGTATTTGCAAAGTAAAAAAATTATTCTCATGTTTCCTCAAATATGTATATATGCATATGTATGCTGTTATAAATATAAAGTTGCGATGTTAAAATAAAGCTATATCAGTTATTTTATATAAAAGAATGATTTTGAGTTTTATTTTAGATTTATTAATTTTCTTTTTCTTTATTTTTAGTACAGCAGTTCTACCAGCTAGTCAATGTGGAAATATAAAAAAAATTGGTAATTTCAATTGAATAAATATATTTTGGATTTAATAAAATTCCTTTTGTTCCGAAATGTATTTAGTATATAATTAAACATAAGTTAAATTAACCCTGAGACCTAATTAGCAAAATATTTCAGTCAATGCTCAAGATTATTAAGTTTGTGATATAGTTAGCCGTGGTAATATTATAGTTTGATATATTTATTTTGAAGTAATTTATTTTGTTTCAACTTCATATATGTACAAAAATGCTATTAAATAGGTATTACATTTATTATCTTCATATTATTTCTTCTTGCATTGTATATGCATTTTGTTATAGTGACAAGTTACTATGAAACTCGGTTGATTTATGAGTGCCTCATAGATATATCTTATTTAAATCTTTTCTTATTTCTAATATAATCTATCCATTATAAATGCTGCTCAATAATTTAGGCCATATCATCTTTTACTATGGTATATATGACATGCTACATTGATTACCAATGTTTAAATTCCTTTTTCTTCATTTATATTAATTTACTATATTTTCCATTACAATTGTCATCAAATCATATGATTGTGTGTATATATAAATATGATATATTATTAATAACGTATTATTTCAAATGACACTTCAAACGTGAGGCTTGATTCATTATTTCTTCATTTATCAGAATGGAAAAATGATCCAGTGATATGTCATTGAATATTATCCATTACAATTGGAACTAACATTTGGGACCTTCTTTCTTCAATTTAAATAGAATGCAGAATTTACGATCCATTACAATATATATATATTTTTTTTTTTATTTTTTTTTTTTTTTAAAGTTCTTAATAAATTCAATGTAGTTAAGAGATCATTAATTAGTAAAATATGAGATATATGTTAATGCAAGACTAGAAAAATGAAATTTATTTAAAAAGTCAGTATTAACAATAGATACTTATAATCTTCAGAAATACTCCAATTAATTTAAATTAGTATTTAAAAATCATTTAAAAATATTAATAGACTTTGAAAATAATTCAATTCTTGATTGAAATCAATAAGTAAATAACTGGAAGTCCATTAAAAACTGCAAGAAAGTTAGCTGATACAAATACACAACAATTTGCCAAGGAATTTTCTACTCACACAACTAAAAAAAAATAGAATATGAAAATTTTTTAATAATTCTTTAAGATGAAAATCTATAATTTTAAAAAATAGTATAAAAAAGAGTTAATAATGATATTAAAAGTGTTATTGTGTGCAAAGAAAGAGAGCTATACAATAGGATAAAAGCCTCCAAAAATATAAACCTTTATCTTGATATTAGAATAAAAATTGTTATGTGTTGAAAAATTTTATAAAAAATCTTATAGTAATAAATAACATGAAAATAAAATATTCCCTACAACTATGCTTTGAAGATGAAAAAAGTTTCAGGAAATGATGGAATTATTATCGATATTTTAAAAAAAGCAGGTAAAGAAATAGAAAAATTGTTGTCAAATCTATGTACCAAATGTTTAAATAAAAAATGGATACCAGGTGAGTGAAAGACTGCAAAGATGATAAACAAAATATTAATCTTCTATAAGTTCTGTGTAAAATTTTTATCAAGATAATTGCAATTCATCTACAATGAACTTTGGATTTGAATCAAACAAATGTTGGTTTAACACAGTGGATCAAATTCAAGTATTGTGAAATAAGTTATAAAGAAAACGAATGAATATGATCTTCCATTATGTTTTATATTTTTAGATTATAAAAAGCCATTTGATTCTATAACCATTTTTATGATGACTAAAGCTAAGGTTTATTAAAGTATAGATCTGGAATATTGTCATATTTTGAAGAATCTTTATCAAAATGCAACAACAATAATTAGATTATGTGTGATACTAAAAAGATTACAATTGAGAAAGATATGTGATGGAGGAATTTTGAATCACCAAAATTTTTTACAGCAGTGTTGCAAGAAGTATTTTATGTATTAAAATGGGAAATTAAGGGAGTAAAAATAAATGGAGATAAATCATCTAGATTTTGTAGATAATGTGTTGTTTTTGCAAATATTTTTGGAACTTCAAAAAATATTACAAGAGATTAATAATTATGAATTAGAAGAAATTAACAACTACAAATACCTTGGTCAAACTACTACTACTACTATTATTATTATTATTATTATTATTATTATTATTAGTAGTAGTAGTAGTAGTAGTAGTAGTAGTAGTAGTAGTAGTAGCAGCAGCAGCAGCAGCAGCAGCAGCAGCAGCAGCAGCAGCAGCAGCAGCAGCAGCAGCAGCAGCAGCAGCAGCAGCAGCAGCAGCAGCAGCAGCAGCAGCAGCAGCAGCAGCAGCAGCAGCAGCAGCAGCAGCAGCAGTAGCAGCTAGCAGCAGCAGCAGCAGCAGCAGCAGCAGCAGCAGCAGCAGCAGCAGCAGCAGCAGCAGCAGCAGCAGCAGTAGCAGGAGCAGGAGCAGCAGCAGGAGCAGGAGCAGGAGCAGGAGCAGGAGCAGGAGCAGGAGCAGGAGCAGGAGCAGGAGCAGGAGCAGGAGCAGGAGCAGGAGCAGGAGCAGGAGCAGGAGCAGTAGCAGTAGCAGTAGCAGTAGCAGTAGCAGTAGTAGTAGGGGGTAGCCATCTTGGCTCTTGACTGAGAAAGTTGACTCATTTCAGCTCCTGCTTTAGACTTAAGTTTTATTGGTTTTTGATTGAATTTGATAGTGAAAAGTATACCAAAAGAAAAAGGAAATTTTCCACTTAAAGGTAAGCTCTATTTCGAGCAAAATTGTTGTTAATATAAAGAAGAATATTAGATTTAAAATGTCTAATATTTCTGATTCTAATTCTAATTTAAAAATTGCTAATAATAGCTTAGATAAAAATAATTCTTATCAAGATCTAGAAAAAGTCAAAGTTAACAATAGTTCTTTTTCAAAAGTAAAAACTGGATCCAATATGGCTGAAGCCTTATCTGATTTATCTAAAACAAGAAATAAATTTAAAAATACTAATTTGCCTGAGGCATCTGATTCTATTGAATTAAATAAGAATATTAAACAAACTTATGCTAGTATTTTAAAGCAAAAATCTGAACAAGATAACAATGTAATTACAGAAGAAAATTTAACAGAAATTTTTAATTTTGACAATGAACTACAAATGGAACAAGAAAATACAAATTTATTATCAACTAGTAATACAGATTATGTTTCTGTATGTGAAAAATTTATACAAACAATTCCTTTAACAGTTCTTAAATCATTTCAAAAATTTAAAAGTATTAAAACGTCTACAATAGCTATAACAGATACTAATTCTTCAGTCATGAATTTTCCTACTGATGAATTTTATTCTTATCTATCAGAAAAAAAACTTTGGTCAATGATATACAAAGTGCTAGATCATCCTAATAGCAGATATAAAACAATAGAATATCATAATGTGGCTCAAAAACAAATATTTGAAAAACATATTCACTTTCTTAATGGAAAATTTATTTGTTACATAGACATTGATAGACCTACAAATTTGAATGGACAAATTAAGAACTGTCATGTAGACTTTAAAGCTGATGATCTACAAGATTTACTAAAAAATGTTGGAACTGTGGCCAACTTTAAATATGTATGGGAAAAAAGAGCCACACAGCCAGTTCTAACCAATACTGCTCATTTCACTATGTCATTGAAGAAAAATATGCAACCAACAGATATACCAACATTACATGCAACAGATTCTTCACCTTTGATAGTTACTTTCAGAGGCATTTCACCTCAGTGTTTTTTCTGTAAAGCCAGAGATCATCTTGTCAAAGAATGCCCTAACCGTTTTTGTCGGAAGAGCACACGTTAAAAAAACAAAAACGCATCAGTGCAGTAGAGATCCAATAACTAATAATGAAATCAGACTCATGCAAAGTAACCCTGAAAAAACAAAAGTAGATGAACCTATTCCCAATAATGAAGACAACAACACAGATATCCAAAATCTCAGCCTTGATGAACTTATTCCCAATAATGAAGACAAAACCACAGATATGCAAAATCTCAGCCTTGATGAGTTTATTTCCAATAATGAAGACAACAACACAAATAAGCAAAATCTCAGCTTTGATGATCCTAGTCAAAATAGCTCCATGAATACTATACCAAATAAATCTTATACCTCACAGGAGGAAACAGAAACAGAGTACATGAGTGATACCTTACCATTTCCTTGCTCTGATGAAGAGTTCCAATTAATTAAAGTAAAGACTAAGAAACGAATGCACAAAAGGAAAAAATCCGCATTGCATCAAGAGCCTATACAAACTAATGAACCTGACAAACATAGTGAAAGAAAATCAAAGAAAAATGATACAAAGTCTACCACACCAGCATTAAAAAAAAACAAAACTCACAAATAAAACAGGTGAAACAGATTATCCGGCTAATGAATCAACATTTCATTGGACCAGACAAAAACAAAGTACAAATCAATTGACACAGGAGCAGCTTCTTCTGATGGCAGGAGTGGATGTACACAGAAGATCTACTAAATCTAAGGATATCATAACAAATACCATGTCTCAAAATACAGAGACAGACTTTGAAGCACCATTAAAAATAGACTATCAAGATGAGTGGCATAAATAACACATATAGACTTTCAAACCAGGACAATTTTTTGGATTTAATTCCAAATGTGAAAATAATTATCATGTTTATGAACAAAAATATGCACAACAAACTCAATAGAACTTCACTTGCAAGGGTAAGTTCATTGTTTTCACAGTGGTGTATTATTATAATTTTTCTTTTCTATTTAACACATTCCTATTATACTTTTACTAATATTAGTTGTCCCATTCATTATACAATAAACTATAAAATATCATTCTCCCACCATTTTATATAATTGATAATATGGGTCTTTCTATTACAGCAGTCAATGTAAGGGGTATTAACTCTACCCAGCGAATATATGCAATTAGCAATTGGATAAGGCAATTCTCACCCCATATCCTTTTATTTACAGAGACAAAATGCTCAGTACATTCAGCATTTAATCCTGAACTCTACCTTAGTAAATTTGGATACAGTAAATTTTCAACATCTGATATTGCTGCTGCTGGGGTAGGGATTCTCATCCATCATTGTTCTCCTTTTCAAACTTTTAAAATTTTGTACTTAGATCAGCATATGAGTATAATTATTCTTTATCATTCTTCTTTTACAGTGAATTTAATAACATTCTATTTATATAATCAGCCAGTGTTAATTCACCAATTAATAAATAAAATAAATTTAATTTTAGCTACAAATTCTTACCCAACTATAATCATGGGTGATTTTAACATGTCTTATAAGAATTTTACATTAAAATACCTTCATTTGATTAATAAAAATCTCATGAGTGCTGAAGGTTTTTTTCCAACTAACTCCATTTCATTCTACACTAAAAAACACTCCTCTCTAATAGACCTTGTATTCTATTCACCAGATCTACATTTCATAATAAATCCCTCTCTATGTCCTGTAACTTTCTCTGATCATTTAGCACTTAATGTGGAACTTGCAATACACATGCAACATCAACCAATTCTTCCTCTAAATAAAACTACTCGTCTTCTTTTAAAATCCACTACACCTGAAGCTGTTCTCTCTGAGATTTATATTTATTTTAAGAAGGTAGACATACTATCTTTAAACCCAGTAGAGGCCTGGCTATCATTTATTAACATAATCTCTTCTACTATTCAACATTATACCTCCAAAAATAGTTCTCCCACTAATCTTGTTAATAAGTTAGATACAATACACTTAAAACTAAAAAATACTTCATGTGACCCTTCTTCAGTTACATCAATAATGTTTTTAAAACAAGAATACAAGCAAACCCAACTCATACTGGCTGATTATCTCTCTATAAAAAAAGCAAAAATTTTTCTAGCTAATCCCCATAACTGGTCTAAAGGATATATTCGGTGGGCTTTAGGTTATACTCCCAAAAAATTAACTCCTTCATCTATTATTTTTGATTCAAAAATGATTGCTGGGGAAGACATGACTCCCCAAATATATTACCACTTTAAATCTAGACTCCAAAAATTTCCTTTTCCAAAATTTTCTTCATTTCACTTTGGTTTTACCACAGAAGAACATAACATTACAAAGTATGAAATTGCTCTCAAGTTGAACGCTTTTCCCAACAATACACACCCAGGTACACATGCAATTCCAAAATTTTTATTATCACATCTTAGCCACTTTACTATCCCAATAGTACACAATATGATAAATTATTTATCAAAACAAATATATAACATTGACCAACTTTATCCAGTATCACTGGTCCCTTTTCTAAAAAAAAATACACTTCCTTCTCCTCTAGATAATCTACGCCCTATTTCAATGTCTCCTCTGATCATCAAACTAATAGAGTCTCTTTTAAAAGACAAAATTCAACCCCTAATACTTCCTGGGTTGTCTAAGTTTCAGTTTGCTAGAAAAGGATGTTCTACTTCTGAAGCACTTATGTTATGTAAAATATTAATAGAGGATGTAAGACAAGCTAGAAAATCAGCACCTATTGCAATTCAATTAGACATACAG